>JAFJYJ010000102.1:1200000-1770885 GCA_019022615.1 Acacia melanoxylon
AGTAATACATTATGCTTGTATCAACACTTCACTAATTTCCGCATTAATAGAAAGTAGAGTTATCAAGAGGAAAATAGTAAATTGGAATAAACCCCTCACTTGGATATTCAATCCACTCAAACTCTCAAGTGTTTTAGGGTGTGTATTTCACTCAATCCACCATCATTCCAATAACACTACCATAGGCTTGTTCATATTCTAATTCTCCACTGCCTTGTAATACATGCATAAACCAATCAAAGGTCTTTCAAAGGTTGTAATGTGGCTAAGGTTAGGGAAGGATATTTTATGGATAAGTAGCTTTAACAATGGAAAACAGAGCATATCAATCATCAGTCAGATCCAAATTATATCTCATATAAACTGTTTTCATCCTTCACTCTTCCTCATTCCTCTTTTTCTTCTCTTTGTTTTTTTTTTTTTTTGAAATACCAAGTACCACCAACATAATAATTTTTTTTTTTTAGCCCTCCTTTGTTATTTTGTCTTGATATATTCATCGTATAGATCATAACCATCATACAACTCCAAAATTCATTAATTAAGTTCATACCTTCACCTTCGTAGCATACACTATTTTCCACCGTGAGGTAGGATATGTATGGAATGGTTGTGTGAAAATGGTTAATAACAAGAACAAACATGGCATCGCTCAAAAGGGTTAATCAATGGAAAATGCAAGGTGGGCTATTTGGCCAACTGGTTTATACAAGAAATAAATTGCCTTTTATCATTTGAGTATGCATGTAATACTTGCCATCTCAAACCGTAAATGTAACAAGTTCTAGAGTGCTAAAGTAGTGAGGTGCACACAAGAAAGAATATAAGTATATGAAGCTTAATCCCTCACGGCTATGGGAATCAATTATACTATCCTCAAGATCATTATCTACAAACTACTACTCAAGAAATGTAGTGACTTGTTTATTCAAACATATGATCATACTCACTCAAGAATAGCATATGTGATATTCACATTTTGCATTGCTAGTAACACATGATTCTTATTTTCCAATCCCACAATATCTACCTTAGAATTCATTCAAGTCATGTTTTAAAAGATTTTTTTTTTTTTTTTTTTAATAATAAAACATCTAATGCCTAGTCATGAAAACATCAAACATTGTTGGGAAAAAGTCTTTAAACCCTATCCTTAAAGAAAATAAATACATGTTTCCAAACAACACCCCCAAACTTAAAACCAACATTGTCCCCAATGTTGTCTAATATGTAATGTGAATAGGTAGTGAAGAGAAAACCATAAATAAGAGAGAAGGGTTAAAGAGACTCCCCAAACCGAGAGGACACCCAAAGCTTAATGTAAGGGCGCCACCAAAGGTTTTCATGCCGACAATTCTGCACAAACAACAAATAAAATCCAGAAAATGCAAATAGAAAATAAAGAACAAAGCAAACCACCACAATATTTTTGTTTTGTTTTTTTTTTTGTTTTTTTTTTTTTTGATTAATTTAAATGGAAAACACAACCAAAATTAGCAGCAAATTATCTATAGACAATAGTGCACATGCTAAGTTTATAGTCTTTAGCGAGACTTGTTACCCATATTTACGGATTCGGGATGAATGAGAAATCTCACTCAGGTGCACATCTTTGCTCCAAAAGAATGCTTCAATCTTTGGCCATTCACGGTGAAGGTTCTTTTGGAACTTTCCTCTTCCAATTCCACAACACCATAAGGGAAGACCTTTGTTACCTTAAAGGGACCACTCCACCTTGATTTGAGTTTTCCGGAAACAATTTCAATCTTGAATTGAATAACAATACCTTTTGGCCTACCTCAAAGTGACGTGGAGCAATCTTCTTGTCATGCCATGCTTTGGTCTTTTCTTTGTAGATTCTTGCACTTTCATAGGCATCCTTCCCGATCTCATCTAATTCATTCATTTGAAGGAGTCTATGTTCTTTAGCCATAGTGGGATCAAGATTAAGCCGTTTGATGGCCCAATATGCTTTATGTTCTAATTCCACGGGGGAAGGTGACAAGCCTTACCATATACTAACCCGTAGGGAGACGTACCGGGACAGTCTTGTAAGCCGTTCGTAAGCCCAAAGAGCATCATCTAGCTTTATAGCCCAATCCTTCCTTGTAGGTCGTACCACCTTCTCCTAATTCTCTTGATCTCCCTATTTGATACTTCCACTTGGCCACGGGTTTGAGGGTGGTAGGCGGTAGACACTTTGTGCTTGACCCCGTATTTCACTAATAGTGTCTCAAACCATTTGTTACAAAAGTGAGAACCGCCATCACTGATTATGGCTCTTGGGGTACCAAACCTTGTGAAAATATTCTTCCTTAAAAACTTGGTCACTTGGTGTGCTTCATTGGTAGGAAGAGCCACTGCTTCAACCCACTTGGTAACATAGTCAACTGCCACCAGAATGTATTTGCAATTGTTGGAAGATGGTAAAGGTCCCATGAAGTCAATTCCCCACACATCAAATGGTTCAATTTCAAGAATACTATCTTTGGGCATCTCATTTCTCCTTGATATATTACCTGTTCTTTGACACCTATCACAAGAAACAACAAACTCCCGGCATCATGGAATAAAGAAGGCCAATAAAATCCGCTTTCTAGGACCTTAGCAAAGCAGTCCTAGTGCTCCCATAATGCCCCCCATAATCGAATTATGACAATGAACAAGAATATTATTAATTTCCTCTTGTGGTACACACCTCCGAATTATTTGATCAGACATCTTTTGAAAAGAAAAGGCTCATCCCAAAAATAGAATTTTGAATCATGCATGAGCTTTTTCTTTTGTTGAAAAGTAAAATCGAAGGTAGAATACCACATACCAGAAAATTAACAATGTCAAGATACCGGGGGATTGACGTGGCAACTCCAAAGAGCTGTTCATCCGGGGAAGAATCCATGCACAGTTCGGTCTTGTCTTCATTGCTTCCTCTAATCTTGACAAGTGATCACCACTTGATTTTTCGATCCCTCTTGTCTCGATTTCCAAATCAAATTCTTGTAACAAGAGGATCCACCTTATCAACCTTGGTTTAGAATCTTTCTTGGACAGCAGGTATTTAATGGCAGAATGATCTGTGTAGACAACTACCTTGGACCCCAACAGATAAGCTCGGAATTTATCAAATGCAAATACTATAGCTAGTAATTCTTTCTCTGTTGTTGCATAATTCTTTTGAGCATCTGAAAGAGTTTTGCTAGCGTAGTAAATTGCATGAAAAATTCTGTCTTTTCTTTGACCCAAAACAGCCCCAATTGCAAAATCACTCGCATCACACATTAGTTCAAATGGAGCACTCCAATCGGGAGCACTCACAATGGGGCTGAAATAAGCTTGTTCTTTAGAGTCTCAAAGGCTTGCATACAATCATCATCAATTTTAAAAATTGTATCTTTTTCCAACAAATTGCAAAGAGGTTTGCTGATTTTGGAAAAATCTTTTATAAAACGCCTATAAAAACTCGCATGTCCTAGAAAACTCCTAATGGCCTTCACATTAGTGGGAATGGGTAATTTTTCAATCACTTCAATTTTAGCTTTGTCTACCTCAATTCCTTTTTTGAAATTTTGTGGCCTAACACCACCCCTTCACGTACCATAAAATGACATTTTTCCCAATTTAAAACCAAGTTTGTTTCTACACATCGTTGCAACACTTTGGACAAATTTGCTAAGCATGCATCAAAGGTAGAACCAAAGACAGAGAAGTCATCCATAAATACCTCCATTATGTCTTCTATAAGATCATAGAAGATTGCCATCATACACCTTTGAAATGTGGCAGGGGCGTTGCAAAGACCAAAAGGCATCCTTCGAAATGCAAATGTACCATAGGGACAGGTAAAAGTTGTCTTCTCTTGATCTTCAGGAGCAATTGCTATTTGATTGTAACCCGAATAGCCATCAAGAAAACAAGAAAAGTCATACCCGGCTATCCCGTCTAGCATCCGATCCAAGAATGGGAGAGGAAATGATCTTTCCGGTTGCCTTGTTTAACTTCCCGTAATCCATGCATACCCGCCAACCAAATCACGATCCTTGTGGGAATCAGCTCATTGTTGTCATTCTTTACCACTTTGTTGTGCCTCCTTTCTTTGGCACACATTGTACCGGGTCGACCTAAGAATCGTCGAGATATGGGATAGATGATCCCATTATCTAACCATTTGATTATCTCCTTCTTTACTACTTCCTTCATGTGTGGGTTTAGACGCCTTTGTGCTTCAATTGAAGGCTTGCTTCCTTCTTCCAAAATGATCTTGTGCATGCAGTAGGAAGGGCTTATACCTTTTATGTCAGCTAGGGTCCATCCTATTGCCTTCTTGTGCTCCCTTAACACCCTCAACAGTTTTTCCTTTTGTACCTGATTTAAGTCAGCTGCAATAATAACCGGATAAGAAGCATCCTCTCCTAGATAGGCATAAGAGAGGTGTGATGGAAGTTGTTTTAAATCAAGACTAGGAACATCATTAGGAGTAATGGGTGGTTCACTTACCTCTTTACCTTCAACAACATGTAAGGTTTCAAAAAATTATTACGCAAGGAAAGGGAAAATTCGTCTAAAGAAAACTCATAATCCTTACCATCAAAGGACTGTCTCTTCTAAAGTCGCTGTAAAGGGTCTAGAGGAAGAGTCATTACTTTTAAATCATTAAGGCAATTATCAAGCACATCGATAGAGAAAACATTCTCACGTTATCGAAAAATTTAACCGCCTTAAAAACATTAAAAGTAACATGTTGGTCTTCAACCCGCATAGTCAACTCACCCTTTTTCACATCTATCAATGTTCCTCCAAAGGGCTAAGAAAGGTCTTCCTAAAATGATAGGAATATCTCTCGTCCTCTTCCATGTCTAAGATGATGAAATCTGCGGGTAAGATTAGTTTATCAATTTTAACAAGGATGTCTTCAATTATACCTTTTGGATATGCCAATGTTCGGTCGCCTAACCGAAGAACCGCAGATGTAGACTTGATCTCCCCAAGGCCGAGTCTTTTGAATATGGTTAGGGGCATCAAATTGATGCTAGCCCCTAAATCACAAAGGGCGTTACCCACAAACCGATTGCCTATTGTGCAAGGTATGGTGAAGCTTCCCCGGATCCTTGGACTTTGGTGGTAACTTCTTTTGCAAAACCGCACCGCACTCCTCGATAAGTGCAACTAGTTCGTTCTCCACCAATTTCCTCTTTTTGGATAACAATTCTTTCATAAATTTTGCATAAGATGGCATATTTTCTAAGGCTTCGCAAATGGGATGTTGATCTACGCAATTTCTTGAATACATCCAAAAATCTAGAAAATTGCCTATCCTTTGAGTTAGGTTTTACCCGTTGAGGAAAAGGAGGTTGAGATTCTTTCCTTTCAGTTTCAGCATGTTGGTATGGTGGCTTGGTTTGACTTTCAGCCTTACTTTCACTTTGATTGCTACTTGCAGCTTCTTCACTTATTTGGACTTCAATAGTTGCAGGTTCAGCACCTTTCAACACTTTACCGCTTCTGAGGGAAATGGCTTGGCAAGTTTCCTTACCCCTAGGATCTTCTGTGTTACTGGGAAGTGTACCTTTGCCGCCTAACATTTAGAGAGTTAGCAACTGTCCTACCGCACCTCTAGGTTCTTGATAGAAGTCGTGTGATTTTGCAAGATGGAATCTGTTCTTGTCATGAATTGGGCTAGAATATCTTCAAGATTGCTTTTCTTCTCTTGTGGCTGAACCGGTGCTACAAATCCAGGAGGATTGTAGGGAGGTCGTGGTTGTTGTGCACTGTTTGATTTCCCCATGAGAAATTAGGGTGATTCCTCCAACCTGGATTATAATAGTTTGAGTGCGGATTGTATTGTTGCTTATTTTGATGAGCAACATACGCACACTTTCCCGACTCATAGCACACTTCTCGAAGGTGCCCTCCTCCACATAAGTTAATTCTACTTACTTGCACATTGGCGGATGTCAACTTGTTTAGCCGATTATTCATAGAAGCTACCGTGCAGAAAGTGTTGATAATGCATCAAGTTCGTGAATTCCCGCGCTTTCTTGGTATTACTCCTTTCTCCATTCCAGTGGTAATTGTTATTAGCCATGTTCTCCAAAATATTGTAGGCATCATTCACGATTTTGCCATTAGAGCCCCACCGGCAAAGCAAAGATCAACAATGCCTCTTGTATTCCCCGTAGCCCATTATAGAATGTATGGATCGGATACCACTCGGGGAAGGCCATGATGTGGGCACTTCCTAAGTAAGTCTTTGAACCGCTCCCATGCTTCATAGAGTGATTCACCATCAGCTTGTTGGAAAGAGGTGATGTCGTTTCTTGACTTTGCTGTTCTTGCAGGAGGGAAATACTTGCCCAGGAATTTTTTAGTTAGTTCATCCCAAGTGGTGATGGCTCCAGGGGGAAGTGATTGCAACCAGACTCTTGCTTTATCTTTCAGAGAGAATGGGAAGAGCCTCAGTCTAATGGCATCATCAAGAACGCCATTGAATTTGAACGTGTCACATATCTCCAAGAAGCTTGCTAGATGCAAGTTCGGATCTTCATAAGGAAGGCCATAAAATTGTACAAAATTGTCGCACCATCCGAATAATAGGCGGCTTGATTTCAAAGTTATTGGCTTCCACCCTTGGCTTGACAATGCCGGAAGCAATTTCACTAACCCTTGGGATAGCAAAATCTCCCACACTTCTACGATTCACGCCTTCTTCTCGCCATTGCAATATTTTCGTGTTCGGTTGTATCTCAGATGAAGAAACTTGTAACAAAGCCTTTTGTTCTCTTCTCAAACGTCTCAACGTCCTCTCTATTTCTTGATCAAATAGAAGATTTGAGTCTTGCATACACCTTAATCAAGAAATTAGTTCTTAAGAACCGAAAGTCAAGAAGAAATGAACTAGAAAGGTTTAGTTAGTTTCAATTGAAATTTTGCAGAAAATGAATTTCCAAGTAAGTACACACAATTTAATGGGATTGTTTTTTTTGTTTTTTTTTTAACACAAGAAAATTATGCACTTTACAAAAAGAATAACAATACCAAATTAAAGAAACAAAATTCAAGCTCGACACCTTATGCAAAATATACTAAACAATAATAACCAAAACACAAGGATGTAAAGAACACGCTTAAATGAAAAAGGAATAACTCCAAATAAAGAAAAAAAATTGCAATTAAAATAAAATAAGCACCAATCTATAAAACAAGCAAAGATAGTTGATATTGGGACAATTTTGGTCCCAAGAACGGCGCCAAAAACTTGATGAGTGGGTAACTTGATTGCAAGTATACACTATCAATGTAATACTAGCAAGTATCCCGAGTAATAAAATATCGTTCCCACGTAGGACCAAAGTTCCAACTACCAACCCAATTTACTTGAATTTAAAGTTGATGCAACCATATGAGTTTTTGGATGAACATATTAAAAGAAAATAAAATGACAAAGAAAATGAATCAAACTTTGTAGAAAATAATTAACAAAAGCCTAGGGTCATGTATGTCATCAATAATCCATTTAATTGTTCTTCCTTTACCCAAAGCTAGATTAAGACATAATCTTCTTTTAAGGTAGAATTTAATTACTTAACCCATGAATTGGAGTATGTCAATCGAATTTCAGATTTTAATCTAATTGCTTATTCCTAAGTCAATTAGCCTAATCCTCAATCCTAAAGTCATGTTCCCATGCTCATTAGAATTAATTCTTGCATTAAGTCCAGAATTCTTTATGATTGCATAAAGCCTATGTCAAGTTCCCTTGCTAGTACCTTATGTTCTTTAATCAATTGAACCTAGAATTAACTAGCCTTTCCCAAGGTCTAATTAATCTTTCAATTCCTTAATTAGATGATCAAACTAACTAAGGCATTAAACATGGATTAAAGAAACACATCCAAAACAAGTATTATGTAATTAAAAAAAGTAATTTCAATTAAAATTCATAAAGAATCCATACATGACCTTAGAAAGATACTTAGCTCATGCTATTCATGACCAAGCATAAAAAATGGTAAAAGATGAAGAACATAAAAATAAACTAAAACAATTAAAAGAAAAGATTACAACTAATCGTCCATGTAGGAGGTAGAACCATCACATGTAGGACTTCAATGAACAAAAAATAAAATTAAATTAAGACAATGATGAGAAAAGATTACAACTAATCGTCCATGTAGGAGGTAGAACCATCACATGTAGGACTTAAATGAACAAAACATAAAATTAAATTAAGACAATGATGAGAAAAGATTACAACTAATCGTCCATGTAGGAGGTAGAACCATCACATGTAGGACTTAAATGAACAAAACATAAAATTAAATTAAGACAATGATGAGAAAAGATTACAACTAATCGTCCATGTAGGAGGTAGAACCATCACATGTAGGACTTCAAATGAACAAAAGGAAAATAATACATAAGAAGCATAAACAAGATGTAAGAACCATCCATATAGGAGGTTTTGAACAAGAAAAGAAAGAACTTAAGATGAAGGAGATATGAAACTTAAGAAAGAAAGAACCTAAGGGAGAGAGAGCTCTTCTCCAAGTATTTTTTTTTAGCTTCACAACACTCTTCTATTTATAGGCAGCTAGGAGCATCTCATCCATGCACTTTACAACTCAAATTCGTCACTTTTCTTAGTGGCCAACTTGGAAGCATCTTTGAATCACTTTACAGCTCCAAAACCGTGTCCGATTTACAGCCTGTTTTACACCACGAATTCGGTGGAATTGGGCCACGTTGTCTTCATATGAAATGTATCCCTGGATGTTAGCTTTTCATTCGTTCAAACCGGACCTCATTTGGAGTTCTGAAGCCCAAGTTATGGATCCAATACTGTACGTTGTTCCAGAGTCCATCACAACACCTTGTCTTGCATTCCAAGCCCAATTGGGTCCTCTAAACGTCTCATGTAGCTTCTGGACTCTTCATATAAGTTGTAGGGCTTTCATTCAGCGTTCCTAAAAGATAAATTTCAGATCAATTGGAGGTCTAGAACTCAAATTATGATCAACATACCAAACAGTGTTCACTACCCAATTATAAAAGAGATGTGATTTAAGCCCAATTTTGAACAAAATTCCAAATATGACCAAGATCTATACAAATAAATTCTAAAAACTAATTATGAAGATGAAACTACATATTTAACTAATTTAATCCATTAAAACATGACAATGATAGAGTTTGTAACTCCTTTTTGCAATTAAAACATCATAAATTCCAAGGTTATCAATGATTAAGAGAGCTACAATTGTTATGAAGACTTGAAAAGCTTATTCGGACATGAAGATCGACGAAATTGGAGCTGAAGACAGACATGTTTTTTTGGATTTTAATTGGGCCCGAATTTTGTAATAAAAAACCAGTTATTATTAGAGTTTTCCATATTTGGCCTGTTTTGTAACCCTAACATGTTTTAAATCCCTAGCCGTCATTCCCTTTTAGGTTAACTTAGTTAGCGACTGCAAACACATTCTACATTACGTCTTTTATGATTTTTGATTAAATTAGAAGCTTTTTATTTTCTCTGAGTTGTTCATCATGTTCTTCGTGTTCTTCATCTTTTCATTTGTGTTTTGCTTAGCCATGCTTGGCTAAGCTTCTGTGGTTGACCCATGGATTAAGGATTCCGCGAATCCAGAGGACCCGTGCTTCAATCGGTAACATAATTTCTTTCTGCTTATTTTAATTGGATTCGGTTATAATTACGGATTGGGTATTAGATTTAATATTATTGGTCGATTTCCTTGATGGCAAGTGAACCAGTCGAACAAGTAATAAAGAGTAAGTAGAGTATCGTCCCACAGAGATTGAAATACCGAATGATGACGCCGAATTACAGAATTAGTTGTGTTTAACAAAAAGTAAGATCTGATTGGTTTGGGAGTTTGATAGTTATACTAATAAACAGGAAAATAACCAAATGATCGTAGTCGTAAGAAGATATCAGTAAAAGATAGGCTGAGCTTAGAATCCTTCCTAAGCATTTTATTCCCCAGTTACCTATACGCATTGCTATAGCATATATGTTGCACAGCTCTCGCAATGCTACAACATAAACACCCCTTACAATGTTATTCAGTTCACCCACCATTCTAATCTACCGAAGCTCTCGCGTCCGATACGTACAATCCTAACTTGACTTCTCCCATATGTCTATGGCGATTTTCTTGTTAGATTATCATTACAAATCAAGGTGTTTTTGTTATGAGCGGTAGACCCATTCCTGAAGCCTACAATAATAGGTCAAGCCTTGCACCAGCCTGCCTAGCAATCACTGTTTCTCAGATGTCTAACCACGACTCCCCCTTAGTAAGCCGAGGCCACTGATCTAGCCGTTAGCTCTCGCTAATCGACAAGAAATTAAATCACTCATATGCAAACTGAATGTATTACATTAAGAACTACCAACTGGGTTCATTCCAAACTTAGGAAATCATCCTCGCTCAGCCATAGGAAGTTTAGGTCATGACTGATGAGGGAATCACTAAACAGAGCACAACAGAATAGCCCATGACAAATAGATTAACTGGAATTAAAATAAAGAAAAACACAGAAAGCTTGATGGAGGTTCCGACGGAGTGGAAGAAGCCCTGTCATGTCACAACTCCACGTCTTCTTGTCTCCGTCTCACTGCAAGGAAGGATGCTGGGTTCTCTTGGAGTCCTCGTGCTTGTAACTTCTCTCAGTCTTCTTTCAAGTCTGACCGTATAGGATTGGTCTTTTGCTCTCGACGACTTCGACTCCTTTAGGGTTGGCTGTTGTTTCCTTATATAGTCTGGTCTACTTGCAACGTACGTCCAGCGAATTGGGCCTTTCCTAATCTGTCGAGGTTCAATCGTATCTTTCTTTCCAATCTCGGTAGATTGATTCTACTGATCCTGCGGGATTCTTCAAATCTTAGTTTCGATCTCCCGCATCTTCTATTCCAATACGTCAGCAATCTAACAGTTGTTCTTGACCTATACTATATTTCCTGAAACAACCTTGACAAAAGATCAAAACATATACCGCATAGTATTGCGTCACTACGTCACTTACTCTGCTATAGCTTCAGGGATGCGTTGTATTGCACTTCGATAAAGCTATCCTGATGCTATAGCATAATATTGGCTATGTTATGCAACTTTCTCATAAATCCTCAGAACTCGTTCTCTTTTTAGCACATGTTTTAGGATGTATGTGGAATTTATCCTTAAGTTCCATATATAATGAATCAATGCCTTTTTGCTCAGATTAAATGTAGTTAAGCTCATATTCATCATACAATACAGTCATATAATACAAGGAAAACATGACATAAATAGTTCTCATCAAATACCCTCACACTTAGCTTTTTGTACTCCTAGGCAAAATAAAGATAGAGATAATAGAACAGAATGTTAACTAATAGCAGTAGCATGCCTATCCACATAACTATGCCCGCATTATTTCTCTTAGGTCACGTCCCCGTGCGGGCAATCCCACTGCCCAGTACTAGTGGCTCGTGATGCAAGATATTGCTAGATAAGGAAATGTCAAGAGACTTTCAGATTCAGTGTTTGACTCTCTTTGACCTTGGGGGATTAGCTTTCTCTCTTGCCACACTATCCTAGAAGTTCTATAGCCTTGTCAAAATTCTAAGATTACTTCCTAGCATCTGAGCTTTCACTAGTCAAAAGG
Organism: Acacia melanoxylon; assembly: GCA_019022615.1. Classification (NCBI taxonomy): domain Eukaryota; kingdom Viridiplantae; phylum Streptophyta; class Magnoliopsida; order Fabales; family Fabaceae; genus Acacia; species Acacia melanoxylon. The sequence continues at coordinate 1,211,665 of JAFJYJ010000102.1, forward strand.
GCTTTTTGGGTCGTAATGGTGTGGATGGCTATATATGTGTGAAGATGAAAAACGATGGCCAATGCTATAGCAGGGTGTTAGACAGGTTTCTTAACTTAGCCGAATGCGTCATTTGAACCTTGCATTGCTTTACTGCTCTTTATTTTTTTTTTATCAATTATAAACAACCTTCCTACAGCTCTTTAGTGGAGGCATTCTGCCAAAGCATTTCTTCGCAGTCTTCCTAATACTCGCCTGTCTAACTAGTCGATAAGGCTCAAGAGGGGTAGCAATATGAAGAGTGATGTTTTATGGTTTGTGTATGGGAACAAGGGGTACGACATGAATGCCTTTATCCTATGAACTATTTGCTTAGACACCAGATAGTTTATCAGAGAATTAAGACAAATCAAAGATCATACATGGGTTAGCGGACATGCTCACTGGAATAAAACAATTAAGCTCAAATAATCATTCCATTGTGGGTTCTCTCTCTATTCTTCCTTACCGTCACTTTACCACATACCATGTTAACTAGCACTATCAATTTCCCAAGCCTAACGGTTCAATTTCCTTCAGGCAATCATGTTATGCTTAGTTCTACAGATATTCATCCTACTGCTATAGGTTTCTGTTCATGCTCTAGCAGATAAAAATGTTAAAAAATTTGTCCGTTTGCACATAAGCTAAATCTTGGTTATTTTGAGCACATTCAAACATGAATTAGCAAGTGCAAATAAATTTATCTCCCCCACACTTGATCGATGCAATGCCCTCATTGCAGCATGAAAGAAACACAATAAAAACGAACAGAATGGGGTGGCGGGAGGCGGAAGCGATATTGATAAAACAACGCATCACAGGCATCATTCACAAAAGGGCCCTGAGGTAAACGCCCAGGGCAGCAGCATATAACAAGTTTAATAAGTCAAATCAAAAGAATAGAAAACAAAATAACTTTAGAACTGAGGAGATGGCAGGGCCGCGGGGTCACGGACGTTGGTGGCGCTGGCGCCGGAGGTGGCGGTGGTGGAGGGTGAACAAGAAGATAGCGGGCATAGACCGGTGGGGGCAACCGACCACGCCGTGCCGCCTACTTTACTCTGGGCATGGTGGGTTGGTAGGATATGGTTGGGAGAGGGAATCAGAGGAAGGTGAAAAGGCACGGGGGTAGAAGACTGGGTAATTAATCAGGCTGGTGCACTTAAGTTCAATCGCTGAAGCACGAAGTGTCACGATTCTTGGGTGACAATTTGGCGTGATTTAGCGCGTAATGGGCCCAGTGAGGGTGGCCCGTCAGTATAAAATAAAAAACACATGAACATAACTTTCGTTCACAGAGATGGGAGCATACCTGGGTAGCTCTATTAGTGAGCTTGAGCCGGTTTGTTGTGCCGGAGCTGTAATGACTGCTATTACGCTATAGCACTGACCAGGCCGAACTCGATCCCTATGGCTGATAAACAACAAAGAAGAGAAAACAAGAAATTGGGCTGCCTCCTAGTAGCGCTTGGTTTAAATTCTTCAGCCAGACTTCCTTGTCAGATTAGTTCTAGCTGGAAACAAGGGTGTTGGCAATCTCTGTGCCTCCTGATGAAGACTTTTTGTCATTAGCCTTGGGGTCCACAATCAACAATTAACCAAGGATTGCGTATAGGCAAACCTAGGATCGTTCTCTCTTTTCGAGGAGCCTTTTATTGAATCCTAAGTAATCTAAATGACATGCAAATGCAATGAAAACAAGGGGAGATTGGGTTTTGAATTTTTAAATTAATAAACTAAAATAGAAATGCAAGAAAACAAGAATAATCAAATTAAAAACGATTAACCCAGAATTGAGATTCCATACCCTTCTCGGACAAAAAGATAATAACCAAACTCGTGATTGATTCTGGACAAACCGAAATCTCTGCGTTTGTACAGATATTCCCTCGACTAGACGATCGCCTAGCATTTGATCGAACACATGGCGAGCTCGCTGTACGATCGCACAACGCTCTCTGTAACCCGGTCCGACCTAAGTCCTTAGGATATCAATCTAGGAATTAAATCTAATACCTAATCCGCAATTATAATCGGATCCGATTAAAATAAACAGAAATGAATTACGTTACCGATTGAAGCACGGGTCCTCTGGATTCGTGGAATCCTCAATCCATGGGTCAATCACAGAAGCTTAGCCAAGCATGGCTAGGCACAACGCAGAAGAAAAGATGAAGATGAACATAAACATGATGAACAACTCAAAGAAAATAAAAAGCTTCTAATTTAATCTAAAAATCATAAAAGACGTAATGTAGAATATGTTTTTCAGCCATATAATCTTACCTATAAATAGGAAATACTAGGGCTACAAGATTGGCCTCAAAAATAGGAAACCTTTAAAAATAGGAAACCCATAATAATAGGAAACCTCTAATAAATAGGAAACCCATAATAATAGGAAACCTCTAATAATTGGTCTTTTATTACAAAATTCGGGCAAAATAGAAATCCAGAAAAATGCGTCTGTCTTTAGCTCCAATGTCGTCCATCTTCTTGTCCGAATCAGCCTTCCGAGTCTTCATAACAATTGTAGCTCTCTGAATCATCTAAACAACGAAAGAAGAATGAGGCTAATCCGATATCTAGATCAAAAGTTATGGCGAAAATAGTAAAACACTGTAAATCTGGAATTTTATTACCAAAAACGAATTTAATCTAATTAAAAGCTTAAAGCCCAATTAAGTAATAAAACCCATTATTTATCAATTAAAAATTCCTAAATTATTAACCAAGATATACAAATAAGTGAAATAATATTCAATTATCACCTTCATCCTTGTTACTCTGTGGTAGTTGGCATCCTTCTGTTGGGTCCGCGTATTGTACTATCTTCAGGATTGAGAAAGTCACGTGGTCATCATTGACTTGCATACTAAGTTCTCCTTTTTCCACATCAATCAATGTTCTCTCGGTTGCCATGAATGGTCTCCCCATAAGGATAATTTCCCGGTCTGCTTCAAAATCAAGAATAATGAAATCCACTAGAAAGATGAACATATCGACTTTAACGAGGACGTCTTCAATTTTTCCTTCTGGTAGGACAATGGAGTGATCAACTAACTGTAATGTAACTGTTGTGGGTCTTGCTTCCCCAACTGCTAATCTTTTGAAGACAGACATGTGCATTAAATAAATACTGGCTCTGAGGTCGCATAAGGCCTTCCCTAAGTATTGAGGTCTAATTGCACAGGGGATTGTGAAGCTGCCAGGGTCTTTTAATTTCAGTGGTAGCCGATTTGTTAGCATGGCACTACAGTCATGGGTCAATGCTACCGTCTCGAATTCTTCTAGTCTTCTCTTCTTGGACAAAATATCTTTCATGAACTTCACATAGCTAGGCATCTGTTCCAGTGCTTCCACCAAAGGGATATTAATATGCAATTGTCGTAGCATGTCGAGAAATTTTCGAAATTGCTTCTCTTGACTCTGCTTTTGTAGTCTTTGTAGGAAAGGCGAGGGTTGCTTTAGCACCCCATATGATCCTAGATCCCGGGTCTATTGTGATGATGATGTTGTGGCATTCCTTTTTGAATGTTGCACCTGATCGTCTATTGCGACGAATGGAGGCAATGTTGTGGCATCGATATCCTGCTCTGTTCGCAATGGCATTGAGTGCCGCTGCTCTTTGTCAAGGGGTTGTTCGGCACTTTCCTTCCCTTTCTTTGATTGCCCCAATTTCGGGTCAGCATCTTCAATAGATTGTTTGGTCACCCTCCTGGGCTCCAGGCTTTTGCCACTTCGGAGCTCTATTAGCTTGACTTCCTCCTTTCATTGGATCTTAGGGACTTCAATGTCACTCGGCAGAGACCCTGAGGGCCTATTGTTGAGAGCAGAAGCTAGTTGTCCAACTTGGTTTTCAAGGTTTCAAAGGGTTACCTGCTGACTCTGAATGATTGTGTCGTTCTTTACCATGTACTCCTTCATAAGGGTCAACATAGAGTGTTGCGGTTCTGAATCACTGCCCTACTACCGTGCTTGCTGGGTAAGCCCTGGGGGGTTTGATGGTTTGTTTGAGTATGGTGGGCAAGATGATTGTCCTGCTGTTTGTTGACCTTGGGAGCTCCACGAGAAATTGGGATGCTGCCTCCATCAGGGGTTGTACGTGTTAGAGTACGGGTTGTTGGTGTTATTGCCCCTATTAAAGTTGTTGACGTAGTTAACTGATTCGGGGTTGGTAGAGCACTGAGAGTAGGAGTGCTCTCCACCATAGTACACACAAGCTACCTGAGATGGTTGCAGTGATGTGTTGCTTGAAGGAAGGGTTAGTCCTTTCACCATGTTGGTTAGAGATGATACCTGAGCTGCGAAAGCAGTCATAGCATCCAATTCATGTATTCCAGCAATAGTTCTGGAGGGTGTAACTCTGTCTACTTGCCACTGATGGCTGTTCATAGCCATACGCTCTAATAATTCGTGAGCCTCTTCATAGGACTTCATCAAAATGTGTTAGTTCTCTATATGTTTTGTTGATAACTGACAATTGTAAACACAAGATAAAATGAGTTTCTGATAAGTTGAAAAACTTACTGTCAGGTGAATACTCGAGTGATGGTTTCATTACTCAAGTATTGAATTGATAAGTAAATGGCTCTTTCGTACAAAATGATCATTACTCAAGTATTGATTTCAATACTCAAGTAATAGACTTACAGAGAGCATTCCAAGTTTTTCACTAAGATCAATACTCGAGTAATGGTTTGAATACTCGAGTAATGCCCAAACAGAGACTCTTCATTTGAAAGGCGAAAATGGCAATACTCAAGTATTCATATGAATACTCAAGTATTGGTTATGCAGAGAGTAATGAAAGTATTCATCATGTGAATACTCGAGTAATGGTTTGATCACTCGAGTAATGGACAAACGAAAGTTTTCAATCGTTACACATGTTTATGAATACTCAAGTATTGAGTTCAATACTCAAGTAATGGATTAACAGAGACTTCACAAATTTTACAAACAGTTCAATACTCAAGTATTGCGTTGAATACTCGAGTATTGGCCATACAGAAAGGCTTCCTATTTCCAAGTGATTTGAATACTCAAGTATTGAAATGAATACTCAAGTATTGACTTGGAAAATTTTTCACAAAGTTTTCAAACAGTTCAATACTCAAGTATTGAGTTGAATACTCGAGTATTGGGCATACAGAGAGCTTGGCTCTTTTTCTAATATTTTGAAAACTCAAGTATTGATTTGAATACTCAAGTATTGAGATTTTGGACTTAACTTGTTTTCACATAAAAAGTTCAATACTCAAGTATTGGTTTCAATACTCGAGTATTGGTCCTACTCAAAGAAATTGACCATCGCTCAAAATCAATAGTGCCCTCTCTGGAAAATGAATACTCAAGTATTCAGATGAATACTCAAGTATTCACATTAGTGCACAGTGCAATACTCGAGTATTGCAGAACTCACTCGAGTATTGGTCGCGACTTTTGAAAATCAAATTGAGCGAAATTGCTGAGCCCTATATGTTTGATTCTAATACTTGACATTATCATTCTCTGATATTCCCTGCTATGTTTAATCACTTTGTTAGTGAGTTTCAAACGAATTAGATAAAGCTAATTGAAGGCTTAAAGCAAAAAGCAAAAAGAATGTCAGAACATTAAATGCTTCAACCATAAAAGTTGCATACTTCTGGAAATCCATCTGTACACGCTTACAGAGCATTAAAGAATGTTCTCCACTTCCAGCAACTAATTTTCCAACGGATTTATTCACTAGAAGTCAACTCTGAACTTCTGCCCAGCTGGATTAAGTGAAGATTAGAGAGAGAAGAAGACCAAAGCTGAACCAGAACCTTGGTTAATGTTACCAACGGTTATATGAAGGATTACAACGGTCATTTAGTGCACTCTCAGTATAAATAGAGCTGCATTCAATTCCTCTCAACAACTAAGACCTCAGAAAGCAAAAATCATTAAAGCCTTCATCTACTCTTGAGTCTTTCTGTACTAAGTATCTCGTTGATACGTTCAATCTTGATGTTTATCATTATCCACTCTTAGAGAGAGTTTTTCATCTTGAAATCATTTATTGTAAAGAATCACAAGTCAGGGGACTTGGTGATTGGGTTCATTGATTGCAACTTGTAAGGGGAGTAAGTTCTAGTGAGAGAATTACTCTTGAGTACAGAGTGTGTAATCAATTGAGATAGTGAAAATCCCAGAGAGTCTGGGGACTGGACGTAGGTCAAGAGATTGGACCGAACCAGTATAAATCCTTGTGTCTTGCTCTTCTACTCTTATCTTAGCTCATCTCTGTTTTAGTGTTAAAAAACATAGCTATTTCGAAGAGATTTTTAAAATCCCCAATTCACCCCCCTCTTAGTGATTTAGCTCCACTTTCATTATCAAAATGGACCCGCCGGATGAAGCGTCTACAATTGATTGTGTTTGTCCATCGAGACCTCTGTAGAATGTTTCTAGCTGGACCCATTCACACAGTCTGTGTTGTGGGTACCTTCTGAGGAGGTCTTTAAATCTGTCCCAAGCTTCATATGTGGATTCACCAGACTTTTGTTAGAAATTGGTGATATCCCTTGTGAGTTGGGCTTTCTTAGTAAGTGGGAAGAATTTAAGCATGAATTTACTCCCTAGATCATTCCAGGAGGTGATTGAATTGGCTGGTAAGTTGTTAAGAAACGTTCGAGCCTTATGCCTAAGAGAGAATGGGAATAACTTAATCCGAACGGCGTCGGGCATGACTCCTGGAATACGAATGAGTCACACACCTCCATGAAAGCCTTGAGGTGTAAGTGAGGGTCTTCAGATGGGAGTCCTCCAAATTGTCCAGCTGCATTTAGCATTTGAATCATGACACCTTTAATTTCAAAGTGCCTTGCATTAAAGGTCGGGGCGTGATAGCTGAATTCAACTTGTTTAAGTCTGGAATCCCGAATTCCATGATAGCTTTGTTCAAATATGGATTTGGAGGTGGAGGGACCTTATTGTCCCTATTTATTGCTTGCGGCTCCCTTCGATCCTGCTCATGATTGACCTGCATATCCGCCATGTCTACGGAGTCAAAAAGTTGGCTTCTTCGCTTCTGCTTCCTGTGCCTTTGCTTGTAAGTGTGTTCGATTTCAGGATCGTAAGGCTCTAGGTGGGCCGAAGGCGAGTTGCGCATACACTACAGAATGTACCTGAAAATCAAGAAAAGGGAAAGAATGAGCTTTATTGGATAAATCACAACTATTCAGCGATAAGGGCGTCGTCACTAAAGGTATCCACAGTCCCCGGCAACGGCGCCAAAAACTTGTTGGTCGATTTCCTTGATGGCAAGTGAACCAGTCAAACAAGTAATAAAGAGTAAGTAGAGTATCGTCCTAAAGAGACTGAAATACCGAATGATGACGTCGAATTATAGAATTAGTTGTGTTTAAAAGGAAGTAAGATATGATTGGTTTGGGAGTCTAATAGTTATACTAATAAACAAGAAAATAACCAAATGATCGTAGTCATAAGAAGATATCAGTAAAAGATAGGGTGAGCTAAGAATCCTTCCTAAGCATGTTAATCCTCCAGTTACCTATACGCATTGCTATAGCATAAATGCAGCACAGCTCTCGCAATGCTACAACATAAACACCCCTTACAATGTTATTCAGTTAACCCACCACTCTAATCTACCGAAGCTCTCACGTCCGATACAATCCTAACTTTACTTCTCCCATATGTCTATGGCGATTTTCTAGTTAGATTATCATTACAAATCAAGGTGTTATGGTTATGAGCGGTAGACCCGTTCCTGAAGCCTACAATAATAGGTCAAGCCTTCCACCAGTCTGCCTAGCAATCACTGTTTCTCAGATGTCTAACCACGACTCTCTCTTAGTAAGTCGAGGCCACTGATCTAGCCGTTAGCTCTCGCTAATCGACAAGAAATTAAATCACTCATAAGCAAATTGAATGTATTAAATTAAGAACTACCAACTGGGTTCATTCCAAACCTAGGAAATCATCCTCGCTCAGCCATAGGAAGTTTAGCTCATAACTAACAAGGGAATCACTAAACAGAGCACAATAGAATAGCCTGTGACAAATAGATTAACTGGAATTAAAATAAAAAAAAACACAGAAAGCTTGATGGAGGTTCCGACGACGTGGAAGAAGCCCTGTCACGTCACAACTCCACGTCTTCTTGTCTCCGTCTCACTGCAAGGAAGGATGCTGGGTTCTCTTGGAGTCCTCATGCTTGTAACTTCTCTCAGTCTTCTTTCAAGTCTGGCCGTATAGGATTGGTCTTCTACTCTCGACAACTTCGACTCCTTTAGGGTTGGCTATTGTTTCCTTATATAGTCTGGTCTACTTGCAACGTACGTCCAGCGAACTGGGCCTTTCCTAATTTGTCGAGGTACAATCGTATCTTTCTTTCCAATCTCGGTAGATTGATTCTACTGATCCTTCGGGATTCTTCAAATCTTAGTTTCGATCCTCCGCATCTTCTATTCCAATACGTCAGCAATCTAACCGTTGTTCTCGACCTACACTTTATTTCCTGAAACAACCTTGACAAAAGATCAGAACATATGCCGCATAGTATTGCATCACTTACTCCGCTATAGCTTCAGGGATACGTTGTATTGCACTTTGATAAAGTTGTCCTGATGCTATAGCATAGTATCGACTATGTTATGCAACTTTCTCATAAATCCTCAGAACTCGTTCTCTTTTTAGCACATGTTTTAGGATGTATGTGGAATTTATCCTTAAATTCCCTATATAATGAATCAATTCCTTTTGGCTCAAATTAAATGCAGTTAAGCTCATATTCACTATACAATATAGTCATATAATACAGGGAAAACATGGCATAAATAGTACTCATCAGTGGCCCCAAATCCACTTATTGTCCTTGAACTTGTGAGAAGAAATAATGTTTGATTTTTGGGGTCAAATTGAAGTTGCACAGTCGGTGTTGAGTATCTCTGCCAAGCCCACGACGCTTTATGCTCGCTGGTCTCCACCTATTCCTAAGTATTTCAAGATCAATATGGATGGTGCCTTTTCATCTAGAGAGGTATCGTCTGCTATTGGTGTGGTGGGCCGCGATAGGTTTGGTCTTTTAAAATGGGGTTATGTGGACAAGGTAAAATCTATTTATGCATTTATGACTTAGACTTTGGCTCTTAAAAGGGCATTGTTGTTAGCCTTGGATCTAGGCCTTGATAAAGTGATTTTTGAAACTGATTGTCTTCCTTTGCTTTCTTGTATTGATGCCAAATCCCCTGATCTATTTGATTGGCAGTGTAGGAGTATTATTCATGATATTATTTGTCTCTTTTATGACAATGTTGGGTTCTCTTTATCCTTTATCCATAGACGGGGTAATAGAGTAACTGATTTATTAGCAGCTATTGCTTATAAGGGGTGTGCCCGGTTGGGTGGGTTTTTCAGCCAACACCTTCTTTGTCTTCCCTTCTAACCTTGGATGCTCAAGAGGCTCATATTGGAATGGATGAAGCTTTTACCTCTAATTTTGTATTTGAGGAGGGTTAATCTAGTTTTTAATAGACTTTTTTTTTCAGTTGGGAGTTCTTGCCCTTCTGTTATGTTTATGTAATAATTGCATTAGGTTATTATGCTTTGTAAACTCTGGTGATGTTGAACCTCTGTCTTTATGGTAATACAAGTATCTTTATCGAGCAACAAAAAAAAAACACACACATGGAAAAGTCTTATACTTTCCAAATCATTTCATAAATCCTTTCATGCTTCATGATCTCACAATTTGCTCGCAAATCATTTCAGAGGCCATTTCTCTAAAAACTTAGTTCACAAACCATTTCATAAAACATAATTCTGACCTACAAACATATAAGTGGAATGCTAAGGCCCGAGTTTCCTTATTTCGCCTTTCAGAAGGCTTACACATAACCCAACAGGATATCATCCCTATCTAATTGGCTTAGTTAGGTCGGTCTAAGCACACTAAATCAAGAGATCGATATTCCTGGCCACTATTTGTACTTCGTCATATTATTTATTTACACTCTTTATTTACCAAAATATTTTAAATTTTTGTTTAAATTTGCCTCTAAAAATAGTTTGATGATCATACCTAAGGAAGACATATAAAACCATCTTTTCTAATTGATGAGATTTGCTGATTTTTCTTGTTAATCTCCATAACAGTTTTTCTTAATACGGAGACAGCAAAAACTTTATATCTATATTTCAAAATATTTATCTCTATTTTTTATTAAAAAAATGTATTAAATTTAAAATTAAATTTTCCTTTAAAAAATCTTTGATGGCTGTTCTATGCATATATATTTAGTTTTATAATTACATTATTGAGTATATTAAATTTGAAATACATATTAATTTAATAATAATTGGTTCAATTACTGGCACTAGTGCAAAAAATGGCTTTAAGGCTGAACAAAAGAGGCATCGTAAGACCGGACCCGCGACCGGTCTTGTTCCAGCCGGTATTAAAAGTCCACATTTAAGACCGGACTCGAACCGGTCTTAAAGAAACTCTTTTAGACCGGACATTTAAAACATTAGGTTTTAAAAGTCGTACTAAATAAAGATGAAATATTTTTTGTTCGGTCCTAAAACTCAACTTTTAAGAACGGGCAAAAACTCAGCCGCTCTTAAAAGATCAAAATTATAAGACCGGACAAAAATAAACCCGGTCTGAAAAATAGCGGCTTCTAAGACCTGACGACTAATTATACGCGGTCTTAAAAGACCGACTTTCAAGACGGACGATGGTCGTCCGGTCTTAAAAATTAAATTTTTAGACCGGACGTATAAATACACCGGTCTTAAAAGACAAACTTTTAAGACCAGCTTAATATCAAATATGTACACATGACCTTTAAGACCGGACATATTGATACATCCGGTCTTAACAGTTGAACATTTAAGACCGACCTATTTATTACCGGTCTAAATTTTCCCAAATTTTTTCCCTGTTATGTTCTTCCTTATCATATATATTCACAAATCCACCACCCAATCCAGCACATAAAAGTCGATACTTTAAGTATTGCTATGAACAATTATGAATAAATTGAATTGGGAAAAAGAATAGAAATATTATTCACCATGAGTTATGTAGCTTCTTAATTAATGAATATACTATGACTACAACACCTAAATTAATTTATACAATACGATAACTTACTTACAATGCAAATACACAATAAGTTACAAATACAACATACATGCCCAATGGAATATTCACCATGCCTTCATCTCGATTCCCACCCAACAACGTAACATCCTCTTTTATAATATGCCCCTTTGGATCCGATCCTGCCACAAAAATAAAACAAGAACAAACTTCATAGTCAGTGACATTGTTTAAGAACATTGAAGAAATATAATATAGTTAAAACCTTGAAGTTTTCAAAGAAGTTTGCATATGAATATTACCTTATTAATTATATTGACTCTTTTATAAAGCGATATCCTCCCATATCCCTTCTTGATGATCATTTCTTATGTCGGGTTCATTATCCGCTTCATCTTCTTCGTTCATTTCCGGTAGACCCCTTGAAAAAGAGTACTCTTTGGAAGACCATAATTTGAATGACTTTCCTCATCAATATCAATTACCCTTCTTCCTTGGAGAGCTACAGACCACATTTTATTTTCTTGATCGGTGATATAGAACACTTGTTTCACCTAGTCTGCCATAATAAAAGGTTCATCACCAAAACTTCTACCATTGACATCGACTAATGTAAATCCTAGCCGATCGATCTGAACACCATTATTGACATTAACCCACTTGCATTTGAAAATGGGAAATCTAATTTTAACATAGTCTACCTCCCAAATCTCTTCAATAACCCCATAATATGGCATGACCGCCAATAAAGGCCTCTTGTCTTTCGAATGGAGAAGTGCATAGATTGACCTCTAACATAACACCACCGTTCGGATGGTGCTCCTATCATCTAGGGACTTCGTGTAAAATGTATAACCATTGATCACATACGAATTCCAACTTATGACATCAACCTCAGGACCACGGGCTAACCATTTGATTGTATCAGAAACACATTCCTCTCCCTCGACCTTTTATTTGAACCAGTTTACAAAAGTTCTGTTATGCTCCCTAATCAACCTTTGTTCAGTCATTCGATGGTTTTCTTTCCTTACAGCTTCTTTATGTGCAGCTATGCTAGCTTGAACTTCATCAACATTATTCAAGATGTATAAGTGGACTTGTGACAATTCATCAGATCCACACTCTTTACCGAAGCCCTCGTCTACCCCTTCAAAGATGCGACGTTTTGGAAGCCCAATATGTCTTACTTTGGCCAAATAATTTTGACAAAATTCCATGGCTTCTTCAAAAACATATTTCGAACAATTGATGCTTCCGCCGGTATCGTTCTTCACGTACCCTTTTAGGAATTTCATAGATCTTTCAATTGGGTACATCCACCGTAAATGGATAGGTCCGCACAACTTTATCTCCCTCACTAGATGAACAATTAGATGAACCATGATGTCAAAAAAGGTAGGAATAAAAAGCTTCTCAATGTGGCACAAGATAAGATATCCTTCATTCTCCAATTCATCCAACTTTTCAATCTCAAAAACTTTACTACAAACCACATTGAAGAAGACACAAAGTCTAGTCAAAACGACCCGAATATCATATTCAGGGATGCCTCGAATAGCTACTGGGAGTAGCTGTTGCATCAAGACATGACAATCATGAGACTTTTGGCCTACTAATTTCAAGTCCTTCATCGATACAAGCCTATTAAAATTTGAAGAATACCCCGAGCGAACTTTTGTGCCATTTAAACACTCACAAAAACTTTGTTTCTCATCCTTAGACAAAGTATGAGAAGCCGGGGGACAATAAGTTCTCTTCCCGTATGGCCTTGGATGTAAGTCTTCGCGTATTCCCATTACTTGCAAATCCAATCTTGCCTTCACACCATCCTTGGAACTACCTTGTATGTTGAGAAGCGTGCCAACAATACTATCACATACGTTTTTCTCCACGTGCATGACATCAATACAGTGTCTTAGATCAAGATTACGCCAATATGGAAGATCAAAGAATACAGATCTCTTTTTCTATATATTTGTTTCTTTTCTACTCTTTGCGTCTTCTTAGAAGATGACACGATATTTTTCACCTTTTCATAAACTTGCTCCCCAGTCAATGCCACCGGAGCATCTTCATACTCCTGGCCACCAAAAAAGGCTTTCTTTAATCAACGATATGGGTGGCCCCGTCTAAGAAATCTCCTATGTCCAAGATAAACCGTTTTTCTTCCATGTTGAAGTTGATGGTAGCGTGTGCCTTCTTCACAAACCGGACATGCTTTATGGCCTTTTACACTATACCATGACAAGTTCCCATATGCTGGGAAGTCATTTATGTTAGATATGATTAGTTTTGATGATGTCTAATATAGAAGCCATTATTACGAGCAAAAAGTTTGCACACTACATTTACATTATACTTTGACTAATTCTTATATTTAATGTAGATGCAAAGTTTAATAATGGAAGTCTCTATGATCAATAGAAGTTGGAATAAAGCTTCATCATATTTGGGCTACTGTGGAGTACACATGAATAGTGCAGATATAGAAAGACGACGCATGCAATTCTGGAAGAAGTTCAGAATAGGCTCGGCTTTCTGGATATTGAAGAATGATCAAGAAAGTAGATTGAAGAAAGAAGTTCTTGCACACAATATAATGAGAATATCATAATGTCAAGGAAGCAAGAAGTTATCAAAGGATTTTGGGAATAATCAAAAAGAGAAGATATTGAGGAACTTGCTGAGAATGATGAGTACAAGTTGAATGACAGAGAATGATCAAGAGAAGAGAAGAAATAAAGAATTGAATTATGGAAAATGATCAAGAGAAGAAGAGAAGAGAAGAAAGAAAGAGTTGAATGATGAAGAATGATCAAGTTGGGAGATGGAAAAAGGAAGAACTTGTTGAATGGAATGAAGATATCATTATTCAAGTTCTTATATTGATGTTAGAAGCCTCCAAGATCATATGGAAGTTGGAATGACTCAATTTAGAGTTAAAACAAGGAAAAATCAGCTTTAGGAGTCAAAACTCGAGTATGTTCATCAATACTCGAGTATTGGAGTGTCTTCAGCTTCTCTGGCGTCTCTGGAATGTCAATACTCGAGTATCCAACTCAATACTCGAGTATCCAGTGTTTTTAGCATCTCTGGGCTCTCTGGACTGTCAATACTCGAGTATGTAAGTTCAATACTCGAGTATTCAACGTTGATCAACTCTGTTTCACGTTCAGCTCGGGCGACATCTGGTAATTTGATGATATCTCTTCAACCAGAAATCGGATTGAAGTGAAATTAGTGGCATATGATACTAGACTCCCAAAGCGTCAATTGGATATAAAATTCAAGCCAAAAGGAGTTCATATGAGAGAGATATGAATTGTACAAGTTGATAGATAAATCCACGCCATACAGCAAACCAAGCTTCAATTTTTTGAGTGTAACTCACAAACTACAAATCCGATTGAGCTGAAATTGGTGGCATATGAAAGTAGACTCACAGAGCTTTCCATGAAGAGTTGAACAAACCAAAACGGAGTTCAGACCAGGGAGATATGACCCTCGAAAGTTGACGGTTAGTTCAACAAAGGGCAATACTCGAGTATGTAAGTTCAATACTCGAGTTTCCATCAGACAGAGAGCAACTTGAAGGTTGGGAGAAGCAATACTTGACTCAATACTCGAGTATCGGAGTAAGATATTGAATACTTGAGTATGTAAGTAACAATACTCAAGTAATGGTCTGGAATGTCGAAGGCTCACCTAAAGGACAACGAAGCAATACTTGAGTGAATACTCGAGTATCCAAGTAAAGTATTGAATACTCGAGTTTCCAAATGAATACTCGAGTATTCGTCGCGGGTTCAGAAAATGAAGTTCTAACGGCTAGTTTGCATCTGAGTCTAACGGCTATATTTCTTCTACCAACGGTCATATATTGATTTCTACCTATAAAAGAAGTCAGATTCAAGACAAAAGAAGTAAGACACAAGCCTACAACTTCAAAATGCTCATACTCTGATTTTCATCTTATTTTACTCTCTGTTTTCAAAATGTTTACATAGTTTATCAGAGAGAGTGAGATTATTTGTAATGCACTTCAGTGTTTATTCATTCACTTCAGAGAGAGAAGATTTATTGTAATCATCCTATCATTCTATCTGAGAGTTACTCAAGATTGGGTGATCTTGAGTGGGAGACCCATTGTATTGATTACAACTTGTAAAGGGAGTGAATCCTAGTGAGAGGGTTACTTCGAGTACAGAGTGTGTAATCAAGTGGGTGAATTGATTGCAGTTTGTAAGGGGGAGTGAATCTTAGTGAGAGGATTACTTCAAGTACGTTAACGTGTAATCAAGTTGAAAGAAGATAGTGGATTGAAAATCTCAAGCGGAGCTTGGGACTGGACGTAGGTCAAGGATTGGGCCGAACCAAGATAAATCGGTTTGCATATTCTCTTCCCTTATCTCTTATATTTCCAGCATATATATTTGAATGTGCATATATATTTGAATGACTGATTATCACTTTATAAATTTTTTTTTCATTCAAACTACTTTCAGTAAGTTTCTGAAAAGATTTTCAAAGTACCAAGTTTTTAATTAGACATCCAATTCACCCCCCTCTTGGGTGATAGCCAGGTCTTTCAGTTTATAGTACAAAATATCATGGCTCGCAGTTTAAACACATCCTTCTTGAAATAGTAAAAAACATCGACACCTTCTTCCCACAACTCCTTCAAGTCTTCGATCAAGGGCTGAAGGTAAACATTAATGTCATTTCCGGGTTGTTTTGGTCCCGAAATCAACATAGACAGCATGATGTACTTTCGTTTCATGCATAACATTGGAGATAAGTTGTAAATAATAAGGAGCACAGGCCATGAACTATGTATGCTGCTAAGACTTCCATATGGATTCATACCATCCGTGCTAAGGGCAAGCCTAAGGTTCCTAAGTTGTTCGCCGAAGTTCGGAAAGAAATGATCGATTTTCTTCCATTGAGAAGAATCGGCCGGATGTCGAAGCTTTCCATCAGAAATCCTCTCATCTGCATGCCACCTCAGATTTTTTGCATCATTTTCATTCGCAAACAACCGCTTGAACCTTGGTATGATTGGAAGATACCACAACACTTTTGCAGGCCCCTTATTTGACTTGTACCTTGGGGTTTCACATATCGGATAATTCTCGCTTCTCTTCAAACTCTTTTCTATACAATACGCAATCATTCGGGCATGCATGGATCTTTTTGTACTCCATCCCCAAAGTGGACGAGTATTTTCTTAGCATCATAGTATCGATGCGGCAACACATTATGATCCGAAGCATGTCCTTAAAAGCCTCAAGCATTTCAGAAAAACTCTTGTCGCTCCATCCATGACGTGCCTTCAAGCTTACCAATTTCAATACGGCGTTCAACAATTGGTATTTTTTACAACCAGGGTATAGCGGGGTCTCGCATCACCGCACATATTACCATATGCATGTGATTGATGAAAAGCCTCTTCTCCTACATCACGAATAATGTCCTCTATGTGATCATCCATATCCGTGTCATTATCATCAAAGGCCACTTCCTCATGTTGAGACCCTCTTGTTATTTTTTCACCATGTCATACACATACTGTATAAGTCTTACAAAATCCTTCACAAATTAAATGTGTGTGGATAACTTCACGACTTAGTCGACTCTTATTCAAACATTTTACACAAGGGCAATAAAACTTCCCACTATCATCATGGGCATTTTGTTTAGCAAATTCTATAAAGTCCCTCACCCCATTCTGATATTCAACACTCATCCGTAACGCAGTTATCCATAGTAGAATTCCTATTTATGACACGGATATAAAATAAGGCAACACCAAATTCATATTTATGCTTAATGTCGGTTATGTCAAAAAAAACTTTTTTACGGAGAAACTTGCCCATTAAATGCATAACGAAGAAACACTTTTGGTCATAAATGTATCACAGTGAATCCAAGAAGAAAAATTAAAGCATGACGAGGAAATTAAATGCATCGCGTGAAGTTCTTGTGGACTCACCTGTAGCATATAAATTCAAATGCGTTTGTGGAGTCTTTCTTCTCCCGCCACGAATGTTGATGTTGCAGATAGCAAGAGTAACCTAAAATCATTTGTGGTCAGTTGGGTAGGTCTAAAGCGCAAATATAATCTTCAAAATACAATATTCATTAACAATAGAGAAACCCACAAGAACATTTCATCGATTTCGTTCAACCCGAAGAAAACCATAAAGTTATATAACCGAAACACCTCTTACAAACTTGGTCTATAGACGTTTAGCTAATGAACCAGAAAGTGATTATCGAGAGAGCAATGTGAAGCAATCGACGAAGCAACACAAAAACACTGGAGACAGAACCTGAGTGATCACTTTCAGCGCGAGAAGAGAAGTTCAGAGAGAGAAATTTAATATTCCGCGCGACAGAGACATGTTTTATTAATTTGGATTTTATTAAGACCGGTTAGTTATAAAGTAGCCAGTCCTAAATATATAATTAAATTTTTAGGACCGGAGGGTTAAAAGACTCCGGTCTTAATTTTTTATTTTAATTTTAATTTTAAGACTGGAGTCTTATGAAACATCCGGTCCTAAAAGTCCTCATTTTTTTAAAAAAAGAGGATTGGCTTTGGCGAGCGCAGCAGCAACTGAATGAATAAAAATTAAATAAAAACTGGAGAATAAGCTTCTTTAATTACTGGAGAATATGAACAAAAAAAAAGACACAAGCTTAGTTCTTAATGATTCATACATTACTAATAAAAACTCGGAGAATAAGCTTCTTTAATTACTGGAGAATATGAACAAAAAAAAAGACACAAGCTTAGTTCTTAATGATTCATACATTACTGGTGAATATGCACGCACACAAGAAAAAAAAAAGCAGAAAATTTAAAATAAAAAAACAAGAATCTGACTAAACATCCTTGGCGATATCAGCGTGAAAAGCATTGAATTCCCGCCGGATATCAACAAGTTCCTGCCTTATTCGCATCGCCCGCAATGCATCATTAGAGGAAAGAGGAGAGGGGTCGGGCGGGTAGGCGCCTGGGGCCAACGGTTGGAGAGGGGAGCAGGAACCTCTTCATGGTTTGAAGGCTGGAGGGGGGTGCGGCAAACTCTTCATCATCCGAAATAACAATGGGTCCAACGACCCGAAACTCCTCTGTCACAATAGAACGCACTCTTGATGGAGGAGGCGAACCGTATAACGATCTACGGAAGGCATGAGCATCAGGAGTAAGAACACCCCTATAAGCGATTCTCTTGTATCTAACCATGGGTTGAGCAGTTGGGGCAGAGAGCCATGTAGTGTGGAGTTACGAGATTGTGAGGAGTTACTAAGGACAGAGAGGTATGTTGAGTTACGAGGTATGAGGAGTTTAATAAGGACAGAGAGGTATGAGGAGTTAATAAATATGCGGTCTAAAATTCTTTTTTTTTTTAATTATTTTCCATTCAATTGATTTTAAGACCAAACTTTAATAATATATCCGGTCCTAAAAGTCTATTATTATTTTTTCAATTCAATTGATTTTAAGACCGACCTTTTAAAATATATCCGGACCTAAAAGTCTATTATTCATTTTTTCAATCAATTCAATTACTTTTAAGACCGACATTTTATCTTATATCTGGTCCTAGCAATCTTTTTTTTTCAATTCAATTTTTTTAAAGTAATAATGTTTTCTAATTAGTTTTAAGAACGGATCTTTTACAATATCCAGTATTAAAGGTTCCCGAGTCGTATCCCTACACTCTGTTCAAATGAATGATTCAGAATCTCTTCGACTTCCAGATAAACTTCCCAACTAGGCGTCTCCTCGTATTCTGAGGAACTATGCGTCTCCTCGTTATTGTTTCCGGCGTTTCACATTGTTCGGGCAGGGTTCTCTATTTAAACCCGATGTTACTTTACTTCTTTCACATTCTTCTCCATCACTTATGAAACATCCACAGTAATGCTTCTCCACCACCACGAGGTCCTCCTCCTCCGTTGCCTCCGGCTCCGACCATCTACCAGATGATTCAGCACATCTTGGCCCGCCTCAATCATATAGACCGACGCTGCGGCCAGCTTTCTCAGGTCTATCACGTCGTCAACGCAAAGCTACAGGTGGTACTCGATGCCCAGGACATTGAGTACCATCCTTCAGATGACGACCTCTCCAACGACTCCCTCCCCTCCGACAACGATGGGGGGAGTAGATGTTTTTCTTTTTGTTCTTTTTTTTTTTGTTTGTCTTCTTCGCTACCTCTTGCTCCTCACGGGCAAAGAAAAAAAAAATATAATATAAAGATCTTTTTGTTTCCATATTCAATCGCCATGTCCTTTTCATTATCTTCTTTCTTTTTCCTACAAAATATTGTCCTCGTGTAAATCAACATTAAAAATTCCCACAATACAGTTAAGAACATACAAAAAACAAAAAAAAAGATCGTTTACCTTATTCGAATAAAAACAAACCAAATGACTATTCTTGTCAAGGTTGGACCGTCGGTGTTACCTCGACCAGAGTTGAATATTTTCAGTTTCCTTTCAGTATCTTCCTTATTTTCCGACAAAAATAAAAGAGACAACGAAAAGGGAAATCGAAAATGCTGCTCAACATCAAGAGAGGTAACATCGACGACAACGAGGGACCTAGCTTGAGCAGAACGCGCGTAACCTCGGTTGTCCGAAAACCGAGTCAAAAACTATTAAGAGGAAACAAATATATACACAGTCCTAAAGGTTAAGCCATATTTTAAAAAAATATTTTTATGACTGAACTTTTAGGAGCGGAGATATAACAAAACTACGGTATTAAAAGTCTAGACATATTTTTTTGTTAATTAAATGTAGACATTTAGGACCGAACAAAATATAAAAATTCGGTCCTAAAAGTCTAGCGAATTTTTAGAAGACTTTTAGGACCGGATGTTTAAGTCATATGCGGTCCTAAAAGTCTAGCCATAGTTTTTTTTAGAAATAAACGAAGACTTTTAGCACCGGAGGTTTAATAAATATGCGGTCCTAAACGTCTCGCCATATTTTTAAAAATAAACGAAGAAGATGGACTTTTAGGAGCGGTTATTTAACAAATTTACGGTCTTAACGTCTAGACATATTTTTTAATAAATTAAACGTAGACTTTTAGGACTGGTCGTACCATAAAGATGCGGTCCTAAAAGTCTAGCGATTTTTTAGAAGACTTTTAAGACCGAACAAATAATTACGTCCGGTCCTAAAAGTCTAGATATAGTTTTTTTAATATAAACGAAGACTTTTAGCACCAGAGGTTTAATAATTTTGCGGTCCTAAAGGTCTCGCCATATTTTTAGAAATAAACGAAGACTTTTAGCACCGGACTTTCAGATAGTCTCTTTTTTCTCATTTACAACATCCTGTACCTCAAATTTCAAGCACTAAATATCTAGAATGAATGAACGAATTTCTTCGAAAAATATACAAATTTATTATTGAATTACACATTGTGCGTATATTTTACAAATGAATTTAGGAATTAATTAGTTCATATAGATATTCACAAAACAAATTGCGTATGTGCTCCACTTCATCATCAGGAAAGGGAGCAGGTCCGGCAAACATCTGTAATCAAAGACAGAAACTGAATTAACTTGCGTGCATATTTCATATGTAACATGAAGCCATAAACTGAATTCAGCCACAATATGTAACATCAAATACATTTACCTTTGAGAACAATTTTGTCGTTCTTCTCCTGAAAACATCATACATGTGTTTCATGATGTACAGGCCACATAAGTTGGACCCCGTTGGTTGCCGATGGGTCTAAAACGAACAAGAAATATATATTAGAGCTAGCATATATAGCTTACTGACCAAGTTCACAAGGCAGTGCGCCAGTGTCTAAATATATACTAACCTCTGGTCTTAACCATTTAGGATAAGTGGCCTGAGACCCACGCTTTTTGTTTACCTCGACTTGGAAGGTCATCATGGCACTATCATCAAAATCACAAATTTATCAATAATGTTCACTGAAAATTCACAGTAGAGATTTTAGACAAGAGAATCAAAATGACATGCTTACTTGTTGACGCTCTGCCTCAATATAGGCTCTGGCTCATTGTGAGTGGAGCATAAGAAGATAACTTTATGATCCTCCATGCACATGAGGACCAACTGCCAGTGGCGGCTAAAAATTCACAGCAGTAAAGTACTCAGTGATATATGTAGCGGAATTATATTAAGTGAATTGCATACAAGAATTGTGATATGTACCTGTGGAAGTATGGAAACACGTACACCTTTCTTCTCACTTCACACACCCTGGTTGACATGTATTCTTGTCTCAAGTCCAATAATGTTGTGCTTGCATAGACTGGGCACAAGAATCCAAAATCATTTATTCTGCCCTGTTTGGCCAATTCTTGATGCATGAACCTACAATAATGACATCGATTAGGGAATTAGTATATATGTATGTGTGTCTAAACGATGCATTTAAATTATGTACTCATAAAATCATATACTTACTTCATAAACAGTTGAATGATTGGATTACTAAGCTCCTGTCTAGGAATCAGCAGGGACATTACATCTATATTGTCAAGGTAAACATCTACAGCATGAGGGACGCCTACTACTTCTTGGACAGGCCATGATTTATCTTTAAAATAATTTTTGTTTGCCAAATCAGATATTTTTTTCCTTGGCAGTCAAATGAGCAGTAGGGGATGGATATTGAGGAGGAGAGGATGCAGCTTGATGAGGGGATGGAACTTGAGGAGGAGGGGATGCAGCTTGACCAGGGGATGGAACTTGAGGAGGAGGTTGCTCTGACTGTCCAACAATGCAGCTCCCCCTAGTGCTCGCCGCATAACCGCAGTGAATGTGTGACGGAACACCGCTCTCTGAACGAGAGCTCAAAAGCAGCCTCATCTGATTCATTTCCTCATTCATCTGGCTCATCTGGGATTGCCACATTGCTTCTTTAGCCATTGCTTCCTTACTTAATTTGACCAGCGTCTGTTCCATCTCCTCCCGGGTAACCATACTTTGTTTGTGGCGTTTGGATTTACCAAAGTATTCCTTCATGCCTACCAGTCCTCCAACCCCCCTTACACTCCCCACGTGATCCGGTTTTTCGGTCGCAACGGTCAGAACATCATTCCTCCCGTCCGACACAAAAGATCCCTCTGCTTCTTTCTTTTTAAGATCTTCCTGTAAGATACAGATAACGAGAAGCTTAGTAATGAAACATGTTTAGTAACTAAAAAATAACAATAACGATACTTACAATTCTTTCAGCAACTACACAAGTTTGTTCACTCGTGTAGGCGCCGCTTGGCTTTTGCCGAATATGCAACCACAACTCCTCGCGACGTATAGGAGATGGCTAATCAACTATCGTAGAAGGATTGGATTCAGCTTCATCTTCCAATCTCTTACGCTTGGCCGCCATCAATTCTTTTTCGGCCATTTCATATCCGCCGTGAGAAGCCCTATGCGGGCAATCATTCTTTCTCCCTATCTTCTGTGCTTGTTCCCTTCTTTTCTGTGAATCAGAATTGGAAAAAAAAAACTATTAATTATGAATTCCAGCCATTGATGTCTAACAGAAATTAGAGAACTTCTGCTTCATATGAAGGTCAAACATTAGTCAAATTCACTTCATAAAGTTTCAACATTTTATTTAAGAAAGATGTAGAATGGTAGAAGAAATTGGGAGAAACAGAGGAAAGGGAGTTGCAAACTCGGTCAATTCATTCATTCATCATAACTGGTTCCTACACATATTAGACTAACCTCTTATATATAGTTAGAGGCTTGACTCTTAAGCCCCAATAACAGCCTTTGCACCGAAACCATTACACGCTTAACATACTAACTAACTAACAAAATGTCTAACCACTACCTACTATAACATAACTAAGGCTATAATAATGGCTTGACTCTTATGCCATTATTATTTCCCTAATTACCTTCTTAGTATTTTACCTTTTCGGTGGTTTACATATCGACTTGCATAGAAAAAGGGAAATGTATACTTCTATTCACACACCAAACCGTTTAACTAACAGGATTAGATGAATAACATTCACATATCCGCACAGGTTAATAAGCATACAAAAGGGCAAACAAAACTAAATATAAACTTACCAGAGGTTCAGGAGTGGTCCGCAAATTTGAACAAATTGTTGCCAAGTTTGTTCATCAATAAATGTGTACTTCTCCCAAGGATTTTCTTGAGGCCTGAACCTCGGCAAAAATATACTTGTTAGCTAGAAAGGTCTTAAACTTCCTCCACCGATCAGCACAATAAGACAATGTCTTGGCTTTCAACTTCTGACAGTCAGGGACAGTGTATGTAAGCCAAATAGTGTCCCAAATAGGATCCTTTAATGTGTCAACCTCCACACTTTTCCACTCATCTGTCAAGATGCTAACCTTGCTGCGTGCTAGATAGCTAACAAAACTAGTATATTTGGATTTCTTGGGACCGAAAGGTTCCAACTTTTCATCAAACTGAATCTCTAGCCTTGAGCCAGAAGTCTGACTTAGGGTTACATCCATCATTCGTGTGCCTCTTCCACCACGATGTGCAGGGCGGTTACGAGGCTCATAGTGAGATGAAGAGGGTTCATTCTGACTCACACCAGTCACAGCAGTAACTGGCGTTCCCGAAATAGGAATAGAATCGTTTTCACCGTTCATTTTCGAGACAGGAAGAGAGGTAATGCAACAGGAAGGGTTTCGCAACGTGAACAAAGGTTCTTCAGTGATAGTAACAAAAGCTTTCGCGCGAAGAAATGTTTATTTGGCGGTTCATTTTTAAGACCGGATGAAAATATAGACGGTCTTAATAATTAATATTCAAGACCGGATATATTAAAGTCTGGTCTTAAAAGTAATTAAGTTTTTATCCGCACTCTTTTTCTATATTTTATACCGGCCGCATTTTATGTCTGGTCTTAAAAGAATAACTTTTAAGACCGGCTTTTATATATGTTCGGTCTTAAAACTTTATTACCTTTATATTTAAATTTTTCCTTATTATTTTGGACCGCATAACATATTAGTTCGGTTGTGTGAGATTTCTCCATAAAGTAATTAATATTTGAATTTTTTTTAATAACATTTTTAAGACCGGGTTGTTTTTTAGCGGGTCTTAATAATATATTTAAGACCTATGAAAATGATCCGGTATAAGAAGTTCTTTATATTTATAAAACTGCCACCAGTCGTACATAAGAAGTTCTTTATATTTACAAAACTGCCACCGGTCATACCTTTAAGACCGGTGCGTCCAATGTCCGGTCTAAATGAGGCAGTCTTAAAGCCCTTTTTTGCACTAGTGTGGTCTAGTTTTCAAAACACAAGTGATCATCTCTTCCATTTTAAAATATTATATGGGCCTGTAATTTGATTCTATTATATGTTTTCATGCTCTTAGAAAATATTTGTAGAGTAATTTTTTAAAATCAGTTTCAAAAACAAAAAATTTGAAAAATCAGTTTGAAGAGTCATTTTAAAAAACATATCACAAGAATTTGAATGTGAATCAAGCTACTCGATACGACAATTACATATTTGCAAAATCAGAGCCCTACTTGGGGGCAACTGTTATGGATTCAAATATTGGGCCCAGATATGATGCGACCCAACAAGAGCACATTACGGTAGAAACTCTTCTTAAAGTAGGGAAAACGCTAATCACCCTATAAGTAGGGCACTAATCCCGGCAGTATAGGTAGTGGAGCAGGCATTTGCAGAACGTGGAAATGCATGTTGTTGGAGAAGCGACGCACAACATCAGGATTGAAACCCTAGAGGTAATCTCTATAAATAGGAGATTACCCACCAGGTGCACACATTCTATTCATATCTTTTTACTATATTGTTACACTGTGCACACACCCCACCCCCTTGGCTAATCGCCATTCTCGTGTAGCACAGTGATCATCTAATACTCTATGGTGTCTTCCTTATAGACATCACTGAACATTCACCATCTCTTGGGTACTTACTCATATACATCACAGAGAGTCATACAGATCCTATATCAATCATACACTAACCCACTATGGTTAGACATCTGTGTTCTTACAACAGAACATTGGCGCCGACTGTGGGGATCCATAAACTTTGATTCCCAAACCACAAAAAACCACTGAAAATGGCCGCAAGCACTAGAAGTCACAGTCAGGCAACTCAACAAGATCAGTTGCCAAAAGAACAGCCACAGCAACAACTTCAGGAACAGACAGTTCAGTTTGTTGATTTGGTAGCTCCAAATCATAATCATGTTATTATGGAAACTGAGGGTGAAACGGCGGATACTAGAAATTCTCCAGCTCCTAACCGGGCTATCTAGCCAGTAGTCCTGCCATAAGGTCCTCCTCTCGAGTTTCAGATCGAGAACACTGACATCCGCATTTTGCATAACATGATGAACTCAGTGTTACAGCGGGTGGAGGAGATGGAAACTCGCCAGTGACTACAAAGACAGGAGGATATCCAGTCTATACAGGAGGATATGGACCGATGAAATGCCCTCTCGAGGCAGGAAGAAAGACAAAGAATGCAACAACTGCTAGATGAGCGTATGGAAAACCCGGATCTGAGTACAAGCTGAGATATTGTCGGCCCTAATCAAGCTTTTATCCTCGTCTGGAATTTGGGTAAAGATGTTGCTCGTCCAAGCTGAGTTAATGCTTCAGTGTCGGCGCACGTGAGTATCGAAGTGCTGCGAACAAGTCATGAAGAGAAAAACTTGGCCGGCCGTGTCCGAGTACAGAATGCTGGAGAGGATACTCGAAGGATACTGTTGCTAGAAGAACGCATCAGACAGATTGAGAATCCTTTGCGAAATATCGGCCGAGATGTCAGCGATCTCAGCCGGATTAGTACCACTACTGCCACACAAGCAGATGCTGACAGACCGCGGGCAAATGAGGATAAGCAGGGCCAGGCTCTAATTCCAGAGACTCGAGTGTTAAACCTAGCACGAGCAATTGAAAAGCAACCATTGGAGGGCCAAGACCTTAGTAGGGCGGAAACAGTACCTCCGACACATAGCGTACCCGAGACACAGTATGGGAGACTTGATGGAGCCAGAATCCTGAGCCCTTTTTCAGACGAGATCATGACGGCCATTTATCCAAAGGGATTAGATTCAAGGGACCTGCCAAAATACGACGGGATTTAAGACCTGCAAGTTCATGTCAACAATTTTAAGATGGAAATTATGGAGAAGGGGTTTGTAGGGCTTGTTATACCTCGGCTTTTTGTGGGGACTTTACGTGGAGCCGCGCAGATTTGGTTTAACTCCCTGCCTCTAAATTCCATTCACGATATAGAGAACCTCAAGAAGAAGTTTCAGTTGAATTTTGCTACTGGCAAAAAGCAGCCGAAGACCGAGTTCCAACTCGCCCAAGTAAAGCAAGCACCCAGATAAACTTTACAGAAATACTTGGAGAGCTTCAAGGATACTGCTCTACAAGTTCCGAGGCTGAAGGAAGAAGTACATCTGCATTGTGCCATAGCCAGTCTGGACAGTTCAGCTCGGTTAAAAAGTCAATTATGAAGTGTCGTCGTGACATGCTGACAGATTTCTGAGGACCGATCTAAGCAGTACTTAGAATTGGCGCAAATGGAGATGACGAGCTCTGAGGCGAAGGATGGGGGAAATAGTTCACCCATGAAGGAAAAGGAGAGACCTGGCAGGTTTTTGAAGGGGAAGGAGGAATACGGCAATCAGAGGCACGAATCCAGCGGGCAAGTTGCGATAATAGACATCGGGGGAGGGAAGTGGTCTGATAGCAAGGTATGAAAATTACACCCTGTTAAATGTATCGTGAGCACGAGTCTAGAAGGAGGTGGCTCAGACAGAGATGAAGCGAGTGGAACGACCTCGGCCTTCTTTTATCCAACCGAGGACAGACCCATCCCGGTATTGTTCATTCCATGACGGCCCGGGACATACCACGGACGAGTGTTATCACCTCCGGGATATTATAGAAAAGTTCGTCTGGGGGGGAGGGGGAGCTGCAGCAATACGTGGCAAAAGCTCTCAGACAGAAAAGTAAGCGCAAAGAACTAAGCCGCAATGAGAGTCCTACTCAGGGAAAAAGAAGATGAGCGAGAAAAGAAAGAAGGATGAAAAAGATGACGATGAATATCCAGAGGCTGACTTTGAGTGCAATTGAATGACTGTTAGGTTGCATTTATTTCGGTCCTATGATGGGCAAGTTTTGTAAGAATGACAATGCCTTCAATCAATGATATTTAACCTTTTTCCAAACAGAGATCACTGAGATAATGGCTAAAACGTATTCCTCCAGGGTGCGGTAACGTCCACAACAGCTAAAATGTATTCCTCAGGGATACGGTAACGCTCACAACGGTCAAAACGTAATCCTTCAAGATGCGGTAACACCAAAGCAAAGGTCAAAGCCAGGATTCGGTAAGGTCGTGGTAATGGCTAAAACGTATTCCTCCGGGATGCGATAACACCCACATAATGGTTAAAACGTTTTCCTTCAGGATATAGTAACACCGAGATAACTGTTAAAATGTATTGCTTCGAGATGCGGTAACACCAATATAGAGGTTGAGCCGGGATTCGGTGAGGCCGTGATAATGGCTAAATGTACCATATCAAGTGCTTGTGTGGCATCACTGATAAGGCAATGTCGATATTGCTGGAATTACTACGAGATGTTTTCCCTGACGTGGACATTCCCACAACCTTTTACGAGGCCAAGAAGGTAATTAACATATTAGGCTTGAACTACGAGAAAATTGATGCCTGCCCCAACGACTGTATGCTTTATTGGGGAGAGGACGTTCGGAGGAGACTTGTAAGAAGTGTCATACTTCAAGGTTCGGGACGGTTTCGTAAGGGAAAAAAGCGAGAAGAAGAAACCCGCAAAGATTATGAGGTACTTTCCTTTAAAACCTCGCTTACAAAGATTGTTTATGTCGTCTAAGACAGCTGAGCATATGAGATGGCATGAAGCTGACAAGAACGAAGATGGTAGACTCAGACATCCATGCGATGCTGAAGCGTGGAAAGCGTTTGACTCTGAATTTCCTGATTTCACGGCAGACCCTAGAAATGTTTGTCTTGCTTTGGCGACCGATGGTTTTTCTCCTTTTGGAAATCTTAGCACCAGCTATAGTATATGGCCAGTTATGTTGATACCCTACAACTTGCCCCCTTGGATGTGTAAAATGACTCTTTCATTATGTCAATGATCATTCAAGGCAAAAAGGCACCGGGAAATGACATCGATGTGTATCTCCAACCGTTTATCAAGGAGTTGGTGGAGCTGTGGACTGTAGGCGTCGAGACGTATGACGCGCACGAGAAGGCACTATTCAACTTGCGTGTGGCGTTGATGTGGACTATCAGTGACTTTCCTGGACTGGGCACATTATCTGGGTGGAATGTGCATACCGGCCTTGCGTGTCCGGGCTTGCAATTTTGACTCGACTCGTTCGTCTTCCTCGCGGTCGTAAGTGGTGCTTCATGGGTCAACAGAGGTTTCTCGATGGTACGCACAGTTTAGGTTGCAACGCAATCGTTTCAATGGGCAACAAGAAAAAAGAGGACCTCCTAGGCATTTGTCCGGTGCGAGAAATCATAGAGCAGCTTGTGGATGTTGAATTTGAGTATGGGAAAAAGACGATCCAAGCAAATGCCGGGACAAAGACAACCAGGGCTTTCCGGTTTGCGCCCCAAAGAATGGCGCAAGATAAGCGTCTTCTTCACTCTTCCGTATTGGAAAGATAATTTGCTCCGACACAGTCTGGATGTCATGCACATTGAAAAGAATGTGTGTGACAATGTGTTGTACACGATTCTAAACGAACCAGGTAAGTCAAAAGATCATCTTCAAGCGAGGAAAGATTTACGGAAGATGGGAGTTCGTGGAGATGCGTGGTCGGACGAGCATGACAGATTTCAACCTGGAAAATTCACCCTGACAAAACTGAACAAGGAAATCTTCCTCGCGACATTAAAGGCTATAAAAGTTCCTGACGGGTATTCAAGCAACATTTCACGATGTGTTGACGTGCAGGCTCGAAAGGTCACTGTGCTTAAGAGCCACGACTCACATGTGCTTATGCAACAGTTCCTTCCGCTGGCCATAAAAAATACGCTGCCTCTCGATGTGTCGATCGTTTTGGTCGAGCTATGTTCATTCTTCAGGAAGTTGTGTTCCAAAGTTTTGATCGTGGAGGAGCTCGACCAGCTGCAACAGAAACTTATTCTTACGCTATGTCATTTGGAGATGATCTTTCCTCCCTCATTTTTCACGATCATGGTTCACTCGACGACACTTTGTTCACGAAACAAAGCTTTCGGTCCGATTCAAGCACCGATGGATGTATCCTATTGAGAGGTACTCATTTAAAATTAATTACTTTAGCATTCCTCCCTAGTCCCAAGTCTAACCATTGATGTATTGACATTTTCCCTTCATTACTTTATTATAGGTTTCTTGGGAAACTGAAGTCTTACGTGCGGAATAAGGCGTGGCCTGAAGGTTCAATAGCAGAAGGTTATATTGGGGATGAGGTCTTATATTTTTGTTCCAGGTACTTTGATGACATTGAGACGTCATTCAACCGACCGTCTCGTGTAGACGATTCTCCCGATTCGCGAGCGAGCCGAGCAGCCATCAGCCGAGTTGTTAATCCTCGAGTTGGTAAACCGGTTGGCGGAACCGAGAACTTCAAACTGATGGCACTTGAGAAGTTTCAAGCACATAGACATGTTTTGATTAATTGCACTAAAGTTGAACCGTACCTTCTGTAAGGATTGCACACATATATCTTACACTATATATTTCCTTACATGTTATACTCACTATTCTTGGTCATTGTCGCATGTTTAATTACAGGGAATTCAGGAGTCATGTCAAGCGTCAGCTGAGGATCCGTACACAGACATCATCCGAAATTGATAGAAAGGTGCACAGAGAATTCCCGAGTTGGTTTAGGAGGAGAATAATGAATGACCACAACCCGCACTCACTGCATTCAGAGCTCTCGCACTCGGCCCCCTTGATCACGCCCTAAGATTTACGGCATACAATGTCAATGGTTTCAAGTTTTGCACCGTTTCACGAGATCGGGATTGCGACCCAAAACTCCGGTGTATATGGCACGTTTGGGACGAGGAGTTATGCGAGCAGCAGTGACGGGAACATGCAGTTCGGTGACGTCCCGTATTATGGGAAGCTTCTTGATGTGGTCAAGATAACATACCAAGGCCTTTTCACCGTGACACTGTTCAAGTGTTTGTGGGCAAATACGACAACGTCCCGGGGACTCACGACTGACGACTTAGGCATCACATCGGTGAATTTCTCCTGGCCTATTCACACCTGGTAAGTCTGAAGATGACAAGCCGTATATTCTTGCCTCGAGGCCCATCGGGTTTACTATGTCCCCGATGAGAGACACGAGATTGGCATATGGTGGTTCACCTAAAGCCTCGGGACCTTTACGACATGGGCGATGGTGATAGCATCGCTAGGAGAGTGAGCCGTTCCGGCCCCGCCGCCTTCGATAACTTCTTTCCGGATGGCGATGACAATTTACCTATAGTTCGGACGTTTTTTAATAATAACATTTAATTAACTAAAGTTTTATTTGTGCAAACATATTCAACTCACACCTAACATTTTATACAAACTTTCTTTGTAGGGATGGTGACGAAGATTGAAAGAAAAAATTATGTCAACGATAATCTGTAATCTTGTTTTTATGTTATTTTTTTTTTTAAAAAAACATATTTATTATTTGTAGCATTTCTTAACCGCTACAAAATTATAAATAACCGCTACAAAGAGAACCGCCACAAAAAAGCATCACTAACCGCGACTAACAGAAACCGCAACACAAAGCGAGCACTAAACCGCTACTAACGGATGCGCAGATATCACCATAAATACCCCCAACAAACCTCATTTAATATGCTTCAATATCCTTTTCAACACATGTTTTCTCTCCGATTTCTCTCATACTTTTACGTTTTCTCACAAAGGTTATGTGTTTGAAGAAGGTAAGTTTCGTTCAACCGGAACAAATCTTATGTTTATCAAAATATTTCATTTTTCTTCTACCCTGTTCATACTAACTTTTGTTATTTTACAGTTGGATTGCGTCTATTTTTTAACTTTTGTTCTACTTCAGCATATACCTTACTTGATCTATTTTGACAGACATTTTTTTAAAATTAATTTTGTTTTAATGAACTCATAATTTGTTTGTATTATACGTACATATTTTCATCGTTTAATACCCCAGATAATTACTTTATATACTCAAATGTAATTTTTAATATCATTTATTTTCAATAAATATTATTACTAATAAATATTTACTTAATCAATATAATAATTATTTTTTTTCCAATTTTATACATTTTGTAGCGGTTCTTAAACCGCTACAAAATGGAACAAATATACAAATTAAACCGCCAAAATATAAGGCGAGAAACTATTGTCACGTTCCACAACCGCTACAAATATATGCAAAAAATTTTAAAAAATATGGCGGGATTTATTTGTATCGGTTTTTGACCGCTTCAAACATTCCTAAAATTTCAATACCCTGGCGGCAAAATGTTTTTGGCGGGATCATTTGTTGCGGTTGTATGACCGCTACAAAATATTTTAAAAACGTTGGCGCCAATTTTCACACAACTAGTAGCGGTTTGTTTCCGCTACTAATATTATCACACCCAATTTGTAGCGGTTGTATAACCGCAACTAGTGGTCCAACAAGGAGTCGTCGCAGCTTCAGTTTGTGTCGGTTATGTGAACCGCGACAAAGACAGTAGCGGTTATGTTGTATTGAGTAGCGGGTATTTTTAACCGCGACAAATAGTTTTGCCACAGTAGATTTTGTAGCGGTTTGCATAATCGCGACAAATATCGTTAGTCACGCCAGTGACTGCTACAAATATGTCATTTTAACCGCTACTAATACCCTTTTTTTGTAGTGTATATGGTTTGTGATACATTAAATGATAACAAGCACAAGACATCTGCATTTTTTAATGTGGTTGGCAACTACTTTCAAACCAATGTTTAGATGCTGGATTTTCTTCTGATAACTGAAAGTTTGTAGAGGTTATACGTACGAATCACTACAAAATGCAAAGAGTCTTGTACATTTGTATCGGTTAATCATAGAAACCGCTACAGAATGCAAAGAGCCTTGCGCATTTGTAGCGGTCAAATTATTATTATTTTTTAAATTTTTGTTTATATTTTCTAGCGGTTTTAGAACCGCTACAAATTTTGATCAAAATTTGTGGTGCAATTTTGTTAAATTTTATCAAAATTTTGTAGCAGTTCCACAACTGCTACAAACTTTTTATGTTCTATAGTAGTTTTATAACCGTTAAAAATTTTAATTCAAATTTTTGGCACCATTTTTACAATTTTATCCAATAATGTAGCGGTTTTACAACCGCTATAAACTTTTGCCGCCAATTTTTAAATATTCGTGGATGTACTTAGTAGCAATTTAATAAGCACTACAAATTTGGCGCTAATTTCTCAATTTCCTTTCGCGGAACATTTGTAGCAGTTTTCTAACCGCTACAAAATGCTCACACAATCCATAATCTTGATCTCATCTTGTAGTAGTGATGAAAAACTGCTATAGGAATAGTATCAGTTTTATTACATTAGTAGCATTTTTAGAAACCGGTACAAAGCAGCTTGCAACAATGTGTTTAAAGAACCGCTACTAATGTCATTTGTATTTGTTAAAACTGCTATAAATACACAATTTTAAGCGCTACAAACATCTTTCTTTTTTTTTTTGTAATGAAAGCATCAAAAGCAAGGAAATGATAAATTGATAGTGAATGCTTGAGACACATGACTGGAGATAGAAACAAATTTGCCACAATGAGACCAAAAGATAGAGTTAAAGTGAGCTTTGGAGGAAACCAATCTAGAAAAATTGCTAGAATTGATGAAGTAGGAAAGAAAGATGAAGTGCAAGTGAATGATGTATACTATGTAGAAGGACTTTGCCACAACCTCTTAAGCATCAGCCAAAGCATAGGTAAAGACAACTGGGTAATTTTTGACTTAGAGAGGAATGCCTCATTGTAAGCAAAAAGGATCTCCAACTCAACAAGGAAGATCTCAAAGCTAAAATAAGAGCCTCAAGGGATGGTAATCGTTATACTCTTGATAATAATACCAATAATGCTGAAAATTGTTTTATTAGTTATGCTGATGAAAGTTGGTTATGGCATAAGAGTCTTGCTCATGTCATGAAACAACTAGGAAAATTAATAAAGAAAGATTTAGTCATTGGTTTACCTAAACTCCATTTCAAAAATGACATTGTTTGTGAATCTCGTCAAAAAGGTAAACAAATAATGTCCTCTTTCAAATCTTAGAAGGAAGTCTCAACTAAAAAACCACTCTAACTACTTCTTAAGGTTATAGTTGATGACTACTCTAGATTTACTTGGACTATATTTCTTTCCTCAAAAGATGAAACCTTTGATGAATTTGTTATTTTTGCCAAGGTTCAAAATGAGAAAGGTATGCCTATTGTGTCTATTTGGACTAATCATGAAGGAGAATTCTGTGATGCCAATGGAATTAATTACAACTTCTCAGTCCCAATAACTCCTCAACAAAATGGTGCAATTGAAAAGAAGAATAGAGTTTTGATTGACATGGCAAAAGCAATGCTCAATGAGAAGGACGTATCTCAAGTCATTTGGGCAGACGCTATGAGCACGATATGTTACATATCAAATAGAGCGTACATTAGATCAATACTTAAAAAGACACCCTTTGAGCTCTATAAAGGAAAGAAACCAAATATTACTCATCTACACATATTCGGGTGGAAATGCTTCATCCATAATAATGGTAAAAGTTCAATCTTAAAGCTGATAAAGGTTAATTTCTTGGCAATTCTAATTGAAGTAAAGCATATAGAGTCTTTAAGAAATGTACTTGTGTTATTGAAGAGTCTATACATGTTGTGTTTTATTCCATTTCTGATCAAAACCCCTCAATTTTCACTTCCAAATACAATCCTCTGCCCTAAAACAACAAAGTTATGATGGTTAACTCTCAGAATTCCAAGTTCTTGAGTATCAATCATCATGGCAAGAAGTAAGACTACTATTCAGAAAGAGGAAGAGTCATATGAGTCTCCATAACCTTCTCCAACCAAAACATACAAAAATTGTCAACACCGAAATCCAAACCAGTGAAGCACCCTCGGCCAAAGGTTCTCGATCAAGCTCTTTCCAAACCACAACCGAAAGTTAAGGGTGTTATGACCCAAGAACCAAGAGCAACCCAGTCAAAGACCAAAGCTACCACTCTAGAAGAAAGGGAAAATCAAAGGCTCCTTCTAGTCCACTGGGTTCGGACTATGACTCAAACACACCCTAGTGGACTAAAAGAGATTGGCAAGAGGCCATATATAATGCTAGAATCTCTAAAATCATGGTCAACATTGTTACACCCATACCTGGAAATGGAAATAGGCCAAACTTTAGCTAAATAGGCCTGAGCCTGCAATGGGGGCAAAAGGCCTGAGCCTGAATTCAGACCTTTTTCTAGGCTCAGGCCTGAGCCTTCATAAGACCTGGTCGAGCCTAAAGCCTTTTTAAAGGCCTACTTACAATGTAGGCCTTTAAAAAGGCCTCATATTATAGGCCTTGGAGGCCATAAATAGGCTTTGTATACTTTAAGCCTATCAAAATATCTTGAAAATATAATATAAGAATGAAAAACAATAAATATTATCTTATTTATATGATATATATAATTATATTTATTTAATATTTAAACAGGTCAGACCTTAACAAAATAGGCCTGGCCTATTTACATATTCAGGCCTTTAAATAGGCTTTGGCCTGACCTTTTTAACAAACAGGTCAGGCCTAACCAGGCCCTAAATAGGCCAGGCTATAGGCCGCCTGATAGGGGCTTGGCCTATTCCCACCCCTACCCTTACCGGCCTCGCCCTTTCGGGTGGCGGGTTAGAGGGATCCTTTTATTTAATTGTCTTTCCTTTATTAATTATTACTTCTAACATACCTCAAAGTGTGCACAACAGAGCATATGATCGGTTTAGACAACTTACAATATACTGGTAAAGGTACAAACAAAAACATAAAGTAGTCCCCGTAGGGTTAAGGGTACAATCGTCCAAAATAAATACTGAACAGTAAGTATAAATCATACTGTCATCCCAAAAATAGATATACAAAACATAATAGGGCATCCCCTATTTCTTCAGTCTTCCACACTATGCCCTTACTTCCTTGATCCTGAATAGCTCCGCATCTAATACCTGTATTCTTTGAAATAGTCTGGAGTTCAAAATTGAACCCCAGAATAAATGTTAAACTCATATACAATATGTATACAATGCATGTTAAGAAAATCATAGTCAGAAAATAAGCATTGCATGTACCACAAACCCGCAGGACCACCTGTTCAAGACAAGCCCCCAGAACCAATAACGCTAAGAGGCCTCAGTAGCTAGGGCTGCAGACCCTGACCACCTACCTCAAGAGGCCTCAGTAGCAACCTAAGGACATGCAGTCCAATAGGCTCTACCTACCTTATATACTCTGGGCCTCAGTAGTGACCTAAGAACACACAGTCCAATAGTTACTACCTACCCTACATGCCTTAGGCCTCAGTAGCAACCAAAGGACACACAGTCCAATAGGTACTACCACCTCATATACCTTAGGCCTCAGTAGTGACCTAAGGACACGCAGTCCAATAGGTACTACCTACCCATATCCTCAATCATGATAAAACACACATGCGAGAGTAACATAGAGTATGTGAGTTAACAGTTACTACCTGGTGTTTCCTCGGAATTAATAAAACCTTCCCCGGTGCTTAGGAAATGTCACACACGCGTTTCAGTCCTAGATACAACAAAATATCATGATTTTAATTACCTATACAAATTCTACTTCAAACTCCATAAAATTTCGCCACAACTAGAATTTTCCAGAAATATTGGTATGAATTCATAAATTCATAAGAAATTCTAGAAAAATCCAATCGATGTGATTCTAGTGGTCATGAAACCCTTATTATGTCTAATTTACAGTAAAAATAGTTTCCAAGGTCATCTGGGTTTGTATCCTTCCCTTACTCCTAAACCCTAGCCGCTGGTCCAAGGAAAAGTCCAGGTGTTTGGGCTATTTTAAAAAATAAATATCTCCTAGTAGGAAACCCGAAAAGACATGAAATCTTATACCAAATTGAAGTTCAGGATGTCTAATTTCACTCTGTACAATTTCAAAGCAAACAGACTTCATTTACTATTTTAAATCCATCGATTTAACATCGCTGCCCAGAAAATATTGTTATTGGCAGATTTGCTTGTTCTTGCTCTGTTGTGCACACTCTGAGGTATGTTAGAACGAATAATTCATAAAGGAAAGGCAATTAAATAAAAGGATCCCTCTAACCCGCCACCCAAAAGGGTGAGGCCAATAGGGGTGTAACAAACATGCTCGAGGAGGCAATGAGTACCAAGATCCCAACCAAGCCTAGTCAAGAACACAAAGCTCAAGCAGGGCCATCTTCAGTACCCACTCAACCTGAGGCCTATCATGAAGTAGAGGAAATAAGAGAATGAAGAAGAAGAGGAGGAGCACATCACAATGGAACCTTCTAGCTTCCTAGTACCCAAACTTGTAGACTCCAAGAAGTTCACTCCATACTTTGCTAGACAACAAATTTGTAAGATGTTCTATGTGAACTTGAATACTTTGTTTGGATCAATGAAATTAGACATATCTGAATATCTTAGACACAACATGCCTTGGTTCTTCATACACCTACCTTACTGCCCAAAGGTAAATAGACATTTCTATTGCAATTTGGAGTCGGTTGAAGATTGCTCAGATGGTGGCTCTGTGGTTAAAGAAGAGCTTGAGACTACTGCTATAGGTAAAAAGTTTCTTATCTCAGCTTTAATTAAGGATCAAAAAATTTCTTGGGATTAAGAAGTCATTGAAGGATGCTCCAGCCAAACTCAACACCAATCATATATTTAGCATTCTAAGGCCTAGTGAACAAGTACCATTAATCTTCAACCCGAGTGATATGTATGATGTAACCATGGTTCTTTGGTATATTTCCTCGAGTGCCATCGTGAATAAGTCCAACAACTTCACTCACTTTATAGATAGAGATTATGGACTTATGACCTCATTATTAAGCAAAGAAGAGACAAATTTGGGAGAATTGATCTTCTCCGAGATTAGGAGGTATAGGTATGCAGGCACAAAGACTACACCTATGCCGTATCCTTAAATGACCTCACTTATCCTCAGAGCCAATAAAATTTGGTACTTGGAGCCAAATGAGCCTATAGAAAGACTACTACTAGTTGGGAGGAATAAAATTGGGAAGCTTGGCATTGATATACCCCTAAGGCATCCTTTGGTCACCACTCCCAAGAAGAGGAAGGCACCAGACTCTGAATTACAAAAATAGATGACACTCAATCCTAGCTCTAGCCACATCCAATGCACCTTCCTTCATCAGTTTTACCATTAAGATATACTTGAAAGAAGTGCTTCAATGTTTTCATGTGGATTTGGTGAACAAGATTAATGTTGAGTTGTATCATATAAAGATGAAAAGATGGGTCAGTGAAAGGGTTTTTCCGTGTCTCTCAAAATAACCAGATTCAGTAAAAGATTTGCAGTAATAAGGAACCTAGATCGTTTTCCCAACGAATTCGCAGCGGGTTTGATTGGACAGTAACAGTGAATAGAAACAGTAAAAATGGGGGTTTTTTTTGGTTTAAACTGAATTAAAACGAAAATAAACAAAAACAGAACGAAATAAACAGAAATAGATTAAAATCGATCAACCCAACATTCAAATTCCAGAAACTTCCATCATTGAACGAAAAATGAATGAACTCGTCTTTGGTTCTGGACGAACCGAAATCTCTGCATTCGTCCAAAAATTCCCTCGACTAGACGATCACCTAGCATTTGTCCGAACAGTGGCATCTCACTATGCAATCGCACAGTAACACTGAAACCTAGTTCGAACTCAGTCATTGGGATGAACCAAACCGAATATTAAATCTAATATTCGAACTATTTCGTAAATCGAATCCAATAAGATGAAAACGAAACGAGTAAGATTACCGATTAAGCACAAGCTCTACGGACGAATCATGGAATCCTCAACGTTGGGTTAATCGTAGAAGCTCACCAAGCATAGCTGGAAAAAATGAAGAACAGAGACGAAGAACGCGAAGAATATTGCAGAGAAAATGAAACTTCTGTGTTTAATCCAAAAATGTGTAAAAAGGTGAATGACAAAAGTGTTTGTGGCTGCCATCTAACTTAACCTAAAATGGCAAAAACGAAATAGGGCTCCAATCCACAATTCGATTCAGGCCCAAAACGGAAATAAAACAAAAGTGGGCTTTAATTACAAAATTCGAGCCCAAATAAAATCCAAAAATATGCATCTGACTTCGGCTCCAAAATCAACCGCCCTCTTGTCCGAATTTTCCTTTCATATCTTCATAACAATTGTAGCTCTTTGAATCATCTGAAATATGAAACAAGAATGAGGCAAATCCGATGTCTGGTTCAAGAGTTGTGAAAAAACTAGTGAAGCAATATAAAACTGAAATTTTATTGTTAAAAATGGCTAAAATATAATCAAAGGCCCAAAGCCCAAATAAGTATAAAAGCCATTATTTATTAACTAAAGAGTCCTAAATTATTAATCAAGAGATAAAAAGAAGTGTATAAAATATTCAATTATCAAATTCCCCCACACTTATCTTTTTGCACTCCTGAGCAAAAGTCAAAGAAAAAAGACTAAAAGGAAAAACTCTTCTTTTCTAATAATTGCTAACAATGCAAAAATTGAACAAGGACGCAAAGCTTCAAAAGAACCAATCAATCAAAACTAAAATCCTTTCATCTCAAATTACAATCCATGGTAATCTCAATCAATGATGCTAATCACAAAAGATGGTCTCTCAAATGATGCCCTCAATCAATTAATCTCTCAAGTGTTTAAGGTAAATAAGTATATCGTTCAAATTCTACTCAAGAAAATTGTTCTACCATAAGCTTGCTCAATTTCTACATCTCCACTACTCATAACACATGCATGCACAAATCAAGAGAGCTTATTATTAAAGGTTGTAATGGGGTTAGGGTGAAGGTAGGTAATAGTATGGAATGAGAGGCTAAACACCAAATAAATTAAAAAGAGCATTGATTAACACAATCATTCTCTATGTATGAAAACATGTATTTTACTCATATATCTCCTTTCTTTCTATGTATTTTCTTTCCTTGTTCTTTCTTTCCTTTTTTTTCTTTTTTTCTTTCTTTTTTTTTTTCTTTCTTTTCTTTTCTTTTCTTTTTCTGCTTTTCTTTCTTTTCTTTTCTTTTTTTCTTCCTTTTAAAACAAAACTATATACATAATCACAATGACGAAATCAAATATCTCCCCCCACACTTAAACTGTTGCACTCTTAAGCAACCCCCACACATAAACACAAAACCAAGGTGAAATCAATGCTCAATAAATTTCCAAGGTGCGGCATAAAATGGTTTTACACTTAGGCTTGTAATGTGGCTTAGAAAAGAATGAGTCGAAAAGGCACAAAGGGGCTAGCAAAGGAAACATAATGCAAGGGAAAGCTATTTGGCCAAAGTGGAGAAAATAAAAGAAAGAAAACAAGCTTCCATCATATTTATGCATGTAAGTGAAAAATGTAGTTTCAAAAAGAAAAGGAGCAAGTTCTAGAGAACACAAATCGGAGCAGATGCACACATGAAAGAAAGAATGGTAAAAGATGAATTCCATTCAAGCAGGCCCAAAACCTCACAAGGTCAATACCAACTTAGGCAATCAACAACATCAAGTCAACTACCAAGACATGTAATCGAAGAGTCAAGAATTGCAGACCAAACAGAATGATCCATTAAAACCAAAATGTCCTAGTTCATAATATGTAGCAATCATAGAAAGAGAGACTGTATTTATTTTCAAAAAGCAAACTGGAAAAATGAAAACAACTCCAAGCCCAATAAGAAGCAAAATGGCGTCACATATATGGTCCCGAGTGGGAAATCAGTTTTTCCACAAAAGGGCCCAAATGTGTTGGAAGACCCAACGGGGTCTTAGGCCAAGTTGAATTTGGAATTCAAATTTTGAATTTAAGTTTGAAATTTAGATTTGAATTTTAATTCAAAAAATTAGGTTGTAAAAGATAATTTGAATTATTATCTATATATATATATATATATATATATAATCCAATAATGATTGGATGAAGATAGGAGAAATAATAAATGAATATTGAATTAAAAATGATTTTGAATTTTTGTTTAAGAGACGAATGGGATCCATCATCTTAAATTATTATTCAATTAATCAATTAAGATATAAATGTGATCCATCATCTTAAATGGTTGACTCAATCAATCAATCAAGAAATAAATGTGATCCATCATCTTAAATGATTGATTCAATCAATCAATCAAGATATGAATGTGATTCATCATCTTAAATTCAATCAATCAATCAATATATGACTTTAATTCATTGTAATTTGGATTTTTCAATTCAAGCTTGGATTGGACTTTTCTTGTAAATACTTAAATTAGGGTAACCCTTATAAAGTGCTAATTTTTGGGGTACCTCTCTCTTGCAAGTTTTTCTACGAGAAAAACAAGAGGCTTTTGTATTCTCTAAATTTCGGTCTTCACCAAGGTTTAGAGAGAAAAGAGCGCCATCCATAAGGGCAAAGTTCCAATAATCTTGCTCCTCCTATCCATGACCTAATTCCAAGAAACCATCACCTTCTTAAAAAAAATAAAACCCAAGGAAACCAAATCTCAACCTTGCCTTCGCCTAGCAAGCATCCAAGGAGTGGGAGGTTTCAAGAGAAAGAGTTGTCGTTGCAATCAGTGGATAGTCGTGTGGATCAACGTTAGAGGACATCAACAACATTGAGGTCTTCAAGTGATCTAAGGTAATCCTAATCTCCAATAGTTGTATTATCAAGTTATCCTAATCCCCAATAATTGTTTTAATAAGTAATCCTAAATCTCATGAATATTATAAACTGTTATGAATTCTCATGAGTACCGTAAAGAGTTACAGATTAATAATTAATAACTAATTAACGTAATGAGTTAAGGTTAATAATTCATGAGAACCGTAAGGAGTTACGGGTTTCCGAAACGATTAAACAAAATTTTTGTTTTCAACCTTATGAAACTTTGCATGAAAGTCATGTAATATGCAATATTAACCAACACTTTAAATGTCGTAAGTCTAGAGAGTTTAGATATTTGTGTAATAAATTTCACAAGATATTTTTTAGCACTTTTTGTTAGTTTTTTTACTGACCTTCGGATCTTTTATCGACTTTAAATTGGATTGTGTAGGATCTCAAGCATACATGAAATATGACCGACTCGTTGAAGTATCCATATTAAATCGAAGTATCAATGTAGACTTTGATCATATTATATGGCAGATTCACCATAGAAGGAGAGAACAGGAAAGAGAAATTACATGAGCTATTAGTTAGTCTCAAAACTGACTCATACAAACCGATATAATCACATATCTCACTTATGGGTAGTTGTTATGATTTAAATTTTAAATCATAAAGATAAAACTTCTTTGAACCCACGTCTCTCCATACACTTGAATTTAGCTTGGACCCTAAACCTAGTATAAGAGCCCTGTCTAACCTCTAAATCTGATTTATTTTTTCCTTTTAAATAATTACTTGAAGCATATTTTCCTATAATATCAGCAAATTGGAGTGGGGTTGTAAGACTTAAGACAGCCTTTTGCAGCGTGTGAAAAAAAAATGGTTGATATTTCCAATGGATGTCCGTGCAACTGTGTGTGTATGTAAGGGTGTGTGGCGGGGGGTTTTTTTTTATAGGGGGGGAGGGAACCGGCTGAGGTGCTCTGAGCTTCCCATCCTCTGCTATCCTCTTCCTTGAAGCTGTGTCATTTTGACGCAAAATGGCAACTGGTGCCTCTTTGTTTTCTTTTTATTTTTTCCTTTTTTTAAAAAAATATTCAGGGTACTAAAAAGATACTTTAGGATATTGACTGATACTTCATGATCTTGAAAAATATGTAAGGGTACTGATTGGTACTAAAAAGATACTTCAGGATACTAGCTGGTACTAAAAAAATACTTCATGATCTTGGAAAAATATTTTAGAATATATATACAAATTTTCAAGATCATGAAGTATTTTTTTAGTACCATCTAGTATCCTGAAGTATCTTTTTAGTACCAGTCAGTACCCTAATTTTTTTTTCAACATCCTAAAATAATTTTTCAAGATCATGAAGAATTTTTCAGTACCTGTTCGTATCCTGAAGTATCTTTTTAGTACCATGAATATTTTAAAAAAAAAGAAAAGAAAAAGAAAGAGAGGCATCAGCTACCATTTTGCGTCAAAACGACGCAGCTTCAAGGAAGAGAATGAGAAGGCGCAGAAGGGGTCCGGATCCTCTCCCCATCCCTCACAGTCCCATCTGGACCGTCCAAATCTTGATCCAACGGTTCAGATTTTTTAAAAAAAAAATTTATAAATTTTTTTTTTAAAAAAAAAATTTGGACGGGGA
Source organism: Acacia melanoxylon (assembly GCA_019022615.1). Classification (NCBI taxonomy): domain Eukaryota; kingdom Viridiplantae; phylum Streptophyta; class Magnoliopsida; order Fabales; family Fabaceae; genus Acacia; species Acacia melanoxylon. Next base: position 1,254,433 of record JAFJYJ010000102.1, read on the forward strand.
CTGCATCTCGGCCGTCCAAATCTGGATCGGACGGCTGAGATGTGTAACATCCCATTTTCAAAAGCAGTATATATATATTTTTTTTATCAGAGTAGAGCATCGGAGCGTAAGAGTAACTGATAAATATATTCAAAATGCCGTAAGTCTGGCTGATTACAGAAGTGGTACACTGACCGAGAGTTTTCAAAAGTAAATAGTAACAGAGGAAAGTCTTCAGCCGAGTCCCTACGCGTGCTGCTTGCCTTTCTCCTCGTTCCTCCAGAACCTGACGCTATATTAAGGGTTGAGGTTCAATGCGCATTGGACCTCAGGTAACGGTTAACCTCATATTTACATATACAGTATATGAGCATACTAACAAGCATATCCCCACATCATATAAGCCCCCTGGCAGATATGTCACACTTAGCATACGTTTCACACATAGCAATCGTTTCACACCTAGCATTTCGCACCAAGCATTTCACACCTAGCAAACGTATCCCAACACCCAGCAAGCATAAGAACAGTACAATGAACATACCATAGAGCTATCAACTACCTCACATAAGCAAAACATACACATAGCACATACATGCATAACATAAACATCAGCGTTAGTGTTACAGTACGCGAACGTACATAACCTCACATTAGCATACCATACACATATCACATATACGCATACACACATATCACATATACACATACCATAAATATTAGAGTTAGTGTTACAGTACGCGAACGTACCTTCGTTGTCGACTACGGTACGTTTTACGGAAAAAAATGGTAATTTTTGATACGGGGTGAAAACGGTACGACTACAAGACAACAACGGCGGCTGTTCGATTATAATGATATCCTATAAGGATCATATTTAACAATTTTTAGTAGTATAACAGGCATTTTAGGTACAAATTACCATTTTGCCCCTGAACCCCTAATCGGCGGAATTTCGCCAGAGCTTCGCTATTTTCGCTCTATCTCTCCAGAATTTTGACAGATCTTTTCCCTCATCATATTTTTGAAATATATATCATATTTACCCCTAAATATGATATCTAGATTATCTTGAAAATTTAAAGATAAATCTAGCACTTCTACTATATCTACCGAAAGAACTACCGAAACTAAAGACTAAGGACCGAAGAACTTACCCGAGACTTTGCTCGACTTTCTCCGCAGCTTCTCTCTCTAAAACCTCTCTTGGTTTCGAATTTTGGTGTGAAGAATGAGAGGAGGGTGGCTTGCTATTTATAGAAGAAGGGAGGGACAAGGTGGGAATTTCCACAAAAGTCTTCAGATCGGATTTCGGCCGTCGGATCGCACTTCGCCACGTGGCTTCATCTTGGCCTTACACCTCTTGTGCTGACATCATCCTTCCAGAAGAAGATGATGTCATGCATGACATCACATGTGCGACTTACCGATAAAATTCCCGATCGGTGTCCGAAACGCGTAATCTCGCGAAACTCAAAAATCTGATAGCAAGGCACTGGAGTTCTATTCTTTCTCTTTAAGAATACCTGGTTTAACTAAATTTTTGATCCCATTACGGGTATTTCCTCATCAGCTGAAGATTTTCAGACAAACGCCAACGGTTACGGAAATTACTTCCGATAGAACCAGCTTTTTGGCAGAAAATCACTGGTTCGTAATATATTCTGACCTAAGTAACCATATCCCTGGTTTGAAAAACACGGTGCGTTTTCTATAAGTCACTTTTAGCACTATCTCGCCTTATCTTAATTATCCGTACTCCTAATTACGTTGTTGGTTTCGAAACGACTTCGAGACCGCTCAATCCGAGATAAATTTCACTGGTTCATAAAAAGTCCGGATGACTTAGACTAAATCCCTATACCTTGGTGTAGGATTTAATTTCTATCCATTCTCAAATGTCATGTTGGCTCTTTACCATATATAATATTATTTTAATCAAAATATCTAGATATTTTTTTTTTCTTTTATTTTTATTTATTTTTCTAAGCATAAAATATTTTATTAATATTTTATTATTTTTTATTTTTATTTATTTTTTAAATTTCGAATTTTTCAGCCCCCCTTAAAAATAATTATTTAAATTATTTTTAATTCATTTACTCTATACCTTAATTATCCCATTAATTACCAGATTAGCCACTTACTAATTTTTGATAATTTTCTTAATTAGGATAAATCATTATCTCACAACTATTTTACTTACATTGGTATTTTATATCCCATGTAAAATATTAAAAATCATGGGGTCACTTATGATCCCCAAAATAACATTTAATTTTGTCTCATTATTTTTCAAGGGAAATTATCTCAAAAATTCCTAAAATTAGAGACAACATACTTTCTAATTTTTAATAAATATTTTACTGCCTTTTAGGATTTATCCTAATATTTTAGGGTATTTTATGACCCACAATTGCATTTAGGGATTTTTAGCTCTTTATTCACCCTAATTTCAATAGAAATTACCTTAGGAAATAAGATGCTCTATGGTTAGAATTACGTAGTTCATCAAAGGATGATAATTGTCAAATGCATATCAGATATACAGGTGTTCTACGTCGAACAAAAGCCGATATTAGACCGATAATTCTCAAGAATGATTTTATCATTCTCGAGAATTGAAAGATAAGTTTTCCCGTATTTCCAAAGCATTCGAGAATTCGGGTCGAGGAAATATTGAGATTCTCGTGAGGATCGCTAAGCATCAATGGTCAAGTCATTATCATTCTCAGAATGGCCAAGGCATTCCGAGAATTGTCGCGAGACTAAGTCTTCTGTAACGGATCTCTTCATGGAATTCTTCATTATCTGAGATCATTCTCGCGAGAATCATTTACCGATTCTCGAGAATTATCGAAAGGTGGAGTTTTTCAAACGCCGCTTCATTTACTCCGCTGTGTGCCATCAATCTCCTCATTATATTGGAGAATCAAATCTATTTCTGCAAATTCATAAGGGACACTTGAAATGAGGTATTTTTAGCATTGATTTATTTATCATCATTTAAGCCAAGGTTTGAATTTGCAATACACACCTCCTGAGCATTCCGTAGGAATCAGATAATTTCGATTTGAACCTATCTCTAATTCCCAGCAATAACGGCCTAACCTTCTAGAGTAGTGTGCTTAGTTTCATTTAATTGGCTTTGGATTTTTCAATACATATATTAAAGCTTTGCAATTAATCCATATCATGGGCCTTGGTGTTTTTAATTGATGCTTTAATTGTCTTGAAAAAGCATTGTCAGCAGTAGATAAAAGCCAAGGTGTATCTTATTTAAAAGCTTCATTTGATGTTCTATGTCTTCCTCGGAGACTTTGCAAACGCTTTAGTGCGTACATTTATTAAAAGGTGGTTCATTCAAAGAATTCATTTATAGTGCATCATTTAAATGAACAAACATTCTATTTCAAAGAAATTGATGGTGATTTGCATGAGGCTCTTTAACTGATCAAGCATCATTTTCTTTTACCATCTTCACATTAACATTTTATGTCTTAAAAAACTCATCTTATTTAGTCAAGGAAACCCTTTTAAGTTTACTCATCTCATTCACCGTGTTTTATTAGTTTTGATGATGAGTTAATCTTATGTTCTAAAATATATTATATTTTCCTTTCACTATCTTGATTTGAAAATATCATATGGAAAGGGATATTTTGATATTCACTAACATATTTCTCTTGCAAGAAAGTTTTACAATTGGGACAGAAAATTCGGTTTGTGCAAGATCTTTCCTTAATGCACTACAAGAGAAACATTTAACTTTACTTTGATGTTCAATCACGGTGAATCGAAAGCTATATAAGTTACCATTGCTTCACACAGGATTCAAACCAAATGCATACAAAGAAGAACATGGACTTCATAGATCATTCATCACTTTGCCAAATATAAATGAGCATTTCTGAACTTTATCTCTTTATATTCCGTGGATAGTATCAAGTTGCTTTATTTTCCAACTTGTTTTCATAACAACAGATAATTATTACTTATTATTTGAAACCACATATTCACCTATTTCCAATAGATTTTATTTACTAAAATATAATATTCCAGATAAATAATTATCCGGGTATTACAAGATGCAGCCGGGTAGAGATGGGCAGAGATGGGGAGAGGGGGGGACTGTGAGAGGATCCTCTCCTGGCGCAGAAGACCTGCCAGTTCTGGGGGAAGAGGGAATGTGTGGGTGTGTGGTGGAAGCAGGGACGGAGCCACACTGTTGCCCATGTGGGCAAGTGCAGACATAAAACTTTGAAAGTGTATATATATTTTAATGGAACTTTACTACAATTATTTGGGCAGTGCAGTTGGTTTTCACGCAAGCTACTCTCACTCGAGGTCCCCAGTTCGACCCCGCGCTCAGACAACTCTCTTTATTTTTTTTCATTAACGACTCCCCCCAAACCCCAATCACCCCCAGCCTCTCTCACTCTTTCTTTTGAAGCCCCCGACATTTCTTCTTCCTCCTCCTCCTCCGGCGCTCTTAGTTCCGACGCCAATCTCGATGTTGTCACCCCCCAAACCCCCTCGCTGTCTCGCTAGCCCTCCAGCTCCTCCGATCTGACGACCCCGATTTCAAGCTCCAAGCCGCTCGTGATATTCGCCGCCTCACGAAAACCTCCCTGTTTTGTCGCCGCCTCAGGTTGTCGGTCCCCTCAGGCTGTCGGTCCCCTCTTTTCCATGCTTCGATTTGACTTGTCCGAGTCCCACGAACCTCGCTTTCTTCTAGCTTTGCTCAACCTTGCCGTCAAAGACGAAAAGTATGTTCCCTTTCGTTCTTTCCTTAACAAAATCAGATGATTTAGATCCCTATTACTTGTTCCTTTGAAATTGGATTTAAGAAATTTGTGATTAGTGTGAGTGTTTTTTTTTATTTAATATTGTGCAAGTTGATGCTCCTATTCGTAAGTTTTCCTGCTTCTCATCGTTCGAAGTGCTTTATCTGGTTTCTCTGATTTAAGAAATCGTGCCTTTTCTTTATCATCAGTATACTGATCGATTTATCAATATGAGTCAATAGTTCATTTTGGTAATGTTTTGATGTGAGGATTAGCATATTACATTGCTTGCTTGTGTTATTTGGAGAAATCTCGAGCTCATATTTTGTAAGTTGCAAGTTCATTGCTGGCAACCTATTTGGAGAAATCCACAATGAGACAGCAAATAACTCTGCCAATCTACACTTTCTTTGTTTTTCCCTCTTGAAAATACTTGTTAAGAATTTGAGGTTTGACATATTTAATCATCAGGATATTGTTCTCTGAAGATCCGTCAAGCTGATCTAATTATTTCCGTCAAGCTTTAAGTATTTTCCCATAGTAAAGAGAATTTTATTCATAGAGAAAACAAATACAGGAAGGTTACAACAAGAAAGTAAAGAGATTCTCGAGCTTGATCCTAGAGTGTAGATAGGCCCATTGTTCTCGGTTGATGTTTAAATGTAATATGTGATTTTGCCAGGGTTGTGTTTATGTTCTTTCTAGGCATAGTTTCACTATACTTGTTACCTCTTTCTATCCACAATTGACATTAGAGGATCATTAAAATAGTCATGTCTTATTTTTATAGGTTCTTAATGATGGATTGTCGATCGGAGCTGCTGTTCTTGGTGTTCCAGTGAAGGCCACAATCAAAGAGGTACAAAACCATCTCTATAGGTTTATTAATAGTTTATCCCATTGATGGGAAACATGAGCACAACTGACATACATTGTATGGAAGGGTGCATCTGGAAAATATATGATTGTGATTAAAATGGTGATTAATTTCATTACTTCTTTTTCTTTCTTTGTTCATTGGTAAATGCGTTGATTTTGTTATGCTTCAATGCACTAAAATTAGAACATTTTGAGTTCAATTGCTCTGTCCCCACCTTACATTTATTATAATTCTTCATTCGTTTATAATAAATTGAAGATGAAGCCATCATTTTGGTTTGCTTGCCCACCTTCTAGTTATTATAATTCTTCATTCTTTGATTTCTTATAGGTTGTAACATGTTCTTTAATCTTGTCAAACTTTTTTCCTTCCACAAAATGTCAACGATATAATCTTAATGCATTTTAACACTTTCCTTAAAAAAAAAAAAAAAAAAAAAAAAATCGGCAAGACCATTTTGAATTTTTAGAACCCCTACACTAATTGTGCACCCATAAACTCTAAATCCTGGCTCCGTCACTGGGTGGAAGAGTAGAAAGGGACGTGTGCATGAGAGTGATTAGCTTTGGTTCATTCACCTGTTGTTTTCACAGTTAATAAGGGAGGGCTACCTCGATTCTCTACAATTCCATTTCATGATACCATGGCCCCTCTAGGGCTTATCAAATCAAATTTTGTTTGTGAATGTTAATAATAATAGTATTATTATAATAAGACATTGGCGGGCCACTGCAATCTGGATGTTATGTTAACGCTCTTTGTTTTCTATATATTCTCCCCTTTTGAGAGTTCAATGCTTCCCACCTACTTGCCTCTCATTCATTTTTCCTCTTATTTGTAGCAATCAATTCAACCATGAATGTAATCTCCTGCGACCCCACATATATACATTATTATGTGTGTAGTGCAAATTGTATATGCCCCAATCCATGTGCTTAACACATGGTTGATATAATTAGAATCTCAATGACTTGATCACTTAGGTTGCTGCAAAAAAACTTCGAATTACTCATGGAATTACTAACAGAATTCTGTCGGTAATTAAAATTATCCATGGAATTCAGTGGGTAATCCCATGGGTAATGTATTCTGCCACAGTTTTTTCTGCGACGAACGTTTTCCGTCGGAAATTCTGTTACTAACAGATATTCCGTGGGTAATTCCGTCGGTAATTGGATTTCCAAAATAAAACGTCTGTCGCAAAAAAAGAAAAAAAAAACGTGGTGGAAGACATTGCCCACGGAATTCTGTGGGTAATTTCCGTTGGTAACAATTACCCATGAAATTCCGTTGGTAATTTTCAACGGAACTTTTTTTGTCGGTAAATCCATAGGTAATGCAAAGTTTTTTTGTAGTGGGTGCATCTTTAATTTGGAGCTGGTTATCATAAACATGCTCACCCAAGTCGAGGCATAACTTGTTTAAAATATTTACCTTATATACCGTAAATCATAATTGAAAAGGTACTTTTGAAATCTCTAATCGTTATTCTAAATAAGCCCTAAAAATGTTCCCTCACTTTCTACCTAAAACTTGAGATACTTCCTCTGGTCCTAAATATAAAGCCTTTTTGAGGATTTTAATTCGCTCCTTTATATAAAGACTTATTCCTTTTTTTAATTATATTATTTTTATATTTATGCATTCAATTTTAATCATTTAATGAAATTAAATGGTATATTTGAAGGAGTCACAAATTTTTTTTATATTAATTACAAATAACTAATTTTTCTTGCATCTATAAATTAATTAGTTAAGAGGATATTATATTTAGGATTAGAGGGCATATTTCATATTTATTATATTTATGCTATTAAACTGTAGTGCAATAGCAACAGTCTCCTTTCATGTTCTATTTATCAACCAAATTATTTTATTTATTTTTAAAAAATATTTTTCATTATGTTTTTCATGCTAGTTGCTGAATGCATGGTTGTTAGTCTTTAATTTCTATTCAAATGCAGAGGTTCCAATGGTTCCTGTCCAATTCTTAATCTTTTGTATGTAGAAGTTAATCGTTGGAAATTGTTTACATATGCAACAAAATATATTATTGTTTCTTAAGATCTTAAAATTCTAAATTTTTACCAAGGATCACTGCCAAGCTAAGCCATTCAAAATCACCGCTAGTTCTTCTAGAAATTACGGTTTGATATTTTGGATGACAAGAATGTTTTAGATTTATAATTTTAAAAAGTATAAGTGGTAGACGTTGAGTTTCTAGTCTAGTTATTTGATAACGTTTTTGAAATCGAAGTCTCCAAAATAATATTATGCGACTTTTGGAAGCCTTATAATATGTACCGAAGCAGGCCCTTTGTATTCCACAAGATCTAGGAAAAAAGTAGCGTCACTTGTTCGAAAATTTATAATAAGGGGGCCTTGAATATGATTGTATACAATACCTTGTACATGATTCAATTTAAAAAATTTCGTACTACCTTATATCCTTTGATATAATAACCAATTGATTTTTTTTTTTAGATTAAGGAACCAAAATAAAATACATTAAAGTATTTATATATTAATCTATTTTTCAAACTTATTTGCCAAACTTATAAACTAATTCCTCCGGTCCTAATTATAAGATCTAGTTGATTTTTTTGGAGAGATTAAAGAAGCTAATTGAATTAGCTAAGAGTATTTTTGTTTTTTGTTTTCATACTAAATAGTTTGAGTAATCAACTAATACTAGTATATAATCTAAGAAAACACAACATATGAAATGATTAAGTAACTTATTTAGCTTCCTTAATCTCTCCAAAAAAAAGTCACTAGGTCTTATAATTAGGACTGGAGGTAGTAATACATAATCTAATGATACATAATATGTGTTATGATAAAATAACTTATTTAATTTCCTTAATCTTTCAAACAAAAGTCAACTGACTATTATATTAAGGACTAGACACTACTACAGAAATAGTCTTTAACGTCCTTTTTAAAAAAATACATTTTACGTCCCTTTTTTATGGGAGGGGACACAAAAAATCACACCTACGACGTCCTAAAAAATAAGAAGCCATAAGTACCAATTTATGATGTTCTTATGTCAAATAAGGATGCAAAAAGTCTTTTTTTTTTTCAAAAAAAAAAAAAAAAAAGCAAACGCTCAGCGACCCAGCTAGATCTCGACGAAAAAATGCACTCGCAAGAGGCACGACAGATCAAAAAATTAATAGATCAAAACAAATAAGAAGAAAACACAGATCCAAAATAGGATTGACATAAATTAAGAATAAGACTAACATCCAAAATTTCAGATCTAACAATCACAATCAGAAGGAAATGAAAAACTAATCACAGTAAAACTGGAAAACAATTAGAACAGATCTCGCCGCCTTCATTGTGACCCAGCCAGATCTCGCCACCTTCATCTCATCTCAGGCAGATTTCCCCCCTTTGTGTGAAACTCGTATAGATCAACGGCGAGGGATCCGTTTTCAAATTTGAAGAAACATAATAGCATATCTATTTCCAAATTTGAAGAAGGGGATTCGGCGAGACAGTCTAAAAATGTAAAGGTTTAGTCTGGTGGGGCATAGCAAAGCGGCGGTAAGCTACGACAGTCTGAATCGAGGTGAGCAGGGGATGCGACGGAGTCGGGGGAGTCGAGGATCAGAGATGATGAAGTCGATGGAGTCGGCGGTGAAATGAGAAGGACGAGAGATGAGAGAGTGAAGGCTGAGATGAGATGAAAGAGAGACTCCATAGGTGAAAATGAGAATGACGAGAGATGAGAGAGTGAAGGCTGAAATAAGATAAAAGAGAGAAAGTGAAGGCTGACAAAACAAAAGGATGGGGAGTCGTACAAATAATTCAACCAAAAAACAAAGTCATGAGTTTAGTGTCCCAAAAAAATGTTTAGGACGCCAAATTTGTTTCTTTTGCCATCCTAAAATATTTTTAGGACGCCAAAAGTGCTGCTTTTAGCGTCCCAAAAATAGTTTAGGACGCCTAAAATGTCACTGGATTCACTTTTGACATCCTAAATTTAAAGTATGACACCAAAAGTCCTTTGTATAGGCGTTCCAATTTTAAATTAGGACGTCAAAAGTTACTTTTGGCATCCTTTTAAAAAATCAGGATGTCAGAAACCTTCACATAATTAAAAAAATGCCACTGCCTTTATTTTTTACTTCCCCTTTTTAAAAACGGATGTCTCTTAGGAAAGTAAAAGCTATCTTTTGTAGTAGTGAGAAGGAGTATTAAATGTCTTGTATCCGGTTATAATAGATAGGTTTAATAACCATAATAACCAAAATACATGTTTTAACCATAAGAATCAAATCATGATATATTCGAACCAAAAACAATCATGATCCTAGTATATTAATTCTTGTGAAAAAAAAGTTGGGAACGGAATTTTAACTAAATCCATTTCTTTTGAATTATTTATGGAACCGTAGTACTAGATTGTCACCCTTAAGAACAAGAATGATCAAATGTCTCTGATTAGTTGGTTGACAAGATTTCCGGCATACAATCAACTTGAAAACCACAACCCCGACCCTTATTTGTAGACTTAAATTTGTTATATTGGCAATTGGGCCCCTCAATTATAACTATAATAGTACTATTCTTATACATTTTTTTGATTTAATCAAGGCCTTTTCAAAGTCATTTTGACTTGAAATTAATTCTTTTTATGGCTTAAAGTGTAAAGCGATTTTTTCCTTTCTCAAAAAATGTACTTCTTGTAACTCAAACTTGGGTTCTTTTTATATCGGGTGAGACTGCTTACTACCTCTAAATAATGATTCACCAACTAAATAATTTCATGACAATTATATTCGTAGATATAAATATTTTAATCCCAAATAAATGATTATATTTAGTCTTAACTAAATAATGACCACACATCTTTAATAGGGAAAATCTCAAATAAATACCATTTGAATTTGGAAAAAACCCTAAAATGTCTGTTAACATATGGAAATGATATAAAGGTGACATGGATTAAATTGAGATTTTAAAATGTTGATGAATTTTGAAAGACGGAATATCACCAAGAGGGGGTGAATTGGGGATATTAAAATTTTATTTGAAGATACTTTGTTAGTTGCTAAAAGAAATAGAGATGAACAGTGTAGCAAAGAGAGAAATTGAACACAAGCGATTTATACTGGTCCGGTCTAAATCCTCGACCTATGTCAAGTCCCCTGACTCTTCGGGATTTCACTAACTAAAATGCTTACACACTCTGTAATTCTTGGAGTAATTCTCTCACTAGAACTTACTCCCCCTTACAAGCTGTAATCTCAAAGTCCCAATACTTTGATATTCTTACAAAGATTGATAATCAATAATGTACTCTCTAGAACAGCAGATTAATAAACACTGAATATTAACTATCCGAAGATATTGCTCGTAAGAGTAGAAACAATAAATCCTTAAGTTGCTAATTGAATGTACAGAGTTTCGGTAGTTGGTGAATCAATGCTTCTAGTATTTATAGATGATGTATTTAATGACCGTTGGAGAAGCTTGAATGTAGCTGTTGAGTTTTCTTCAAAATGTCCGTTAGAGTTGAAGCTTTTGTATAATCGCCGTCAATGATTCTTGGTCTTAGCAACATTCTTCGTTCCTTTTGTTTTGACCGTTGAGAGATAACATTTAATGTGCAAGCGGAATAACAATGGATGCTTTATATCGATTAGATAAATGGTTACCGAGGATATCACTGGTTTTGGCAACCGCATTTAATGTTTCTGTCAGGAATTCTGCTTTCCACCTAAACAGTGGTTAATAACCTGAAATACACTTAAAATGATGTTTAGTGTTTAGTCTAAAAGGCTTTGAGTAAGATAAGAGAAGAATTAAATATAACTCATAGAATTTGATTTTAAACTTCTCGTTTTACTCAACAGAGGATGATCCTGCTCGAGCATGTCCGTTGGTATGCTCGGGCAATAAAAGAAAAATGAACTAGAGGAATGGAAGATCATCAAGCAACATCGAGCTACTGCTCGAGCATCATGCTCGAGCATTCGAATATACTTGCTCGGGCATGCAAAGAACAGGGCCTTAAAAAAACATTATCTATCGTTGATGCTCGAGCATACATAGGCTGTGCTCAGGCATCATTCACACAGAGAGAAGTAAGAATTTAGATACATGCTTGCTCGAGCATCATAATGTTCTTGCTCGAGCGTGTTGCTCGGGCATTACTCATTCTGAGGCGAAGACTGAGAGACTTACGATACTGCTCGAGAATTCTGCTTACCTCTATTCGAGAAGCTGCTCGAGCATTACTTACGCTCTGCTCGGTCATGGCTCTTACTTTGTAAATTTCGCTATCATCCCGATGATGCTCGGGCACGCCAGTTACCCTACTCAAGTAGCCTTTCTAAAAAACTTAAACAATTCATCAAATATAGTATGCTCGGGCATGAATTAACCTTTGCTCGAGCATGCTACAACTTATGCATAAATTACTTAATTCAATAACTTATGATTTTGTAATCATCAAAACACCGAGAGCAAAAAATTTGCCCTTATCGGAGCACCACTGCTAGCTAGCCGTCAACTGTTGGGGTTTTTTTTGAGGTGGGGTTGATTTTTAAAAAAAAATGAATCAAGGGGTCAGGGGTTGAATTCAAACCCACCGTAGCATTTTGGTGAAGAAGCTGGGTCATTGGGCCACCAAAGCTCCTTTGATATATATGCATTGATATATATATGTATAATATAAATAAAGGCATAATGATATTGAAAAAATAAGTAATGGAAATGACTAAATGAGTAATGGTATTGACTAAAGGCGTAATGGTATTGACAAAATTTGTTACGGCCAATACTAAAGTTGTCATTGCGCATTTATTCAACTTGTCAACGATGCTTGATAGAGCTTAAGAAGCTTAAATAGTTAATCTCATTATTTAAGTAGTCAATCACTATGCTAAAGTTGTCATTGCATTTATTGAACTTGCCAACCTCTATAGGCATTTGTTTAGTACTTAACGATTTTGTCAAAATCATTACTCAATTATATTGGTTGTCAATCCTTTTACACATATTGTTCTTACATGCCGATTTTGTCAAAACCATTACTGATTTTGTCAAAACCATTACTATTTTAGTCAATCTCATTACTCAATCGGTCACATCCCAAAACTCATTGTCAAATCTTTTGCACATATTGTCCTTACTGATATTGTCAAAACCATTATGTATTTTGTCAAAGCCATTACTACTTTAGTCAATCTCATTACTCAATTGATCACAACCCAAAACTCTTTGTAAATCCTTTTACATATATTGTTAATACTTACGGATTTTGTCAAACCACTACTCTTTTAGTCAATCTCATTACTCAATTTGTCACAACCCAAAAATCTTAGTTAATCATTTTACATAATAATCATAGCCAATAATAAGAGCCCAGAAAATCTCACTTCCCTCCATCAACCTTCTTCTCTATAACATCCTAATTTAAACTTTTAGGATATAGTTATAGTTATAAAAGAAGTATATATGATGAGTGTATTTATTATGTAAGAGTTGGAAGAGAGAGAGAGAGAAGAAAGGAAATTTGAAAAAAATAAAAATAAATAAATAAATAAAAAACAACACAACACAAACAAGAAAAAAAAAGGGATGGCAGGGTCCAGGGTAGGTAACCTACCCCTTGACTTTGGAGGAGTGGGTAAAACCACTCCCTCCAAACCATACCCCCTCCCCTCTATTTAACATACCCGGGGGGGCATGAGAACGAGACAGGAGAGAGCGAGAATGAGGAAGAAGGAAAGGAAAAAGAGGAGTCTAAAGGTTATTCAGTATATTTTAAGGTATGTTATTTATCTTATAAGATTATTTTGGAAGCTAAACTAACTTTTTTCACTACAAAAAAGGGTATTTGTTGGGATCTGTACACGCAGCGGAAGGATTCTTATCCATTAAAATTTACGAATCCTGTTGAGAAGATCCATCAACGGCATTTAGATCAAGGTTCGTTAGAAACCGTACCTATGCGAACTCGTGAGTGTTTCATTCTCGTGTGCGTCCCGAACGTCGTGCGTCTCGGACATCGTACGTCTCGAACGTGGTGCCATCTCGTTTGATCAAACAGGAGCTGACTTCTCGAATCTGCTCCCTCTACCGGTATCCACACGAATAGCCTCCAACACTGACGGCAGCGTGCTAGCGCCTTCAGTATTTTCGCGTGTCTCTCTTTTCTCTCTAGGGTTTCTCGCGGATTTTCTAATACGTCTGACAAAATGTCCTGTAGGATTTTCAAAACCCATTAGACGTATTATATATTCAAAATTAATCCTTGTTAATCTTGAAATTTGAATTTGGATTAAAATAATATATTAATTAAATCTATCCAATAGATCTAATCTAATCTATTTATTTAATCCGAATTTAAAGCCTCCTGATTTAATTTATCTCTATAAATTAAATCTGAGATATGATATCTATCTATTTAATTAAATTTGAGATACTATAACTCAATTTAAATTAAATTAGATATATGATATCTTTATTTAAAAATTAAATCGAGATACAATATCTCAATTTGTTTTAGATATTTAATTTATCAAATAAATTAAATACAAAAACTAATATAATATTATAATCTCTATTAAATAATATTATTATATTATTTTTGAATTTAATAATATATATATATATATATCCATCCTAAATTAAATACAGTATTCATTAAATCTTAAACATATCTAAGATTTAATGAATCTGGACACTTTTGCTTGTGTTGGGCTATTCTTGTGTGTGACCCTGCAGGCCCACATAAGATTGGCAGTGGGCCAATACTGTACCAGCCCACAAGTCGCAAGCGGCCTCTAGCAAGACATTGCGACTATCCAATTCATATGAGGATCGATGATACGATACTACCTATCGTACAGCCATGTCACGTCCCTTTTGTCACGCGATAATTTGGTCAAGGATGAGGCATGGATAATGTCAACTTCCTGTTCTTGACCACTACTTTCTCGATTCTTGAGTAGTCTAACAATTGAAATAGAAACTCCTTTCCATTGTAGTATGGTCATACATTTCTCAGACTCACTCATCGAGGGGCCCAGTATTATCTCTCTACAAATGTGAGGGACAAATTCCATTTTGATCATTAACATTCCTCTGCATGAAAACCACTGATTCTGATCCAAGCCTTTATCATCACCCGGTCAAAGGTAACTTTTGACTAGGTCAAAGAGCAGCGACTCATCATGTAGGAATCCATGATGATCTCAGGTCAAAAGGCGTTGTGACGCGGTTATACATGAGAAAAGCTTATGACTTAATCCATGCAGCCTTCTCATAGTGGATCGGTCCAGCACCTTGTATTCTTACAAGTGCTTATGACTTTGATTCGTATCTCCATACTCATCAAATTCATACTAGTCTTATTTCATCTTCGGTCCCGCGTAGATGACCAACCAGGGACATTTAGGAAAATCTTACAAGATATATCCAGGGGTACAGTTATCACTATAAACATGCAAATGAAATGATAACTAAATGGAGAATACTTAAAACATAAACGTTTAAAGTACAATGACTTGCCCCTAGGGCATAATTTCCGACAGTATTAGTAGCGGTCAAATTGGCATAGTTGTAGCGGTTTTAGGCTCTACAAACGACATTTGTAGTGGTTCTCCAAACCGTTACAAAATACACCGAAGCAAACAAATTTGTAGTGGTTAACCAAAACCGCTACTACATATACTTGGACCGATATTGTATCTGTAACGGTTTTAATTGACCGCCACTATATGAGGTTGTGCTGAGGTCTTGTTTGAGACATTAGTCTCGGTTAACCAACCTCTACAAATTTTATTTGATCAGACGTGTAACGGTTACATAACCGCTACTAATTATATTACTTTGTAGTGGTATTTTGACCACGACAACATATTCCTACCATTTTTTTGGAAAAAAAAATATTATGCCTAATTCTTTTGTCACGGTTAGTAATTGCTACAAATAAATCTCGCCATTTTTTCGTTAAAAAGTTTTGCCGCCTATTTCGGCTGTTTAGATTTGTAACAAGTGAAAACCGCTACAAAATATTCGCCATTTTTAAGTTTGTATTTGTAGCGGTTGGTGAACCGCTACAAATTAATAAAATTGAAAAAAGAATCTTTTTAATAATTAGAGTAATTAAGTAAATATTGGATATTATTAATAATTTATATTTTTGGTAAAATTAAATTATAATAAAATATGATATGATATTATATATAAGGTTATTATATAGGTGTAAAACAATGAGAATATGTAGGTATAAAGAACTAATTATAAATTAATTAAAATAGTATTAATTCTAAAAAAATGTGTGTGAAAGTAGATAAAATAATGTATGTGAAAGTGGAAAGAAAGTTGAAAAATATATGTAATACAACTGCAAAATAACAAAAATTAGTATCACCAAGGTAGAAGAAAAAATAAACATTTCGATAATCACTAGATTTGATCCGGTTGAAAGGCACTTACCCGCTTCAAACACTTACAAATTTTGAGAAAATATAGAAAACGGAGAGAAAACATGTGTAGAAAAGTAAACTGAAGCATATTAAATGTGGTTTGGTGGAGGTATTTATGTTGATATCTGCGCATCACTTTGTTGCGGTTAATGTGTCACCTTTTGTAGCGGTTTTTATTAATAGCGGTCTAGGTTGCGCTATTTGTAGCGGTTATTTTCTCATTTAGTAGCGGTTTACTAACCGCTACAAATACCATTGTGTTTTTTTAAAAAAAAAAAAGACTAGAAGATTACAGATTACTTCGTAAGTATACTTTTTTCTCTCAATCTTCATCGCCATCCCTACAAAAAAAAATATATGGAGAAAATGTTACATGTGAGTTGAATATGTTTGACCACAAATAAAACTTTTGTTAATAATGTTATTATTTCCTAAAGTGTACATTAAGAAACGTACCGAACTATAGGTAAATTGTCATCGCCGTCTAGGAAGAAGTTTTCGAAACTGGCGGGCGGTAACGGCTCACTCTCGTAGGTGACGTTATCACCATCGCCCATGTCGTAAAGGTCCCGAGGATTGCCATATTCCAATCCCTGTGCCTCTCATCGGCGACATAATAAACCTAATCGGCCTCTAAGGCATGAATATATGGCTCATCATCTTCAGACTGACCAGTGTGAATAGGCCCGAAGAAATTCACCGATGTGATGCCTAAGTCGTCAGTCGTGAGTCCCTGGGACGTTGTCGGATTTTCCCACAAACACTTGAACAACGTCACGGTGAAAAGGCCTTGGTAACTTATCTTCACCACATCAAGCAGCTTTCCATAATATGGGACGTCACCGAACTCATGTTCCCGTCACTGCTGCTCGCATAACTCCTTGTCCCAAACGTGCCATATACACCTGAGTTTTGGGTCAGCAATCCTTGATCTCGTGAACGGTGAAAAACTTGAAACCATTGACATTGTATGCCGTAAATCTTTGGGCGTGGTCAAGCGGGTCGAGTGCGAGAGTTTTGAATTCTGGTGAGTGCAGGTTATGGTCATTCATTATTCTCCTCTTAAACCAACCCAGGAATTCTCTGTGCACCTTTCTATCAATTTCGGATGATGTCTGTGTACGGATCCTCAGTTGACGCTTGACATTACTCCTGAATTCCCTGTAATTAAACATGCGAATACGACCATGAAATGTGAGTATAACATGTAAGGAAATATATAAGATAACATATATCTGTATGCAATCCTTACAGAAGGTACAGTTCAACTTTAGTGCAATTAATCAAAACATGTCTATGTGCTTGAAACTTTTACCAACACGAGGGATTAACAACTCTGTTGCTGATGGCTCTGGCTCTGGACAATCGTTTACACGAGGCGATCAGTTGAATGACGTCTCAATATCATCAAAGTACCTAGAACAAAAATACAAGACCTCATCCTAATATAACCTTCTGCGATTGAACCTTCAGGCCACGCCTTATTCCTCACATAAGACTTTTGTTTCCCAAGAAACCTATAAAGTAATGAAGGAAAAATGTTGATACATTAATGCTAAAATGTGTGACTAGGAAGTAATTGTAAAGTAATTAATTTTAAATGAGTACCTCTCATTAGGATACATCTATCGGTAGTGAACTGGGCCAGCAAGCTTTGTTTCATGAACAAGGTGTACTGTCAGGTGAACCATGACCGGTATAGCCTTCAATGTTGCGAGGAAGATTTCCTTACTCAGTTTTGTCAGGGTGAATTTTCCCGGTTGAAATCTATCTTGCTCATCCTGCCATGCATCTTCACGAACTCCCATCTCCCGTAAATCTTTCCTCGCTTGAAGATGATCTTTTGACTTGCCTGGTTCGTTCAGAATTGTTTACAACACATTGTCGCACACATTCTTTTCAATGTGCATGACATCTAAACTGTGTCGAAGAAAATTATCTTTCCAATACATAAGAGTGAAGAAGACGCTTATCTTCTGCCATTTCTGGGGCGCAGAACCAGAAGCCCTGGCAGTCTTTGTCTCGGCCTTTGCTGGATCGTCTTTTTTCCCATATTCAAATTCAACATCCACAAGCTGCTCTATGATTTCAGCACCGGATACATTCTGAGGAGGTCCTCTTTTTTCCTATTGCCCATTCAAATGATTGTGTTGCAACCTAAACCTGTGCGTACCATCGAGAAACCTCCGATGACCCATGAAGCACCACTTACGACTGTGAGGAAGGCGCACTGAGTCATAGTCAAAATTGCAAGCTGGACATGCAAGGCTGGTATGCACATTCCACCCTATTAGTTCTCTATGTGTTTTTGATGATAACTGACAATTGTAAACACAAGTTGAAGTTTGTCTTTGGTAAGTTGAAAAACTTACTGTCAAAGGCAAACTCGAGTTTGGACTTGACAGAGAGTATCTCAATCTTTATGAACTAAGTAAAACTTCAGTTTGCAAGACACAGAGAGCACTCCAAGTTTTTCACATTAAGACAAACTCGAGTTTGCACCATACAGAGAATCTTCAATATTTCCAAAGTAAACAAAACTCCAGTTTGCAAAAGGAAACTCGAGTTTTGGTCCTACAGAATACTCCCAATGTTTGAACTTATACAAAACTCCAGTTTTGATTTACAAACTAAAGTTTGCATCTGGCAGAAAGTTTGTCAAAGTTTTCTCTTATGAGGAAACTCGAGTTTGGGTTTTGTAAACTCGAGTTTTGGTCATACAGAGTCTACAATGTTTTTCTGAACTTTAGAAAACTCCAGTTTTGATATGCAAACTCCATTTTTTGAAGGTGGAATATCACCTAGAGGGGGGTGAATAGGTGATCTCAAATAATTCTTTCGCGGTATGATGGATCAATAATGAAAGCAGTAAAGAAGTAAATAGAAATGACACAGAGGAATTATACTGGTTCGGTCCAACTCCTTGACCTACATCCAGTACCCAGACACTCCGGGATTTTTCACTAACTCAGAAATACAATTACACACTCTGTAACTCAGGATGATCCTTTCTTCCTAGGACTCACTCCCCATTACAAGTTGTAATCGTACACCCACTCTCAAAATACCACTATCTTGAGATTTGAACGAATGCAAATACAAATGATAAAACTCTCTCACAGAGGAAATGAATAATCAACAATGAAGCTCAATAGTATCCGAAGATATAAACAGAATAGAAATTGATCGCTTTAATGCTTTGTCTATGTATGCGTTGGTTCTTTTTTTGATGAATTCAATCCCTTGAGAATTTATAGTAGTTGAAGATTGAAGACAATTGCAGGATTTGATTTTGTCCGTTTTAATGTTTGAATATGTCCATTGAGAGCATTTAAGCATCCACGCCTATTTCGGCAGAATGGTCTAGCCTTAATTGGATTTAGCGCGTTATCTCTGTTTCATGAAACTCTCGCTGCTTGACAGCTCATCAAACTTCAAACATTGGTTAAACATCTAAAAATCACTCAAGAAGATGATTAATGATATCACACATAATATTGAGTGATGTGTAGGAAGATATAAACAACTAATCAAATCATTCGAATGAAGTTACAAATGATTTGTGTTTGCTGATATATCATACTCGAGTAGCCATACTTATATACTCGAGTAGCTCTGTGGTTCAGATATACCAGAAGCTTTGATCTTGATCAAACTCGAGTATTCAATCTTCATACTCGAGTAGCACCTGTACTGTGCTGAAAGAGATAAACTAATTTAAACACATTAGCAAGTCATACTAGGGAATTCGGTTTATCATACTTGAGTATCATATTCATACTCGAGTATCACATTTGCCATTCTCAAGTATTTGGACAACCTGAGAGCAAGTATTATATTGAAACTAAGCATACTCGAGAATTACCTTACCTATACTTGAGTACCTTACTCATACTCGAGTATCACTTACCTCATACTTGAGTATTGCTCTGATATGTGAGGATCAATGTCAGGGATGAAGTCACATACTCGAGTATTCTAGAGCTCATACTCGAGTATCATATCAGAAGCAATCTGCAATGGTTGATCTGTCTAGAAAATACTCGAGTATCTACAAACCATACTCGAGTAGCATGTCAGAATCAGTATGTGATACTTCATCTGTCAAACCAATACTCGAGTATATCTTACCAATACTCAAGTATTGATCCCTGAAACACTTAAGCACATATATTAGACCAACCATACTCGAGTATTCCAATATCATTCTCGAGTATTCATGAATGCATATGATTAAACATGATTCAAAACCTTAAATGATTTCAAGTCTTGTTATCATCAAAACCTTGAGAGCTAACAGTTTTCACCTAGCCATGAGTTTTATAAGTTTCCAAAGTTTTGAGGAAACTCGAGTTTACACTTGACAGAGAACTCTCATGTTTTACCCACTTTGAGAAAACTCCAATTTTCACTGGACATAGATTTTCAAAAAATTTCGAATTTAAAAGAAAACTCGAGTTTGTATTTGGAAACTCGAGTTTACACCAAGCAAAAAGCTCTGCTCATTTCAGCAATTTGAAAACTCAAGTTTACACTTGAAAACTCCAGTTTTGAGCTTTTGGACTTAAACATGTTTTCACTATAAAAGTCCAAAACTCGAGTTTTCCATTAGTAAACTCAAGTTTCGCTCTGTGATTCAAAATGTGCTTTCAAAACTCAAGACACGACATTCTTCTCTATAAGAAGGAAACTTGAGTTAGGATTTGGAAACTCGAGTTTGTATTCTGAGCACAGTTACAAACTCCAGTTTGGATAATAAACTCAAGTTTGTGTCGCTGGTTTTGAAAATCAACTTGCTCGAATTTGTGAAATCTTCCCGTTTGATCTTAATACTTCTTATCATCACTCATTACTATTTCTAACTATGTTTAATCAGTTTGTTAGTGAGTTTAAGATGGTTTAGAGGATGTCAAATGAAGATTTGAACAAAAGCAAAAAGTGACGTCAGCACATTAAATGCAAAGTCCAGAAAACTTGCATCCTTTTCGACAATCATTTTACACATGTTGCAAAGGGATTAATGTTTCCTTTCCACATCCAGTAGCTGCTCTTCCAACGGATTAATATTCAAGAAGTCAACCATAAACTTCTGTGCAACTGGATTAAGCAAAGATTAGAGAGAGAAGAAGACCAAAGCTTAACCTAATCCTTCCTGAATATCTCCAACGGTTACATTGAAGATTACAACGGTCATTTAATACTCTCTTTGTATAAATAGAGCTACATTCAATTTTTCTCAACAACCAATCTGCAGAAAACAAAAATCATTCAAGTTTCCAACTACTCTTTGAGTTTTCTTGTGTAAAGTATCTTTTGATACATTTGTACTTAAGTGATTATATTTATCTACTCTTAGATAGAGTTCAAATATTGAAATCTATGTATTGTAAGAATCTCAAGTCATGGGACTTGGAGATTGGGATATTGATTGCAACTTGTAAGGGGGAGTAAGTTCTAGTGAGATAATTACTCTAGAGTTATAGAGTGTGTAATCAATTGAGATAGTGAAATCCCTGAGTGTCTGGGGACTGGACGTAGGTCAAGAGGTTGGACCGAACCAGTATAAATGCCTTGCGTCTTGCTTTCCTTTCTCTTCTTTGTTATACCCTGTTTTCAGAATACTAAAACAGAGCTTTAGAAAAGCATTTTTAAAATCCCAAATTCACCCCCCTCTTGGTGATTAAGCTCCACTTTCACACACGGATAATGCTCCCAGTCCAGGAAAGTCACTGACAGTCCACATCAACACCGCACACAAGTTGAACAGTGTCTTCTCGTGCGCATCATACGTCTCGACGCCTACATTCCACAACTCCACCAACTCCTTGATAAGCGGTTGGAGATACACATCGATGTCATTTCCTGGTGCCTTTTTTCCTGAGAATCTTTGTGGGTTTCTTCTTCTGCTTTTTTCCCTTCCATGGATGTCTGAGTCAAACGCTTTCCACGCTTTAGCATCTCGTGGATATCTGAGTCTACCATCTTCGTTCTTGTCAGCTTCATGCCACCTCATATGCTTAGTTGTCTTAGACGACATAAACAATCTTTGTAAGCGAGGTTTTAAAGGGAAGTACCTGAGAATCTTTGTGGGTTTCTTCTTCTGCTTTTTTCCCTTCCGGACTATCCTGAACCTTGAAGTAGGACACTTCTTACAAGTCTCCCTCAGAGCGTCCTCTCCCCAATAAAGCATACAATCGTTGGGGCAAGCATCAATTTTCTCGTAGTTCAAGCCTAATCTATTAATTACCTTCTTGGCCTCATAAAAGGTTGTGGGAATGTCCGCATCAGGAAAAGCATCTCGTAGTAATTCCAGCAGCATCGACATTGCCTTATCAGTGATCCCACACAAGCACTTGATATGGTACAATTTGATCAGAAAAGATAATTTTGAGTATTTTTTACAACCTCGATACAAAGGACGATCACTCTCATCCATGAGGCTAAAAAATTCCCAAACTGCATCATTCCTGAAGAAAATAGGTTCTACGACCTGAACTTCTTCCGTGAAGTTGTCGTCTTGATAACCAAAAGCATCGCGAACAGCTTCATTAACCGGATCATTTTGATTTACTTGATTTTCTACTTGTGAGCTTCGAGGAAGATGATCCCCATATATCATACCACGTTTCTCACCATGAACTTCCCAGAATGTATATGCTTCCAGGAAAGGCTTCCGAAGAATATGTTCCATAGCATATTCTCGTGTTTGCCACTTCTTAAACTTGCACCGACAACATGGACACTTGATCTTGCCATTAATGCTGGCGTGAGAGAAGGCAAAATCTAAGAAAGCTTTCAATCCTGCTAAATATACGGGAGAATTGCGCGGCAACTTGATCCATGACTTATCCATATGTAGTAAACAAATCTAAGATAGAATACAAATGAAGAGAGAATGTTTAATTAGCTTCACTGCAAGCTTCGACATCTTTAAATGCAACATGGATTAATTTGTAGCGGTTCTACAACCGCTACAAATATAACATACACTTAGTAGCAGTTTGTAAACCGCGACTACAACCGATACAAATTTGAATCGAGAAAAATCCCGCCAGAGATTAGTAGCGGTTAACCAACCGAAACTGTAACTGCGACTAAATGTACTTTTGTCACGGTTTTCTAAGAAACCGCGACAAAATTTGGCACCCTTTTTTAAATTTGAAATTCAAATTTGTAGCGGTTGATTCGTACGAACTGCTACAAATTTTAATTTTAACTATTTAAAATTTTGGAAAATATCTTTTTATTCACTAATTATTAACTCCATTTATTATTTTACAATATCCTTTTTATTTAGCTATAATAAATTTATATTATAGGTAACATTAATTAATAACCCAATATAAATGAAATATAAGTATTCAAATACTACTCCAATATCAAGAACCTACTAAAATAAAAGATAACATTTAATTTAAAGAAATAAAATTGTCAACAAACCAAATAACATAAAAAGAACACAAACAAATTCAACCGGGATGAGCAAATAAAAACTAACTATCAGGAGGATCGGGTCTGTCTCGAGGGCGTGTGCACGGCCGGAGGTAACAACGCCCGGTCATCGGCGGCAACACGTGGGGGGATCCTTGTAGACCAACGGAGGGGGAGGCGGGGGGAATCCTCGTAGATGAACGGAGGGGAGGCTCGGAAGATGAAAACCGTCTGTGAGGTAACAACTCTATCAAGGCCCTGGTAACAGCATCTCAGCTCTGCCTCTGACTAGCGTACCAACGGTTGTATCTCTCCTACATGCGCTTGTTCCTGGCCTCATGCACGGCCCTCTGTGCAGCAACCTGCTCGGCAACCTGAGTAGAAACCTTCTCGGCAATGATCACATCAACCGCCTCCGGTGGTGGCCTTCTCGAGCCGGAGGTTCTGGCCTCAAAGCAGGAGGCCTTGCCGTACACCATGCTAGGCTTGGCGTCTAGCCCCATACACCTAATGCGGCCGGGATACTCGGCGGGCCTAACGGGGCCTTTCAAAGGGGCCGTAGGATCCATAGACCCCGTGACTCGGAGGCCGCAACGCTCAATCTTGGCAATCCGGACTGACGCGGTTTTCATAAAACATTAATGAAACAATTTAATTCAATTTAAATGTATTAAATTAAATATATAAATATTTTTTTGTAGCTTACTATTATCTCCTATGCCGCCTCCGAGGTCGGCGTCCCATCACGGTGTCTATGGGTACTAAATAGATAAATCTAAACATGATTAAGTAACCAAAATTAATATCAAATTTAACTAAACAATGAAAACCAAATTTAATCCACCTATAAGTTCATAGCTACTGTAGGTTGCAATGAAAAGTAACCACACATGGCTATACTAAAATCCATGAAGATGAAATTCAGAATCAAGAAATAAAAGAAAGAATAAAGGAAAGATAGGAGAAATCAAGACTGCCCCAATCGCTCCCAGCTATCCAATTCTCTATCTACACTGCGTCTTGAATTCCCGTTAGAATCACACTCTCTCCTTTTTGAATTTCGTCCGAATATGCGTTCCAAGCTGAAGTCCGTGCGTGGTATTTTTCTCGACTTGTGTCTGTTGTGCGTATCTGCGTCTTGAATTATGTTCGTTGTTGTGCTGATGGATTTTTCTCTGCGTGGTGCTCTTCAATATACATAACTTGTGCGGGTCCCACGCGTTTTTTATCTCCAAATCTCTTAAAGATATGATAAATCATATATTTCCAATGGCTCCATTGCTTCCCCCGCCTTTTATCTGGTACGTCTTGGCCAAATTTAATATAATGTACTACTATATTATATTATATCTTTTGAATTTGATTTGTTGCTTCTCTTAGATCACATAATATCTTCTGCACAACAAAATAGGATATCAATAGATTTTCTGTTATAATATTCCTTTATCTTATATTTAATTAAAAGATAGATAAATATATAAAAGATAATCAAATAAATATAAAATATTAATAAATTCAATCCAATATATCTTAGAATCTATACTTATTAAATTATAAAATATATACTTATCAATGGGTGCATGTGAACAGCTGCCCATAGTCCGTCTGACGGTTCTCCTCCCGAGCCTTTTCTTGCTGAAACAATTAAAAGAATATAAACTTTGTTACTTCAAAAATAAAACAATCATCATTTAAACCATAAATTAATTTAACTTTCAACATACCATCTCACTGTAGGTCACAACAAACGTCTTTGTTTCTGCCATGTGATTGACCCTCTGTTGTGCCTTGCTTCTGGTGTTCCTCTATGACAGAGCCTGCAAGGAGGAGCAAACAAAATGTTAAGTTAAATTAATTATTATTTTGATATCTTGTAAACTATATTTAAACTATAAATTAATTTCAACTATATCTAAACTATAATTTAACTAATATTTAAACTATATTTCAAGTACATCTAAACTATAAATTAAGTTAAACCATTAATTAATTTAAACCAAATGTAAACTATGGTTAATTAAAAAACATACATGTCCCTCTGCACTCCTCCTATATTGGACAAAAAGTCACCCAGTCATTTGGGTTTACACCGTCTAGGATGCTCTCAATCAATTGCTGCAGAGGAATCATCCCATCTCCATTCTGCTGGTTGTAAAGACGACCCCTCCGGCTCTTCCACCCTTCCCCTATTTTCATCAATACTTACCTCTTCACGGAGCCTCGCACGTTAAACTTTTTCTGTATCATAATTTAGTTAGTAATTAATTATTTAATAATTAATTAAGAAATAAATAAATAAATAAACCACAAATCATAACTATAAAACATGTAAAATTTAACTAAGCAACATAACTTACAATAATTAAGAAATAAATAAACCACAAATCCTAACTATTAATATGTAAAATTTAATTAAGCAACATAACTTACCTGCACAATGTTACTGAACGCTTTGTCCTTGTTATCCTTTGGAACCTTCTTCCAATCGTGGAAGTAGATCGGGAACTATGCCCAATTCCCGCCAAATTCTGACAGGAACCGGTTCATTCGGTGACCACCGTTGCCGATCGGCTGGTCTGTGTCCTTGTTAAAGGGGACTATGACACGATACCCGTCCAGATAAGTGACCCCGAAAACATCAATGAAGATGGAATATCACCTAGAGGGGGTGAATAGGTGATCTCAAAAATCTTTTACGAGTTAAAAGTAAATGGGAATAAAACAAAGACAGAGAAGGAAATGTAAACACAGAACGTTTTATACTGGTTCGGTCTAATACTTCGACCTACATCCAGTCCCCAAGCACATCTTGGGATTTCCACTAACTCTTAACAACAATTACACACTCTGTAAACAAAGGATGATCCTTTCACTCTCGGACTCACTCCCCCTTACAAGTTGTAATTGTACTCCCTTACTTAAGGTTCCACAACCTTAAGATTTCCAGAACAATAATTGAATAAGTTTTTATAAAAACTCCTCACGAGTAAATAAGTGTTAAACATTGAAGTACACAATAATATCCGAACATATTAAGCAAGATTAATGGAACAACAAATTGCAATAACTTCGAATTGAATGTACAGCGTTTCGGTAGGTGGCGAAATTGAATACTTCTGGTATTTATAGTGTTCGCCATTAATGCCGTTGAGAAGCTTAGCAAACTAGCCGTTGAGCCTCTTCGTATTTCCGTTAGGCTCAGGTGTACTCTGTTTGTCAACAGTCGTCCGTTGCTTCATTTAATGCTCTGCCGTCGTTTGTATTTGTGCAGATAATGACCCAGAGTGATAGCTAGATTAAGTATTCCTCGAAAGAATGTTTTCGTCTGACACTTGCTTTAATTCCGAATGTCACTCTGTCTTTCTGAGTCGCATTTAATGCGTCTGCCACGTTGGATTGCCTTTCGTTCAAAAAAAACTGAGATTACCTTGATTAATCAGCTGAAACTTAATCAAAATGATGATTAAACATAATATAAATAAGTTTAGATATTATTAATGAACATTAAATAATGACCCATTGAATTTATCATGTCGATTAGTGTTACTGGAAAAAAGATAAAAATATGAAGAACAATTCTCGAGAATTGCTTCATGCATTCTCGAGAATGCTATGTCCAGAGGACTAATTGAAGGAATTGAATCTGACCATACTCGAGAATCAAGTTCATATTCTCGAGAATCTGAAGAGTGAAATGATAGACTAGCGAATGTAAGCCGAGCATTTAAATATTGAGAGAAGGTGTATTCTCGAGAGTCATATGTATATACTCGAGAATTGTATGGTTGAATCTGACAAAGGAATTCTTGAGAATTATGTTTATATACTTGAGAATTGTCCTGGACCAAAACATAAGTTAAGATGTTGTCGCCCATTCTCGAGAATCAGTTGGGCATTCTCAAGAATTGACTTGGTCGACAATCTGGAATTGAGACACTTGCTTTTATTCTCGAGAATTGTCTTGATCGACAATTTGTTATTGAGACGCTGGCTCACATTCTCGAGAATCAATAAGCCATTCTCGAGAATTACATCACATAATAGTCTTGCTAATTCTCGAGTATCATGACTATGTTGAAAGTTTCCAAGTCTTGTGAAGTCTCATTCTCGAGAATCTACTCCTCATACTCGAGAATACTTTTAACACACTCAGAATCAATGAATCAGAAGAGCACACATACTTCAATTCTTATTCAAAATCTTAATGCCCTGTTATCATCAAAACATTAGGAATTAACATTCTCCCCCTTTTTGATGAAGACAACATTTAGTTAAGAGTTTAAGTTTTAAATTTTGAATAAGTATTGAGATGGATAGAATAGCTACTGAACTTGATATTTTTCACTTAGTACAAGTCATATAATTCATGTGTCAATTCAAAATACAAAAGATACATAGCTATTCATCACAGAAAAAATACATTTATTCCTATGCATCAGCTATCTCTCCCCCTTTGTCATCAATCAAAGAGGGGGAAGGACCAGAAGGGCCATCAGCAGGAAGAATAGGTGATCCAGTGGAGGGAGGCTGAAATGGCATAGTGGCTAACATAGGATCTGAAGGAGAAACATGAGCCATCTCAGGAGTAGAAGCAGGAGGCATGTCAAAGGTGGAAGCAGGAGGTTGCGCAAAGGGGTTAGCAGCACCAAGACTTGTGAGAAAGGCACCCAGAACGTCTTGAAAACCTCGTTGTTGATCAACCACGGTCTAAACTGTTTTCTTAATTTCCTGTTGGTGATCAAATATGACAGAGAAGCCATCATTTATGTCCTTTCTCATGTCACTCAATTCAGAATCAAGGTGGAGATCAATGTGGGCCTTTAGGTTGACCATTTCAACGTTCATAGCTTTGATCATGTTTACAGTCAACTTCTGATAAACCTCCAAGGATTTTAGTATAGGATCCATGGCACTCTTAACTACGTTCTGAATCAAATGTTGTTATGCTGCCTGGGTAAAAGATGGAGCAGAATCAGATGCAGTCCCAGCCTGTGATGATGGGCCTTCTAGTAGTTGTTTGGATGAGGATGGCATAGGATCTTGAGACACCTTTTCCTTGTTTTTGCCTGTAACCTCAGTAAATGATATCTTCATGTATAATAGGTGAGATTTGCCAAAAGATTTAGGAAAGATAGCTGAGTCATTGTCTAGAAGATACCAGATATTGTTGAAGCCAAGAATCTGAGAAACCTGATTAGGATAAGGGATGGTATTTTTTTCTGGAGGAGCTAGAGGTAGAGAGAAAAGTTGACATCTCAGAGATAATTAATTTGCCCAAGTTCCATGGTTCCTTTACAATAATAGAGGCCAGTAACTCGACAGTGGAAACAGTCTTAGGCTTCGAATTTGGTTGATTCTTCTTCTCAGACTTTCTCACCTTTGGTCGATATTTGGTTCGAGGCTTCTTGGTGGGAGGCTTTTCAGGCGAATGCGATGAAGATTTGCTCATTTTTGAATGAAAATTGAGGGAACTAAGATTCAGGGAAGGTTCTACAATTTGAAGGAATGAAATTAGGTTTAAGGTTTCAGTTGAGAAGATTGGATGACGAGAATGAGAGACTGGAATATAGAATTGTGGCTCAAGAACAAAGTATGATTCTGGAGAATGCGATATGGGAGACAAAAAGGTTCTCGGGAGTTTGAGGAATGGGATTTGAGGCCAATCAACAAATGAGAAACTCAGAATTAAAAATGATATAACTCGAATGAAATGACGTAGTTCGCTCAGGCTTGGTCATTCTCGAGAATCAAATGAAGGTTCTCGAGAATTCAAGGTTATATTATTTGGTTATGACAATTCTCGAGAATTTCAGGACAATTCTCGAGAATCCGATGGTCAGACTAGTAATAATGTGAGAAGAGCAAATGGCATACCCGACAATTCTCAAGAATCCTCATGTTGATTCTCGAGAATCTCCATTCTACTTTCTTAGGACCACACCAATTCCAAAGAATACCTTGTCTATTCTTGAGAACACATAGTTTTTAGAGCGATTCTTTTCTCGCCAGTTATCGAGAATACCTCAATGATTCTTGAGAGTGCTAGTTTTAATTTGAACAGTGATTACCTGCGACTCTTAAATAACGCTTCAAACCCGATATTTCTCAAGAATTCATTTGCAATTCTCGAGAATACTTTAGATATACTGATAAAGTTAAAGAAAAGTGAATCAATAATTCTCGAGAATGATAGGATCATTCTTGAGAATCATCATCCTCTGTATACCTTTGTTATCTAGTCGTAGAACAGGAGAACCTGCAAAGCATGATCTATATACTCCAATGCTCAAGTTAGTCTCTTTTAATCATCAAAACATAATTAACAACATTAAACTAACATTACTTACTGTTCATTAGGATTTACCATACCCAATTCTCTTAGGATAAAATTGAACTGTTCTTTTGCCAAAGGCTTTGTGAAAATGTCAGCAAGTTGTAGATGCGTGGGAATGAACATCACTTTGACGTCTTTCTTTTGCACGTGATCTCTGATAAAGTGATGTCTCACATCAATATGTTTGGTCCTTGTATGTTGAACATGATTCTTCGCCAAGCTTATTGTGCTAGTGTTGTCACATAGGTTTCGAATCTCTTTCAAATGAACTCCCAAGTCAGATAATTGTTGTTTCAGCCAAAGAACTTGAGCACAGCAACTTGAAGCGGCAACATACTCAGCTTCGGTGGAAGATACAGCCACCGTGGTTTGTTTCTTGCTAAACCATGATACGAGTGAGCCTGCAAGGAACTCACATTGTCCATTCGTGCTCTTTCTATCAGTCTTGTATCCAGCATGATCAGAGTCTGAGTATGCAACCAAGAATTCTTGTTGACCTTTTGGAAACCAAAGACCCAATTCCTTTGTATCTGAAAGATATCGAAAGATCCTGTTAACATGCTCGACATGTGATTCTTTTGGAGATGATTGGAATCTTGTGCACATTCCTACACTGAATTGAATGTCTGGTCTGCTAGCAGTTAAGTATAACAGAGATCCAATCATTCCTCTGTGTTTGGTTATGTTGAAATCTTTCCCTTTTTCTTCATCGGCATCCAAAGAGGCAGTTGAACTCATTGGGGTGTCTGCATCATTGCAATGCTACATTCCAAACTTCTTGAGCAAATCACGGAGACACTTTGTTTGTGAGATAAATATCTCGTCCTTCAGTTGCTTAATTTGTAGACCGAGGAAGTAATTAAGCTCTCCCATCATAGACATTTTGAATTCATTCTGCATTATCTTAGAGAATTCCTCACACATAGAATCCTTGGATGCACCAAAGATAATATCATCGACATATATTTGCACAATTAAAATCTCATTAAGTTTGTTGGTTTTAATAAACAAAGTCGTATCTGCTTTTCCTCTGATAAAACCTTGATCTAATAAAAATTTACTTAGCCTCTCATACCAAGCTCTAGGAGCTTGTTTGAGACCATATAAGGCTTTCTTTAGACGATAGACATGATCTGGATGATGATCGTTTTCAAAGCCAGGAGATTGTTCAACATAAACTTCCTCCTGAATAAATCCATTTAAAAAGGCACTTTTAACGTCCATTTGATAGAGTTTAAATCCTTTGATACACGAAAAAGCTAAGAGTACTCGTATTGCTTCCAATCTAGCCACTGGAGCATGTGTTTCCTCATAATCAATACCTTATTCCTGATTATAGCCTTTGGCCACCAATCTAGCCTTGTTACGGACTATGATTGCGGATTCATCACATTTGTTTTTGAATACCCATTTGGTGCCAATGACCGGATGGTCTTTAGGCCTAGGTACCAAATCCCAAACTTGATTTCTATCAAACTGATGTAATTCCTCTTGCATTGCTATCACCCAATCATTGTTTGAAAGGGCTTCGTCAACTTTAGAGGGCTCAATCTCGGATATGAAGGCAGAAAATGTAACCTCATTCAAGGTACTTCACCTGGTTCTTACACCTTGATTCATATCTCCTATTACTTGGTCCAAAGGATGGTTCCTAATGAACTTCCAAGCTTTAGGTTGAGATTGATTGGGTTTTTCACAAGAATCTTTAGAATTGCTTTCAAAAACTTCTTTTGGATTTTCAAGAGAGGCAGGGGTAGTTTTTGAAAAGAACTGATTTTTGGAAGAAACTTCCTCATTATCATCCAGAGATTTATCAACTTTGAATTCACAGAACATAACATGGATTGATTCTTCTACTAAACGAGTTCGCTTATTGAAAATTCTATATGCTCTACTTCTATTAGAGTAGCCAAGAAATATACCTTCGCCAGATTTGGGATCAAACTTACCCAAATTGTCCTTACCATTATTGTGGACGAAGCATTTGCATCCAAAGATATGAAGATGAGCCAAGTTTGGCTTTCTTCCCTTGAAGAGCTCATACGGAGTTTTGTTGAGTTTCTTTCTCAGGTAGGCTCGATTTGATATATAGCTAGTCGTGCTCATTGCATCTGCCCAGAAAACTTGTGAGTTCTGATTTTCATTCAACATTGCACGAGCCATTTCTATGAGCACTCATTTCTTTCTTTCCACCACTCCTTTCTGTTGAAGAGTTCTTAGCGCTGAGAAATTGTGGTCAATACCATGTGCATCACAGAACTCACCGAAGGCTTGATTTTCAAATTCACCTCCATGATCAGTTTGAATAGCTGAAATGCAAATACCTCTCTCGTTTTGCACCTTCTTGGCAAACACAACAAACAGATCAAATGTTTCGTCCTTTGATGATAGAAAAAGTGTCCATGTAAATCGAGAGAAATCATCGACAATGACCAGAGTATACAAATTGCCACCAAGGCTCTTTACTCTCACCGGTCCAACTAAATCCATATGAAGTAGTTGAAGAGGTCTATTGGTCGAGATTTCAGTTTTGCTTTTAAAAGAAGATATAGTTTGTTTACCATTTTGACAAGAATCACAGAGCATGTCATTTTTAAAATGTAATTTGGGTAACCAAGAACTAAGTTCTTTCTTACCAACTTATCCAGTTGAAGCATATT
Source organism: Acacia melanoxylon (assembly GCA_019022615.1). Classification (NCBI taxonomy): domain Eukaryota; kingdom Viridiplantae; phylum Streptophyta; class Magnoliopsida; order Fabales; family Fabaceae; genus Acacia; species Acacia melanoxylon. The sequence continues at coordinate 1,286,958 of JAFJYJ010000102.1, forward strand.
GACATGAGCTAGTCATTTATGCCACAGCCAACTTTCATCTAAGTTGCTGACAAAACATTTTCAGAATTGATTTTGGGTAAATCCAAAGTGTAGCAATTTCCTTCGCGAGGAGCCTTGAACAATACCTTTAGTTTACCTTTATCAATTGGGAGATCATTTTTGTTGACAATGAGACATTCTTCTGAATCAAAGATGATCCAGTTGTTTTTGTCAGCACTTTGGCTCACGCTCAGGATGTTGTGGCAAAGACCTTCCACAATATAGACATCTTTGATCTGAGGTCCTTCCTTTGCGCCGATCTCAATGCCAGTGATTTTACCAGATTGATTACCTCCAAAGGTGACTTTGCCACCATCCATTGATCTCATTGCTACAAATTTTTATGCATCCCCCGTCATGTGTCTAGAGCATCCACTGTCAATATACCATTTGTTGATTCTTGATGCTCTCAAACACACCTGCAATTCAGAAGAGGTCAAGTTTTAGGTACCCATCTTTTCTTGGGTCCTTTTGGGTTAGTTTGGGCCTTATGAACATAAGTTCCTTTAGGTACCCACTGATAATTGCTCACGGGTTTATCTTTCCTATCTCTTTTATGAAAACAAGATGAAGTGCTATGACTCTTTCAATTGCAGTAATTACAATGTGCAAATGGATTTGAAGTATGAACAGATTTATGGAAATACTTCAAATAGGATTTTTCTCCAGTTTTCTTTTTGCCTTTCCTTTTATCAAAAATAGGATTATATCCTATGCCTGATCGATCATTTGTAAATCTTTGAGCATTCAGGATTACATTGAGCATTTCACTACCTTTAGTGAATCTCTCAAGTGCTTTCGTGAGATACCCATTTTTTTTCTCTAGATCAAGGCAATCTTCACAAACAATGCTTTTGGAAGAAAAAATTTCTACTTGTTGCTCAAGAGTTATATTTTTCCTTTTCAAAGCTATGTATTTTTCAGCAAGTTTTTCAAATTCAGATTGTATCTCATTGTATTCATCAAACAATTCATCATATGAAGGTTGTGGATCATATACCTCATCGTCATCTTTAGGTTGCTCTTCTTCCGTGACTAGACAGATGTTTGCGGTGTCTTTTTCTTCCTCACTTTCTTCATCCGAGGAACCGTCTCCCCATATAGAGGATACATAAGCTTTCTTCTTGAAATGGTTGAACTTTTTCTTCTTCTCCTTTTCATTTTCTTTTAACTGTGGACATTCCAATTTGTAATGGCCAGGCTTTTCGCATTCGTAACAGATGACTTGATCTTTATCTTTGAAATATCGTCTGTTGCTCGAGCTTCCTTTCTGAAATCTGTTTCTAAAGCCTTGGTCTTTTATGTAGAATTTCTTGAACCTTCTCACGAACATGCCCATCTCTTCATCGTCCTATTCATCTTCATCTTGATCTTCTTTTTCTTTTACAGCATTCAAAGCAATGCTTTTGCCCCTACCAGCATTGACTTCATCTAAGCCCTTCTTGAATTTCAATTTGCTTTCATATTCGGAGAGACTTCCGAATAGAGCAACAACTGAAGCCATAGATTCTCCACGGGCCTCTTCTATTGCTGTAACTTTTGTTTCCCAGTCTTTTGTCAGAACATTAAGAATTTTCCTGACCTGAGGACCCTGATCATATGTTTTACCCAAGGCCGCCAGTTGATTGATAAGATGGGTATATCAAAGCTGAAACTCAGCAATAGTTTCTCTGGTCTTCATTCGAAGAAGATCATACTCAGTTGTCAGAGTATTAATTCGGTTTTCCTTGATCCCAGAAGTTCCTTCGTATGCTACTTCTAGTGCCTTCCACATCTCTTTTGCAGTAGTAGACAAGTTACATATTCGAAAGTACTCCTTCTGACTAAGAGTGCTCTGTAACATCAGAATAACTTTACTGTTGAGGTGATGTTTTTCTTATCAATCTCATCGAACTCAGCTTCTGTCTTTGGAAAGGCAATTCCTTCTTCGATCCTTGTAGGGACGTAATCTCCAGTCTCTATTACTCGCCAGAGACCATACTCTGTAGCTAGCACAAACACTCTGAATTTTGCTTTCCAGAATGAGTAATATTCACCATCGAAACCGAGAGGTCGATTGATTGAAGCACCATCAAGAAATATTCCTTCCATGATCTATCATGGGATGTTAAGCCCAACTGAGAAACCAGGCTCTGATACCAAATGAAGATGGCATATCACCTAGAGGGGGGTGAATAGGTGATCTCAAAAATCTTTTACAAGTTAAAAGTAAATGGGAATAAAACAGAGACAGAGAAGGAAAGGTAGACACAGAATGTTTTATACTGGTGCGGTCTAATACTTCGACCTACGTCCAGTCCCCAAGCACATCTTGGGATTTCCACTAACTCTTAACAACAATTACACACTCTGTAAACAAAGGATGATCCTTTCACTCTCGGACTCACTCCCCCTTACAAGTTGTAATTGTACTCCCTTACTTAAGGTTCCACAACCTTAAGATTTCCAGAACAATAATTGAATAAGTGTTTAGAAAAACTCCTCATGAGTAAATAAGTGTTAAACACTGAAGTACACAATAATATCCGAAGATATTAAGCAAGATTAATGGAACAGAAAATTGCAATAAGTACGAATTGAATGCACGGCGTTTCGGTAGGTGGCGAAATTGAATGCTTCTGTTATTTATAGTGTTCGCCATTAATGCCGTTGAGAAGCTTAGCAAACTAGTCGTTGAGACTCTTCATATTTCCGTTAGGCATAGGTGCACTCGTTTGTCAACAGTCGTCCGTTGCTTCATTTAATGCTCTGCCGTCGTTTGTATTTGTGCAGATAATGACCCAGAGTGATAGCTGGATTAAGTATTCCTCGAAAGAATGTTTTCGTCTGCTACTTGCTTTAGTTCCGAATGGCGCTCTGTCTTTCTGAGTCGCATTTAATGCGTCTGCCACGTTGGATTGCCTTTCGTTTAAAAAAAATTGAGATTACCTTGATTAATCAGCTGAAACTTAATCAAAAAGATGATTAAACATAATATAAATAAGTTCAAATATGATTAATGAACATTAAATAATGACCCATTGAATTTATCATGTCGATTAGTGTTACTGGAAAAATGATAGAAATATGAAGAACAATTCTCGAGAATTGCTTCATGCATTCTTGAGAATGCTATGTCCAGAGGACTAATCGAAGGAATTGAATCTGACCATACTCGAGAATCAAGTTCATATTCTCGAGAATCTGAAGACTAGCGAATGTAAGCCGAGCATTTAAATATTGAGAGAAGTTGTATTCTCGAGAATCATATGTATATACTCGAGAATTGTATGGTTGAATCTGACAAAGGAATTCTCGAGAGTTATGTTTATATACTCGAGAATTGTCCTGGACCAAAACAAAAGTTAAGATGTTGTCGCCCATTCTTGAGAATCAGTTGGGCATTCTCGAGAATTGCCTTGGTCGACAATCTGGAATTGAGACACTTGCTTTTATTCTCGAGAATTAATCTGGCATTCTCGAGATTTGTCTTGATCGACAATTTGTTATTGAGACGTTGGTTCACATTCTCGAGAATCAATAAGCCTTTCTCGAGAATTACATCACATAATAGTCTTGCTAATTCTTGAGAATCATGACTATGTTGAAAGTTTCCAAGTCTTGTGAAGTCTCATTCTCGAGAATCTACTCCTCATACTCGAGAATACTTTTAACACACTCAGAATCAATGAATCAGAAGAGCACACATACTTCAATTCTTATTCAAAATCTTAAAGCCTTGTTATCATCAAAACATTAGGAACTAACAATCCAGTGTCCTCCTACTGGTGTTCCCATGTGTATATGCACAATTATAAAAACATGTTTGTGTTGCGTTTAAATAAAATTTAATTAAACGTAACGAATTTAAATTTAACTTTTGTCAAAAAACTAATTACATTTACCTTCGACCTCCACCTCAAATCCAGTAGAACGCGAAGATGACGGTCAGGGGTTCCCTTGGTCCCGCTCATTCTCCCCGTCAACAAACCGCTCCACCTCGGCTATGGGAATGTCAATATGGATTTGTTCATTTTCGTCAATGTCGCTGAATGACAGGCTTTCACCTCCTTCTCCCCCTACGGTCTCTAAGCCTGGGATTGGTTCATCGGCGAAGAGTTCATCAAACTCGTTCTGTGCCTGAGTTGGCGGAGGGATAGACAGAGCCCCACGCCCTCTCGTACGACCCCAGCCTCTACTACTACTGCCTCTTATAGGAACTCTCTCCCGTGCAATGGATTTCCTTTTCCCCTTATAGTTAGAAACCATAATGTTTAGATATATAACCGCTACAGGTTGAAAAGTTAAAAGGTGAAAAATGAAATCCAAGAACACGAATGATTCAAAATGAGGGAGGTGGATAAAAACCGCTACACTTTGTAGTGGTTATATAATATAACCACGACAAATTTCATAATTTTGTTGCGGTAATTAATTACCCGCTTCATAAACCGCGACTATTATGCCTCGTTCTTCGTGATTATTTTTAACGGTTAAATAACCGCTACAAAATGATTGACCTTTTACATTCTGTAGCTGTTATTTTGAAGAACCAATACAAAAAGATTGTCAGTTCAGATTTTGTTGCGGTTTATTAGTATAACCGCTACAAAATTCATTTTTTTGGCAAAAAAATTCTAAACTAATTAGTTTGGAATTTTTTTTAAAATTTAAAAAGCTCTTAAATAATTTTTAAAAAAAAATAAAAAAGCTCTTAAAAAATTCGAGAGTAATAAATTTAGAATAATAAGTTTACTAAAAATAGTCCAACATGCCCATGAAGATTCAGATTCAGTATAGCCACCAATCTCCCATGAAAAACTCACTGACTCATTTTGATCAGAGATATTTTCTTGAGACAATGGTGGCTATAGTGGAACCTAATCTTCGGTCGCATGTTGGACTATCTTCAGAAGAGTAGAAGTCTTCATGATGAGGACATAGGAGGCGGCATGACCAAGGCAACAAACTTGGAGGACATACAAGGTCTTGGAGGCCCAATGACAAGAGCAAAAGCTAAAAAGGCTAAAGAGGCTCTAAATCTCTTGGTGACCACTTTACTTGAGACAAGCCCAAGTCTAAAGGAAGAAGAGACCGAAATGATACACTTAATTCAGATTGAAGACCTTGAAGAATAAGCCTCAATGGATATGCATGAAGGCTTCATTTTACTTGGCCCAAATTTTGCACTTAGTTTTATTTTTCTTACATTTAGTTAAACTTTTGTAATAAGGCTTACTTGGGCTTTGTGTGTAAGCATATTTAGGTTAAACTCAATATGGATGTTGTCCACTATATAAGGGAACACCATAGCCTTTTTGAGGGGACGGCAGAATTCAAAGTTAACCTTTTTGGTGAGAGGCAAGCTTCTCTAGGGTTCTTTTGAGAATCTCTGAACTTATCAAGGGCATCAATCCTTGTGGCGTTCTTGGGCTTATCAATTCTTTGGAATTGTGGCACCTACCTATAATCCATAAACTTCAATTTTCGTTCTATATTTCTTGGTTTCGTATCTCCAGATTCCCTTATCCTTTTTCGGTGATTCTTGAGCCAAAATCGTGTTTCAGAAAGCCATCTTTCACCTTGTTTTGGAATCACTCAAATCCGAGGTCTATAGCGTGAGATACATTATGTTCTTATCAGGACGTGTTGGAGGCTGAATTTTCGGTGCGAAATTCCATTCCTAGTTGATCCAATCATCCTTTTCTTTCGGGAATCATATCATTTGGTATCAGAGCTCGGATCTAGGATTGGAATTGGGTTATCTTTTCTCCATTTTTTATATCCAATCTGGTCACACATTTGGTAACCCTAGTCCCTAAAATTTATGTTTTTTGATTTTGAATTGTGCAATTTTGTTTCAGCCGTTGTTGTTTGTCCCTAATTTGTTCTTTCAATCTTCTGGTTGTTGTTTCTTTCAATTTCTTGTTCAGTTCACATATTTCTGCACTTGGTTCTTGGTGTTCATCCCTTGTTCATCATTGTTCTTGAATTTTAATCCATTCAATTCATGTTTCTTGAGTAGTATGTTGTTAGTGTGATAAGTAATAGCTCAGTTTGTGGGGAATTCTATCTAATTTAGTTCTGAATTAGTACAATTTCAAAGTTTTATTCCAAAATCACAAATTCCTTTTGTTGAAGAATCAGGTGTTACAAAAAAAAAGAGAAAAAAAAACGAAAAAAAAACTATACAGCACCTTGCTATTCAATTACACACACTACTACTTGTGAATCAAGTCCAAAGTGTCTTCCTTGAATAATTCCTCCAAATTGTTTTGGTTTTCTTTGTCTTGTCTTCTTTGACATCTCTTCCAATTTGTATTGTGAGTCACCACCAATTCTTGAGTTTGGGATTGTACTCTTGAGTGTTCTTGGAGATTCTGTTAAGAACTTAAAGAGAGCTATTGAGTGGTAAAAGGCAAGAGAACACACTACACAAAAGCCTTATCGAGAGCAACAAACACGAGTGATACATTTTTAAGAGTGTAAACACGTGAGCGAGTGGTGAGGTCCTATTACTCTTATTCTTGTTCTTTTCCTTGAATTATGGTAGGTGCAGGTGGTGAAGGTATTCCTCCTCCTATAGAAGATAATAGATTGCTAATTGAAGCCATTACAACTCAAATGCAAAGGATGATGAGGGAACACACAGAGGAGTTATATGAGAGAATTGAGAGAATAGAAAATCAAGGGAATCATGATGAAGATAGACGAGAGAGGGAGGGAAGAAAGAAGGAGAAGAAGAGGTAATGAGAATGATGCTAGAGAGGATAGAATTAAGGGAGTGAAGCTTAATATACCATCTTTTAAAGGAAAAAGTGATCCGGAGGCCTATTTAGAGTGGGAAATGAAGATTGAGCACTTATTTGCATGTCACAATTATCGAAGAGAAGAAAATGAAGGTGGCAGCCATGGAGTTTAGTGATTATGCTCTCATTTGGTGGGACCAATTGCAAAAGGAGAGGGTGAGATATGAAGAACCATTGGTGGATAGTTGGGTGGAGATGAAAAGGCTAATGAGAAGAAGATTTGTTCCTTCCCATTATCATCGAGACCTTCACAATAAACTTCAAAGGCTCACACAAGGTAACAAGAGTGTAGATGAGTATCATAAAGAGATGGAGGTGTCCTTGATTAGAGCAAATATTAGTGAAGAAAATGAGGCTACTATGGCACGTTTCTTGCATGGGCTGAATAATGATATAAGGGATGTTGTGGAGTTGCAAAATTATGTGGAGTTGGAGGATTTAGTGAAACAAGCTAGTAAGGTAGAACAACAACTCAAGAGAAAGGGTGTCATGAGGAAAAACTCTTCAAATTTTAATTCTTCAAGTTTGGAAGGATAAAAATAAGAAGGAGGAGGTACTTCATCAAGCAATCCCACGCAACACCTCAAAGGACTCAAACTAAATCCAATGAGATCCCTAAAAAGACAAGGAGTAGTGAAATAAAATGCTTCAAGTGTTTGGGGAGAGGTCACATAGCTTCAGAATGTCCAACTAAGAAGACTATGTTACTTAAAGAGGATGGAGAGCTAAGTAGTGAGTCTTCTTTAGATTCTGCCTCACATGATGATGAAGATGAGTATATTGAAGAAATAATTCCAGAAGGAGATTTGTTTATGGTAAGAAGGATGTTGGGTAGCCAAGCAAAAGACATGGATGATAGTCAAAGAGAGAACATCTTTCATACTAGATTCCTTATCCAAGGAAAGGTATGTTCTTTAATTATTGATGGAGGGAGTTGTACCAATGTTGCAAGTGCTAGAATGGTGTCTAAATTGGGCATGGAAACCAAACATCACCCGCTGCCATACAAGCTTCAATGGCTTAGTGAGGATGGTGAAGTGACCGTAAGCAAACAAGTGGAGGTGAACTTCTCTGTAGGAAAGTATGATGATACAGTTTTATGTGATGTGGTACCAATGGAGGCTTGTCATTTTCTTCTTGGGAGACCTTGGCAATATGATAAGAAAGTTATGCATGATGGTTACACCAACAAGTTCTCTTTTGTACATAAAGAACGCAAGACTATTCTTGCACCTTTGACACCAAGAGAAGTTAGTGAGGATAATTTAAAATTGAGAGAAAAAAGAAAGCAAGAGAGAAAAGAGAGTGGAAGCGAGCAAGAAAAAAAAAAGAGAAAAAGAGAGAAAAGCACCAAACTTGTTTATAAAAGAAAAAGAGGTGAAAAATCCAATGCTCTTACTTTTGAGTAAAGAGAATAATTTTACAGATGCAAGTCCTACTAACTCTCTTCCAAATGAGGTTTCCAATTTGTTGTAGGAATTTAAAGATGTTTTTCCTAAAGAGGTACCTCACGGACTACCGCCTCTAAGAGGCATAGAACATCAAATTGATCTTATTCCAAGAGCTTCATTGCCTAACAGGCCAGCCTATAGGAGTAACCCCCAAGACACCAAGGAGATTCAAAGACAAGTTGGAGACTTGATGCAAAAAGGGTGGGTGCAAGAAAGCTTAAGTCCATGTGCAGTTTCAGTCATTCTAGTACCTAAGAAAGATGGAACATGGAGGATGTGCACTGATTGTAGAGGCATCAATAACATCACGGTAAAGTATAGACATCTCATTCCTAGATTGGATGATTTATTGGACGAATTGCATGGTGCTTGTTTCTTCTCTAAAATTGATTTAAAGAGTGGATACCATCAAATTAGGATTAGAGAAGGGGATGAATGGAAAACAGCTTTTAAAACTAAATATGGGCTGTATGAATGGTTGGTTATGCCATTTGGTTTAACTAATGCTCCTAGTACCTTCATGAGATTAATGAATCATGTGTTAAGGGAATTTTTAGGGAAGTTTGTTGTGGTGTATTTTGATGATATTCTGATTTATAGTAAATCCTATGATGATCATCTTGTGCATTTGAGGTGTGTTCTGGAAGCTCTTAGGCATGAGAAATTGTATGCTAACATGGAAAAATGTGTGTTATGGATAGACCATGTAGTTTTTCTTGGTTTTGTTGTTAGCTCACAAGAGTGCAGGTTGATCAAGAGAAGGTGAAAGCTATTCAAGAGTGGCCAACTCCTAAGAATGTAAGTGAGGTAAGAAGCTTTCATGGCTTAGCTAGTTTCTATAGGAGGTTTGTCAAAGACTTTAGTACAATAGCTACACCTTTGAATGAAGTGATTAAAAGGCATGTTGGTTTTAAATGAGGGGGAAAAACAAGAGCAAGCCTTTGCTGCCCTTAAGGAAGAATTAACCAATGCACCTATTCTTGCTTTGCCTGATTTTGCTAAGTCATTTGAAATTGAATGTGATGCATCCAATGTGGGGATAGGGGCTGTTTTGATGCAAGAAGAGCATCCCATTGCTTATTTTAGTGAAAAATTGAATGAGGCTACTCTTAATTATTCCACATATGATAAGGAATTGTATGCATTAGTAAGGGCTTTGCAAACATGGCAACACTATCTCTTGCCCAAAGAGTTTGTCATCAACAGTGACCATGAGTCCTTAAAGTATTTAAAAGGACAAGGCAAGCTTAACAAAAGGCATGCCAAATGGGTAGAGTTCTTGGAGCAGTTTCCTATGTGATCACGCACAAGAAAGGTACGTCTAATGTGGTTGCGGATGCACTCTCAAGAAGGTATGCTCTGTTTCTCTACTCTTGAAACTAAGTTCATTGGCTTTGATCATATTAAGACATTGTATGAGCATGATCCAGACTTTGCACAAATCTATAAAACTTGTGTGCATGCTGCTCAAAATGGATTTTTTAGGCATAATGATTACTTGTTTAAAGAAAATAGATTGTGTGTTCTTAAAGGTTCCATTAGGGAATTACTTGTGAAGAAGGCACGCGAGGGGGGACTAATGGGACATTTTGGGATCCAAAAGACTCTAGACATGCTGCATGAACATTTTTATTGGCCACCCATGAAGCGTGATGTACATAAATTGTGTGAAAGATGCATTGTATGTAAGCAGTCTAAGTCTAACTTATTGCCTCATGGGTTGTATACTCCTTTGCCTATTCCAGATTGCCCTTGGATTGATATTTCTATGGATTTTGTGTTAGGCCTACCTCGGTCTAAAAATGGCAAAGATTCTATTTTTGTTGTGGTGGATAGGTTTTCTAAGATGGCACATTTTATCCCGAGCAAAAAGGTTGATGATACAATCCACATTGCTGTTTTGTTCTTCAAGGAAGTGCATAAAGATGGTAAGAGTAAGGCTGAATATGTGCGGAAACTACATGAAAAGGTAAAGGCAAACATTGAAAAAAAGGTAGAGAGTTATGTCAAGCAAGCGAACAAAGGAAGGAAAAAGGTAGTGTTTGAACCAAGTGATTGGGTTTGGGTTCATTTGAGAAAAGAAAGGTTTCCTGCCCAAAGGAAATCTACGCTTCAACGAAGGGGAGATGGTCCTTTCCAAGTACTATCCAAGATTAATGATAATGCCTATAAAATAGATCTCCCTGGTGAGTATGGTGTAAGTGCTACTTTTAATGTGGCTGATTTGTCCCTTTTTGATGTAGGAGACGAGGATTACAATTTGAGGACAAATTCTTCTGAAGAAGGAGGGAATGATGAGGACATAGGAGGCGGCATGACCAAGGCAACAAACTTGGAGGACATACAAGGTCTTGAAGGCCTAATGACAAGAGCAAAAGCTAAAGAGGCTCTAAATCTCTTGGTGACCACTTTACTTGAGACAAGCCCAAGTCTAAAGGAAGAAGAGACCGAAATGATACACTTAATTCAGATTGAAGACCTTGAAGAATAAGCCTCAATGGATATGCATGAAGGCTTCATTTTACTTGGCCCAAATTCTGCACTTAGTTTTATTTTTCTTACATTTAGTTAAACTTTTGTAATAAGGCTTATTGGGCTGGCTTATTGGGCTTTGTGTGTAAGCATATTTAGGTTAAACTCAATATGGATGTTGTCCACTATATAAGGGAACACCATAGCCTTTTTGAGGGGACGAGAATTCAAAGTTAACCTTTTTGGTGAGAGGCAAGCTTCTCTAGGGTTCTTTTGAGAATCTACGAACTTATCAAGGGCATCAATCCTTGTGGCGTTCTTGGGCTTATCAATTCTTTGGAATTGTGGCGCCTACCTATAATCCATAAACTTCAATTTTTGTTCTATATTTCTTGGTTTCGTATCTCAGATTCCCTTATCCTTTTTGGTGATTCTTGAGCCAAAATCGTGTTTCAGAAAGCCATCTTTCACCTCGTTTTGGAATCACTCAAATCCGAGGTCTATAGCGTGAGATACGTTCTGTTCTTATCAGGACGTGTTGGAGGCTGAATTTTCGGTGCGAAATTCCATTCCTAGTTGATCCAATCATCCTTTTTTTTCGGAATCATATCACTTCATGTCAAAGAAAGAATTAAATCTAGATTGTCACTGAAGGAACTGCCTGCACTTAGTTTTATTTTTCTTACATTTAGTTAAACTTTTGTAATAAGGCTTATTGGGCTGGCTTATTGGGCTTTGTGTGTAAGCATATTTAGGTTAAACTCAATATGGATGTTGTCCACTATATAAGGGAACACCATAGCCTTTTTGAGGGGACGGCAGAATTCAAAGTTAACCTTTTTGGTGAGAGGCAAGCTTCTCTAGGGTTCTTTTGAGAATCTCTGAACTTATCAAGGGCATCAATCCTTGTGGCGTTCTTGGGCTTATCAATTCTTTGGAATTGTGGCGCCTACCTATAATCCATAAACTTCAATTTTTGTTCTATATTTCTTGGTTTCGTATCTCCAGATTCCCTTATCCTTTTTTGGTGATTCTTGAGCCAAAATCGTGTTTCAGAAAGCCATCTTTCACCTCGTTTTGGAATCACTCAAATCCGAGGTCTATAGCGTGAGATACGTTCTATTCTTATCAGGACGTGTTGGAGGCTGAATTTTCGGTGCGAAATTCCATTCCTAGTTGATCCAATCATCCTTTTTTTTCGGAATCATATCACTTCATGTCAAAGAAAGAATTAAATCTAGATTGTCACTGAAGGAACTGCCTCATCTACAAGGATGAGAGAGGCAAATATCTGCAGCTCTCATCTCCCGAGATAAGAGATCAGAATTGCAGATATATGCATGTCTTCGACTACTCAGCCAAGAAAGTTCATTAAGCGACAATGCAGATTTAAGAATTTCATAATATTTATAATTGATGTACGAACAGAGTCATTTGTATATAGCGTAAATATTTGTAGCGGTTAAAGCAAAAACCACTACAAAATTATAGGATTTGACGCAGTAAACCGCTACAAAATTATAGGATTTGACGCAGTTAAGGCGTCACTTTACTCTAACCGTGACAACACTATGTCGTTTCGCTTTTTTGTAGCGGTGCTTTTCATGTAACCGCTACAAATTCACTGCGACAAAGTTTGTGCCATTACGCGCCAACGCTGACACCAGATTTGTAGCGGTTATTCCCAAAAAACTGCAACAAATGCCACGCCACAAACATTTGTGCCATTACGCGCCAAGCTGGCGCCACATTTGTAGTGGTTTACTTTATGGTAACCGCTACAAATATTGTTACAAACAAGCCCGCACTTTGGCGCCAATGCTTCCGCTACTAATTTGTTGCGGTTTTGTCAATAACCGCTACAAATTCATGAATTTGTAGCGGTTATTTATAGCTGCTACAGATGAACCGCGACAAATAGTATTTTTTTGTAGTGTTTCCAACAAATTTTTTTTGTAGTAGTTAATCGTTGTTTAGTGAATTAGGTCTTTTCATTATCCGCCATTCACCCACCAAACCTCCCTACCGAAGATGAGCTTCAGGAGGTGGCCAAGAAAGCTCTTCCGCCCATGGCCAAGAAAGACCCGTCGCCGTAGGAAACTTGATAGAGACACTTGTCATTATGGTAAGCAAATGTTTCAAGTTGCTGGCATTGTCACAAACTACAAGTAAGAGGACTATATAAAGATGAAGCAGTCTAGTCGAAAATCGAGTTAGTTTGGGTCTAAATATTGACGAGTGACCAACGCCGCCTCTGGTGAAGTACTTGTCACTACCTAGCTTGGTGCCGAAGGACATCGACGTAGATAGATCTTCAGGTAGAACCTCGGATCCAGTTTGGTTAAAGATTGTACCTATGAACTTGGTTCAGTGCAAGCTGGAACTTAGTGGTATGAGAAGTAGATTGTCGAGATCAAGTATTCCCTTCATGAAGCTGAGGGGCTTGCTTCAACATCATGCGTGTGACTCAGAGGTTATAGACGAAGAACCAATAGGAGGCAATTTTTGAGATTTCCTAAAGGATCTAAGGCAAGAACCCAAACTATGAATCAAGAGAAGGGAATTGGTGCCCATCGTACTATTGAAGTAGTAGAGAGAAAGAGGAAGGAGAAGAAAATAATGAGAAATAGAGGGAGGACATTTCAGTCTTTCCTCTCAAACTTTGATATTACATATTCCAACTTGGATACATATTTATCTTTTTACTAATTTAATAGACATTTTGAAGTTTTTTTAAGTTCAACTGATATTTATGTGTCATTTTCCCTTTTTAATATATACATGTGTAGTCCCATATCTAACAATAACTAGCATAATGCATCTTTGAGTCTTAGAAAGTTTATAGATTTTTCCCAAAGAAAAAAGTCACATTTTAAATTTCTCTCTCTCTCTCCGATTTTTATATATATATATATATATATATATATATATATATATATATATATATATATATATATATATATATATATATATAAAGTACTTCCGTTTAATTACGCACAAAAACTCAGTTCTAATTGCCTGTGCTATTAAACAAAAGTTTCGTTCCCGACCACAAACAGAGATTAAATTAATTAAGGGTTAAAAAGTAATTTGGCCAACGAACTTTTATCTCAAGAGTGCCCAGCACAAATAACTTTTACATAGACCAAAAATACCAAAAAACATTTAAAAATGTATAGTCAGCACAAAAAACTTTTAAAAATGTGCAATCAGCATAATGTTGTTAGAAAAAGCTAACTTTCACGTTATCTAAGGTCAGATTGACTAATAACTTTTACTCCGTAAGCGTTCAAAGACAAATGAATTTTTTAGATTAAGTATCAACATTGATATCCATTAAGCTCTTTTTATAAAAATAAAAATAAAAATCATTTCATTTCTTTTAGGATATAATAGGTTTTTTAGATTTTTTAAATTTTAGTAACATTAAATGAATTTTTTAACTGACATAATTCTCTTCTAAAATAAAAATAAATCATATAATTTTTTTAACATATATAATAAATTATAAAACACTTTTAGTTTTATTTAAATTACATAATTATATTTTTAATTAAAACTTTTGTTTATTTTAGCAAATTATGGTTTTGACAAAATTGAAAAATGAGTAATTTTTGTCTATAGATATCTATATAAGTAGTTTTGAATAATGAAAATTAAGAAAAAAAATTATTTAATTTAGTGAAATTTAGAATTTTTTGTTGGCGCTCCTAAGTAAAACTTTTTGTCTTTTATTTCATGGAGAAAAGTTAGTTAGCCAATCAACCTTAAATAACGAATGTTATCTTTTTCTAACGTTGTCTTTACACAAAAGACATTTTTAAAAGTTTTTTTATCTTGAATGCGTATTTTCAAAAAAAAAAATTTTTTGATATTTTTGATCCATTTAAAAATTATTTATGTTAAGCGTTACTAAGATAAAAGTTTATTGACTAAATTACTCCTTAATCCATTAATTAATTTCCCCTAGAATTTTATACTCAGCTGCTGCAGGTGCTACCTCTCTTGTTTCTCCTCACTGTATGAAAAGAATTTATATTTTCATCCGCAGAAATCTGAAGAATGCCTGGTTGATTTGACTGATCAGACACACCTCTCTCTCTATCTCTACCCAAACACACATTTATGCATATAAACGTACAATGTACTTGTCAGTGTTAACAGAAGGCAGTGATATTTTAATATCGTTGGCTTTCCTTTGTCGTTAGCAAACATGTTTCTTTTGGGGTTACTGTTTCGCCTTTAAGTGAGGTCCCTGCTTGAGTTGTAGCCCTTGTACTTAGGGTTTACTGTTGTCTCTCTCACACAGATAATTTCCAAAGTAACCCTCACTTTGCTGAAAAGGAAGGCTGTCGTTTCTACCTCCCTTGATTAAAGGTTAGTAGGTTACCCATAAAGCTTTCGCTCATCATCTATGCCACTTGTCCATTTGGGCTTAAATGCTTCGTCCGTTCGTTGTTCCAAATATAAATTCTCACAACCTTAAATATAACATCAAATTGATTTTTTTAAGAGATGAAAAAAATTAAATATGTTCTTTAATTATATCATATATCATTTATTATTAAATTATATATTAATTTTATAAGTTAGAATTTTTTTTTTAAAAAAAAATAATAAATATGAATATTTTAAAATAATTTAATTAATTTTCGTTATATCTCCATTAAAAAGTTAACTAAATCTTACTACATCCATTTTCCTAATTATAAGGCAGTTGAATTTTTTTTGAATATATTAAGGAAGTTAAATAAGTTCTTAATCATTTCATATGTTGTGTTTTTTTAGATTATATATTAGTTTATTAGTCAAACTATTTAGTATGAAGAAAAAAATAAAAATAAAAATACTTTAAACTAATTTAATTAGCCTTCCTTAATCTTTCCAAAAAAGTCAACTAGATCTTATAATTAAGACCAGACGAAATATATTTTGGGAAAATCCTTTTGGGGGCTCTTTTAACAGAGCCCCAAAATTATGAAAATCTCAAAAAAGGCCTGAGGGTCTTTTATGGTATAAATTCATTAAACGTTAACAACTAAATCAGCCACATTAACAATTAAATCAATACTCGTTAACAACTAAATCAGCTACATTAACAATAATATTTTAACAACTAAATCAGTCACATTAACAACAATATCAGCCCAGTTAACAACTATATCAGCCCCGTTAATAACTAACGTTTTAATGAAAAATCTCAGAAAATGCCCTGAGGCCTTTTTTGAGATTTTTTTTGTTAAAAGGGCCCCAAAAAGATTTTCCCATATATTTTAGACATGTAATATACACACAATGTAGAGACTGGTCCACTAAATTACAAAGTGCTTTGTGGCGTCTTCCCAAATGGTGCTGTAGTTTCAGTGTCCTGTGCTAGGGCTTCGCTGGCATGTTGGCCCCATGTGGAGTGGAGAGTTTCGACGATCAAGATCAACAACTGATCTTGGGAATGGTATCATTCAAGTTAGGTAAGTTTCGTGCGCGGTACATACAAAGCTGGATTTCATAGGTCCCATATATTATAAATAAATGTTATATAATTATAAAAAATTAAATTGGACATACCTTTAAATCTGACAGACACTATTAAAAAAATCATATTTATGATTATTTATAGCCTTATTTGACGATTTTCAATCGGTTTTGGAAAGAAAAGTGAACCTTCATTGACACATTTAAGAATTTTTACCTGAATCACTTAGAGTTTTGTTTACTCAGAGCTTTGAGAAGAAAGTTTTATATATCATTGATGCATTTAAGAGTTGAGTACTATGATTAATGTAATTGATTGCAATACTTTGACTCATAGTTTTCTTGCAAGTAACACTAGTCATAGTTAAGTGAGTGTGTTAGGTAGGCATTTGAGAAAAATCTTGTTGAAAGGTTATTTGAAACTTGTTTCAACTCTTGATCAAAGCTACATTTGCATAAATATGATGAAAGAGGTCATTCAATATTAAACTCCACTGCTACAAAAAAGGGTTACAACGTCTCCTTTTTTTTTTTTTTTTTTGCACTTTTAACGTCCTTTTTTAAGGGGACACCTATCTAGGAGGCATAGTAAGAGATCTGCTTAAGGCGTTCTAAAAAAAAATTTAGGACGCCATAAGTCCATTTTTTTAAAAAAAACATAAAAACGTCAACGTCGTCTCCTCAGTCCTCACATCCCCCTTCAAAAGAACATTCCTCCAACAAACCCAAATCAAACTAACAAATGATCGAATTCAAAGAACAAAAGGGAGCATCAAAATAAAAAGAAGTAAGAAGTTCTCACCAAAAACCAGATCAAACTAACAAACGATCGAAAGGATTTCAAATGTAACAAATCACCAAAAACCAAATCAATAATCAATTCAATAGTATAATCCATCAACAAACTCTAATCAAATTGATATAGGAAAAAAGAAAAAGAATGAATAAGCCAACAGTCAACCCAGATCTCCAACGAAGAAAAAGGAAAAAACGAAATGAAGAAGCAGGTGTCAAAATCCTTTGAAACAAAATCATGGTGTTGAAATCTTCAAAGGCTCACTACCACACCCTCGATCTCATCGATGACGTTGTCGTTGTAACATCCTGAATTTTTATTTATAACTATAATATTATAGGATAGATTAATTTATGATAATTGATTTATCAGGTATTTAGTATGAGTAAATTTTCTAAGGTTGGAATTTAAATTTTTACATACACAAATATTGTCATCTTCATTTAGTTATCATTTAATTAGCATGTTTATAGTGATAACTGTTAATTCCTATATTTTGATTATCATAATTCCTAGTGGATTGAATTAAGCACTATTAGATTTTTAGTAATCATGCCCGAGCACAGATAGAACCTTGCCCGAGCAACATCGGACTTCAGTAAAGAAAGAAAAGCAAGGTAACGTAACCATGCCCGAAGCAACCTTCAAAAGCATCTGAAAGCATGACCTTGCCCGAGCAAGGTCATAGTCTTGCCCGAGCAACGTCGGGGTCTCTGAAGGAAAAATGAAGCTCAAAGTGATCATGCCCAAGCAACGTCTGAAAGCATAGGAAAGCATGACCTTGCCCGAGCAAGATGATAATCTTGCCCGAGCAACATCATGGCAAGAGCAGAATAAACCCTGCTCAAGCAACCTCTGAAAACGTCAGGAAGCACGACCTTGCCCGAGCATGGTCACAAGTCTGCCCGAGCAACTTCGAGACAAAGGCGAAAATAGTCAAGTTAAAGGAGCCTTGCCCAAGCAAAGAAGAAAGCTTGCCCCAGCATATTGCCCGAGCAAAGATAAAAGGCTGCCCGAGCACCATCAAGCTTTCAACTCTGTCTGAGTTTTGCCCGAGCAAGAAAGTTAGTTTGCTCGAGCAACATCATGAAGAAGCACTTAATCCCTTCACGAAGAAGAGCTTGCCCGAGCATGAAAAAATGCTTGCCCGAGCATCATGCTCGAGCAAAGGAAAAAGCCTGCCCGAGCAAATATGTGTCTTCTTCCTTATGTCGCTTCTGCCTGGAGATTGCCCGAGCAACATTTTAAGCTTGCTCGAGCATCATCGAAAGGAAGTAATTTTGCTGCATATCAAAGAGCCTGCCCGAGCACATAAAACATCATGCTCGAGCACTATGCCCAAGCAAAGAAAAATCCCTGCTCGAGCATCAACGAGCAAAAGACATTTCCCTACATAAAAAGAAGCTTGCCCGAGCAAACCTGAAGTATTGCTCAAGCAAAGGCGACTCTGTTTTTGAAAACTCCGTCTGCGTAATTCTTCAAATCTTTACTTCTTGCTTATCACATCTGATTATTACTAGTTGAGTTTACCAAATGCTTTTAACCAGTGTGTTGATGAGTTTCAGATTAATTAGACACAAATTATTTGATTAGAATAAAGCATTGTGGTCCGACGAAGCAATAAATGAAGCTACCTAAACCAGAGCGAAATTGTTCTGACCGAAGTAAAGTCTCTCCGACATTCTCATTGCACATTAAATGCTATTAGACAACGGATATGCAAAAGGAATGTAAGAGAATGTTTCCCCAACATATTCCATCTGTGATTTTCAAACAGACGAAACTAAGGCGGAGTGATTCATCTCTCTAACGGATACCTTAATGAGTCACAACGGCAGATTATCAAATCTTCTCCAACGGTCATTAATGACATCAACTATAAATAGGAGGAGCATTGAATTTGGATATCTACCGAAACGCTGAGAAATTAATTTGATTCCAGATTCATTCACTGTTTCATCTGTCACATTAAATTCTGAGTGTTCTTCAGTGTTCATTATTATCTGCTCGTGCGGAGTCTTTTAAACACTTATTAATTTCATTCAGTGAGTTATACTTAAGGTTGAGGAACCTTAAGTGAGGGTGTACTAACTACAACTTGTAAGGGGGAGTGGAGCGACCATCCTTCATTTACAGAGTGTGTAATTATTTGAAAGAGTAGTGGAATCCCGGGTGTTAGGGATTTGGACGTAGGTCAGTGATTTGAGACCGAACCAGTATAAAGTGTTTTGTGTCCATCTTCTCTTCTCTGTCTCATTCGTGTATTATGTATCATCGCGTGTGTTTCAAGAAGATTTTTTTTAATCACCTATTCACCCCCCCTCTAGGTGATATTCCACCTTCAATAACTGTATCCCTGGATATATCTTATAGATTATCCTAAATGTCCATGGTCGGTCATCTACGTGGGAGCGAAGATGAAATAAGACCAGTATGGCTTTGATGAAGTATGGAGATACGAATCAAAGTCATGGGTACTTGTAAGAGTACAAGGTGCTGGACCGACCCACTATGAGAAAGCTGCATGGATTTAGTCATAAGCTTATCTCATGTATAACCACGTCACAACGCCTTTTGACCTAAGATCATCATGGATTCCTACATGAGAGTCGTTGATCTTTGACCTAGTCAAAAGTCACCTTTGACCAGGTGATGATAAAGGCTTTGATCGGGATCAGTGCTTTTCATGTAGAGGAATGTGAATGGTCAAGATGGAATTTGTCCCTCACATTTGTAGAGAGATAATACTGGGCCCCTCGATGAGTGAGTCTGAGAAATGTATGGCCATACTACGATGGAAAGAAGTTTTCATTCCAGTTATTAGACTACTCAAGAATCGAGAAAGTAATGGTCAAGAACAAGAAGTTGACATTATCCATGCCTCATCCTTGACCAAATTATCGCGTGACAAAAGGGACGTGACATGGTTGTACGATAGGTTGTATCGTATCATTGATCCCCATATGAATTGGGTAGTCGCAATGTCTTGCTAGATGCCGCTTGCGACTTGTGGGCTGGTGCAATATTGGCCCACTGCCAATCTCATGTGGGCCTGCAGGGTCGCACACAAGAATAGCCCAACACGAGCAAAAGTGTCCAGATTCATTGAATCTTAGATATGTCTAAGATTTAATGAATAAAACATTTAATCTAGGATGAATATATATATATATATATATTATTAAATTCGAAATTAAATATAATATTATTATTTAATAGAGATTATATTATTATTATATAATATTTGTTTTGTATTTAATTTATTTGATAAATTAAATATCTAAAACAAATAGAGATATTGTATCTCGAGATATAATTTTCGAATAAAGATATAGTATCTCGATTTAATTAAATTGAGATATAGTATCTCATATTTAATTAAATAAAAAGATATCATATCTCATATTTAATTTATAAAGATAAATTAAATATGTAGGCTTATAATTCGGATTAAATAAATATATTAGATTAGATCTATTTGATATATTTAATCAATATATTATTTTAATTGAAATTCGAATTTCAAAATTGATTGGATTAATTTTGAATATTTTAATATGGCTTATTAGGGTTTTAGAAACCCTATAAATAGATATTGATCTAGTCATATTAATTAGACGAATGAATTAGAAAAGCCACGAGAAACCCTAGAGAGAAAAAGTAGAGACGCAAGAATACTGAAGGCGCTAGCACGCTACCATCTGTGTTCGAAGGTCGTTCGTGGATATCTAGGTAGAGGGAGAAGATTCGTAGAGTCTGCTCCTGGTTGATCGAGAAGGTAGCCCACCAGTTCAAATAGAACGAGACGCGGACCAGTTTGCCGTAGGTATGATTCGGATTCTTATAACCTTGATTTAAACGTGGTTGAGCGATCCTCATAAGGGATTCGTAAAGTTTTTTTTTTTTTTAATTCCACTGCGTGTACGGATCCCAACAGTGGTATCAGAGCCAGATCAACTATGCGTTTAGATTGGGTTTTCTATATGCGAATATATGTGATATATGCAATAAACCAAATCTGTGTATGCATAGAAATCGTATAGGATAGATTAATTTATGATAATTGATTTATCCGGTATTTAGTATGAGTAAATTTTCTAAGGTTGGAATTTAAATTTTTACATACACAAATATTATATTTTAATAATATAATAATATATATATATATATATATATATATATATATATAGTAGAAATGAAGAAAGAGAAAAGGTGAGGAAAAAAAGGTAATGGAAGGAAGAAATGAAGGGAAAAAAAGATAAAAAGAAGTAGTGGGCGGGGCCCACTACTTTTGAAATGGGAAGGGGGTACCTAACACACTTGACAAAACAAGGAGCGGCACCTATGTTAGTTCTCTATGTCTTTTGATGATAACTGAAAATTGTAAACATAAGTTGAAGTTTGTCTTTGGCAAGTTGAAAAGCTTAATTACTGTCAAAGGCAAACTCGAGTTTTGGGCAAAACTCGAGTTTGGACTTGACAAAGAGTAGCTCAAATTTATAAAGTTATGAAAACTCCAGTTTGCAAGTCACAGAGAGCACTCAAGCTTTTCACATCAAGGCAAAATCGAGTTTGGATTTACAAACTTGAGTTTGTACCATACAGAGACACTTCAAATTTCCTGAAGAATGCAAAACTCCAGTTTTGATTTACAAACTCAAGTTTTCAACTTACAAAAAGTTTGTAAAAGTTTTCTCTTATGAGTAAACTCGAGTTTGGATTTTGCAAACTCGAGTTATAATCATACGAGAGAGTTCTCAAAGTTTTGGACTTGAGAAAACTCCAGTTTTCATTTCAAAACTCAGTTTTTCACCAAACGAGAGAGTTTGTCAAGTTTTTTTGAACTTGGCCAAACTCGAGTTTGTGATTTCAAAACTCGAGTTTGGGCTTGGCAGAAAGTCTAAATGTTTTTCATCATTTGCAAACTCCAGTTTTCATTTGGAAACTCAAGTTTGCACTAGCCAAGCATTTTCTAAGTTTTCCAAAGTTATGAGGAAACTCGAGTTTTGCTTGACATAAAGTTTACCTGTTTTATCACTTTGTGAAAAATCAAGTTTGCATTTGAAAACTCCACTTTTCACTTAACAAAGATTTTCAAAGGTTTTCAATTTTAAGAGGAAACTCGAGTTTAGTATTGGAAACTCGAGTTTGTGTCTTCTGAGAGAGCTTTGCTCATTTCATCATTTTGGAAACTCAAGTTTGCAATTGGAAACTCTAGTTTTGAGCTTTTGGACTTAAACATGTTTTCACTATAAAAGTTCAAAACTCGAGTTTGTGTCATTTGGTTTTGAAAATCAACTTACTCGTAATTCGAAATCTTCCCATTTGATTTTGATATTTCTTCTCGACATTCACTACTATTCTTAACTATGTTTAATCAGTTTGTTAGTGAGTTTCAGATGGTTTAGAAGATATTAAATGAAGTTTTGAACAAAAGCAAAAAGTGATGTCAGAACATTAAATGCAAAGTTCAGAAAACTTGCATCCTTTTGTACCATAATTCTCCACACGTTGCAAAGGGATTAATGTCTGCTTTCGTAAAGCGTAGCTACTCTTCCAACGGATCTATTACAAGGAAGTCAACACTAATCCTCTGGACAAAAGGAATTAACTGAAGAGTAGAGAGAGAAGACACCAAAGTGCCTCCAACAGCTAGATTAATGCACCAACGATTATAATGGAGATCACAACGGTCAATTAATGCTCTCTTTGTATAAATAGAGTTGCATTCAATTATTCTCAACAACACATCTTCTGAAAACGAATTGCATTCAAGTTTACCAACTACTCTTTCAGTTTTCACTTGTAAAGTATCTTTTGATACATTGATCTTCAGTGTTTATATTTATCTACTCTTAGAGAGAGTTCATTTATTGTGAATCATTTCTTTGTAAGAATCTCAAGTCTGGGGACTTGGAGATTGAGATATTGATTGCAACTTGTAAGGGGGAGTAAGTTCTAGTGAGAGAATTACTCTTGAGTTACAGAGTGTGTAATCAATTGAGATAGTAAAAATCCCAGAGAGTCTGGGGACTGAACGTAGGTCAAGAGATTAGACCGAACCAGTATAAATTCCTTGTGTCTTGCTATTCTTCCCTACACTCTGCTTTCCTCTGTTTTAGTGTCGAAAAACAGAGCAATCTGAAAAGAATTTTAAAATCCTCAATTCACCCCCCTCTTGGTGATTAAGCTCCACTTTCAACCTACCCTTTTGAAAAATGGGTGAGCGGTGCCACAATTAGTGGGGGCGCCATTCCTGCCTAATGTAAAAGTGGTTGGGGATTTTTCCTATAAATACCCCCACCCCACCCCAACACATAAACACACATACTTTCATCGTTCGTAGAGGAGAATGTGAGAGAAAGAGAAGAGAGAGAGAAGGGGAGTAAGGTGGTAATTGTTTGGGAGTCTTGTTGTAGTTTTTTGGTGATTATTTGGGAATTAGCCAGTAAAAGGTAACTCTGAATATTCTTCCATATACTTGTGAATTGTGTATGATTATAAATATTTTTTTTATAGACTCGATTTATATATATATGTATTATAATATTATTATAATGAAAACTGAATATTACAGTTTTGTACACACAAAAATTACGGTTTTGTGCCCATGAAAATTACAATTTGTGCCCAGTAAAAATTACGGTTTTGCCCCCGAATTTAAGAAATGACAGTTTAGTCCCGAATTTCAAAATGATAGTTTAGTCCTTCGAATTTCAAGAATGACAAATTGGTTCGATGAGGTTTTATGAGATGTTTGGTTTACATTGTGATGATATTTTATATAAATGGAAGTTTATTTTAATATACTTTATTTTTATTCAATATAATTATCATGGTGGCTGTATTTGTGATGGGTTGGAGTAAGGAGGAACTTGAATGATAAGATTTATTATGCCACCACTTGGTGCACAGTGGATGATACTTGTCAGGTCCCCTTCTCCATGTTTTCCTCTGGCCGGGATTGCATTGGAGTTGTGGGACATGTGACACCTCCTTAGTTTATTTTAAGGAGGGGAGCCATAATCCGAACTTAAGCTCTATACCTTTGGCCGGGTGTATCTTAAGTTTTGGTGAGCTTGGAACCATCCAGTCAAATGAATGAGTTTCTGTTGGACTATGTGTTAGCCTATGGCTCCAGTCAGCGGTATAAGGGTGGATGGTGAAATAAAGGAGGCTGCATATTGCATATTGTATAATTGTGTAGTTCACAATTCGAAATAATGATGATTACTTTTGTAAAAATAATTTTGTATGAGAAAATATGGTATATACATATATATTTGAAATCAGCCCCTGCTTTTTGTCATATGTAATTTGCTTGTGTATGGTAGAAACTTTCAGTAGTTACTGAGACGTGGAATCTCATCATATATTAACATTTTTCATGTGAATATTCTAGTAGGGAGCAAGGGAAGGCACCTACGGGGTGATCTTTGAAGGCTCTTCTGTACTCCTATAGTTTATGTTATGTTATTTTATTTGCCATGACCCTAGGATTTCCGCTTTGTATTAAACTCTGAAATATTTTTGGAAATTTATTTTGATTATGTATTATGAATTTTATTTGAAATGGTTATGTAATTTAATGATTTGGATATTGATTATCCCTGTTGCAGGTATTTCAAATATTTTGGCCAAGTTTTCGGGTGTTGAATTTGGGGTGTTACATTTTTATTATTAGAGCTAAACATTCCATAACGATTTCTTTTATTTTCTAAAATGATTTGTTTAAGCTTTTTAAAGGTCGTGGCAAAATAAATATCATAACATGTGCATTTCCCTTTGTTTAGATTTAGAATTGTTTTAGCTACTTTTTCTTATTTAGTGACCTTATAGTGTTAATCATAGGAGGAGAGAATGGGGAGAACTCGAAGGACTAATTCAACCCCTGCTCCGCATCAAAATGGTCCCCTTCCACATCAAAATGGTCTCCCTCCTTGAGATAACAATGCCCTTTTAGTGGAGTTACGTGACACAATCCTGGAAGTAAGAGAGAAAGTGAATAGGCACGAGGACGAATTAGCAGAGAAAAGAGGCCAAGGTAATAATGAAGGAAAGGAGAAGGAACCGATTAGGGAAAGAAGTCCTCCTGATCATCATTCTAGGGGTGGCAGTCGTACTTGCATGGAATCAAGAGGCAATAGTAGTTCCTATTCTCGGTATCACCCTCCACCTATTACTGAGGTTTGGGAGAATTTTTGGAATTTCACTCCTCTAATGTTTGAGGGGAAGCTAGACTCAATTGAAGCGTTGGAGTGGTTGAAGCGTTTAGAGAAGATTTTTAAAGTTATTGAGATCAGCTCACAACAAAAGGTGCTAGTTGCTGAACAATTAATGCAGAAAGCAGCCCAAGAATGGTGGGAAAGCACAAAAAAAATGATAATGATGAGATGACTTGGGAAGCGTTTAAAGAAAAGTTCGAGAATTATTATTTTTCCCCTTCAATCAGAATAGAGAAGGAGACTGAATTCCTTAAGTTCAGGCAAGAGGAATTACATGTAGATGAATTTATTACTCGCTTTTTGGAGTTGTCTAAATTTTGCAAGTATTCGCAAAACAACTTTAAATGGATGTGTGCTCGATTAGTGGATAAAGCTAGACCAGATTTAAAAACAGCTTTGTCACCATTTCTGGATGGAGTAAAGGATTTTGAAGAGATATGTGACAAATTACGCACGATAGCCAGAAGCAAGCGAGAAGAAGAAGCTGAGAAGATGAAGGGATTCCAAGCCAGATCTACACCTCCTATGAGACCTATGGGGGGAATCACTAAGAAGCATAGCTATAACTTCAGTGGTGTGAATACATGATTTAGTCAGCCATCAAGAAATCTTTCTGGTAGACCATCGAGGAGTCATTTCAGCAGACCTCAGAGGAGTCATTTCAGTGGACACCAGAAGAGTCAATTTAGTGGAGGACATAACTCTTATAGGGGATCCATAGCTCCTGTTGCTAGCACCGCTAACAGTCAGAAGTGTGTCAAGTGTGGAAAAGTACACCAAGGACATTGTGTGACATGTTTCAAGTGTGGAAAACCAGGACACATCTCCAGGTTCTGTGAGTAAGAGGCTCAAGGAGCCAATGATGTTAGAGCTGCAGTTCCAAGTAAAGTGTTTGCATTATCACACCAGGAGGTGAGCACTTCACCAAATCTGATTAAAGGTATCCTCAAACTCCAAGGCCTTGAAGTTGAAGCTTTATTTGATTCGGGTGCTACACACTCTTTTATATCGTATGCTTGTGCGCCTCGATTGAATTTAAGCATATGCGAATTTCCTTTTGATATGATTATTTCTACACCGGCGGGAGCTTCGGTGAAAACTTCTAAGGTTGCTTAAATTGTATAATTGAGTTTGATAGTAAGACCTCAAATATAGATCTTGTTTGTCTACCCATGAAGGGTAGTGACGTGATAATAAGAATGGATTGGTTGTCAGCAAATGATGTCATCCTTGACTGTAAGAGAAAGACTATCTCTCTAGCGGATGACTCTATGAGTCATAGTAGACCATAATTGTTGTCTACGGTACAAGTTGAAAAGTCTATTCATAAGGGTTGTCCCATGTACATGGTGTTTTTCTCCATTCAAGCAGAAGTGGAAGAAGGGATAGGAGATATCGAAGTGGTGAACGAATTTCCATAAGTATTTCCAAAAGAGATGACAGGTTTACCCCCAGAGAGAGAAGTAGAATTTTCTATTGACCTCGTACCTGGGACGGGACCTATCTCTAAAACTTCCTACCGAATGTCTCCGTCGGAACTAGCAGAATTGAAGAAGCAAATTGAAGAATTGATGGAAAAGGGATTCATTAGACCTAACGTATCTCCTTGGGGAACACATGTGCTCTTTGTGAAGAAGAAAGATGGGAGCCTAAGACTATGCATTGACTACCGCCAGTTGAATAAGGTGACTATAAAGAACAAATATCCTTTAACCAGGATCAATGATCTACTTGATCAATTGATTGGAGCATCAATATTCTCCAAGATTGATCTCAGATCAGGCTACCACCAGTTAAGGGTCAAAGCTAAAGATATCCCGAAAACTGCATTAAGAACTAGATATGGCCATTATGAATTTCTTGTTATGCCATTTGGGCTAACAAATGCTCCAGTTGTATTCGAGGATTACATGAATAGAATTTTTTCAGGCCATATTTGGATAAATTTGTAGTAGTTTTTATTGACGACATCCTTATCTATTCTAAGGATGAAGAAGAGCATAAAGAGCATCTTAAGAATTGTGTTACAAGTGTTGAGAGAACACAAGCTTTATGCGAAGCTATCTAAATGCGAATTTTGGTTAAAGGAAGTAAAATTCCTAGGCCATGTCGTATAAGCTGAAGGTGTTGCGGTGGACCCTACTAAAGTTGATGCAGTTCTTCAATGGGAACAACTAAAGTCTGTGACTAAGATCAGGAGTTTTCTAGGATTGGCTGGCTATTATAGGAGATTCATTAAGGGCTTTTCACAGATAGCTACGCCCTTAACAAAGTTAACTAGGAAGGGTCAACCATACGTGTGGGACGAGAAGTGTGAAGCAGCTTTTCAAAATTTGAAGACTAAGTTGACTACGGCACCGGTACTTATAATTCCAGATCCTACTCAGACCTTTACTTTGTACATTGATGCTTCCAAGAAAGGTCTTGGGTGTGTACTAAGGTAAAATGGTGGGGTAATGGCTTATGCTTCTCAACAATTGAGGCCACATGAAGGGAACTATCCTACTAACGACTTATAATTGGCAGCAGTAGAATTTTCTCTAAAGATTTGGAGGCATCATCTCTATGGTTCAAAATTTGAGGTTTTTAGTGACCATAAGAGTCTAAAGTACCTGTTTGACCAAAAGGAGCTTAACATGCGGCAAAGGAGGTGGATGGAGTTTCTCAAGGACTACGACTACGAATTGAAGTATCATCCAGGAAAAGCAAACGTTGTAGCTGTTAGTTCTCGGTGTTTTGATAATTACAAATTCTAAGTTATTGAATTAAGTCATATTTGTCCAAGTTATGGTTTGCTCGAGCAGCACATGTGTAATGCCCGAGCATCATCGGGGTTTAGAACGAAGAAGTGGATTTTGAACAGTCATGCTCGAGCAGAGCATTGGCCATGCCCGAGCAACATCGAGACAGAGCATTGAATTTATAAGTTGAGCAATCATGCTCAAGCAAGAGCAATTCCATGCTCAAGCAGCATCGAGACAAAAGCAAGAATATGCAAGTCAAAGAGTCATGCTCGAGCAGTGAAGTAGGCTTGCTCGAGCACCATGCTCGAGCAGAGGTAAACGCAGGCTCGAGAAACATATCTGAATTCCATTCCTTTTGCCTCTGGTCAAGTCGTGCCCGAGCATGATAAATTCATGCTCGAGCAAGGGGAAAAGCTTGCTCGAGTAGCTTCGTCAAGCTTTCTTCTCTTTGCCTCTGCCAGACCTTTGCCCGAGCATGCCTTATGGCTTGATTGAGCATGGGCGATCTCTTGCCCAAGCATGAAGACCTTCATGCTCGAGCAACAACGTTTTGAAATCTTATCTTCGCCTCTGTCTAGGTCTTGCCCGACCATGAATATGTCATGCTCGAGCAGAGGAAATGCCATGCTCGAGCATCAGCGACAAAGACCAATTCCTAATTGGTTCAAAAGAAGCTTGCCCGAGCAAGCATGGGTTGTTGCTCGAGCAAGATCCCTCTATTTTGAAATCTCCGTCTGCGTAATCTATATAATCACTGTGTTAAATCTTATTGCTTCTTAATGTTACTCATTACTAATCCTAATTGCTTTTAATTAGTTTGTTAATGAGTTTCAGATGATTTTACCATGGATTAAACAACAAATTTGCAGAAAGCAAATTGTGTCAGAGAAGCATTAAATGCAGTTGCCATAGCAGTGATAATATATGTAACCAATACTCTGATCAACGTAAAGGTTTCTCTTACATTCCGTCTGCGCCATAAATGTTGTTTCACAACGGGCAAAACAAAAGGAATGAAGAAGAATGTCGATTGAGAAATCCACCTGGATTATTTGAACGGCGAAAATATTATCCGAGCTTTGTCTGTCTAACGGATACATTCAAGAGTCTCAACGGATAATCTTCAAGCTTCACCAAAGGTCATTTATTGCAACACCTATAAATAGACGAAGCATTGAATTCGCCAACCACCGAAACGCTGTGCATTCAATTCGATCATATTGTAATCTGCTGTTTCATTTATTTCATTAATATCTTCGAATATTCATTGTTCTTCAATGTTCATTTATTATCTACTCGTGAGGAGTTATTTCAACACTTATTCCATTTTCAGTTTAAATCTTAAGGTTGAGGAACCTTAAGTGTGGGTGTACGATTACAACTTGTAAGGGGGAGTAAGTCCTAGTGAATTTGGATCATCTTGAGTACACAGTGTGTAATTGTAATTAATTGTGATTAGTGAAATGCCCAAAGGATTTGGGGACTAAACGTATGTCGAAGTGTTAGACCGAACCAGTATAAATTGCCTTGTGTTTATTTCTCTTCTCTATCTCTGTCTTACTTACATCTGTGTGCGACTAGCAAAAAGATTTTTGGAATCACCTATTCACCCTCCTCTAGGTGATATTCCTACCCTTCATTTGGTATCAGAGCGTGGTTATCTACTTGAGGATTAACATCCTAGATAAAAGATCCAATGGAAGGAACATTGCCTGATGGTGCCTCGATCAATAGACCGCCCGGGTTCAGTGGAGAGCACTACTCGTTCTAGAAAGCCAAATTCAGAGTCTTTGTTATGGCTATTGAATATGGCCTTTGGAGAGTGTTCGAGATTGGAGACTACAATCCGACTGTTCTCGAAAATGGACTCAGAGTCCCAAAGCCTGAAGACACCTATGATGATAATGACAGGAGAAACGTCACTCTTAACAGTAAAGTTATTCTCATGTTGCAAAGTGCGTTAAGCCAGCAAGAATATTTTCGTATTTGCACATTGATGTCTGCTAAAGCTATGTGGGATGCACTGGAGATAGCCCATGAAGGAACAGTCAGAGTCAAGGAAAATAGAGTAAATACGCTCATGACCAAGTACAACCTCCTTTGTATGAAGTCTGGTGAATCCATTATCGAATTTCAACTGAGGTCCACTCATCTGATCAACCAACTTGCCGCCTTGGGCAAAAACTATGAACAACATGTCCAAGTGAGGAAGATTCTCAATATCCTCAGTAAGGAATGGGAAGCTAAAGTTACAGCCATTGAAGAAGCTCGTGGGGAGTCAATGAGCTCTGTAGCAGCTCTGTTTGGCAGCCTATCCGAATATGAAGGAAAGATCAAGTTCAGAAAAGGACTTGATGAGATTAGCGGCAAGAACAAGGGAATTGCCCTTAAAGCTATCAAAAAAAGCAAAGGATTTAGATGATGATGAAGAAGACGAAGATGGAGAGCTAGGGATGATGGTCCGGAGATTTAAGAGATTCTACAAGAAGGACTAAGGGTACAAAAAGTTTCACAAAGGTAGTTCGAGCCTTGAGGCAAAAAAGTCAATCATCTGCTACGAATGTGAAAAGCCTGCCACATCAAGTCAGAATGCCCCCAGTTGAAGTACAAAGTTAAAGAGAAGAAGAAATTCAATAATTTCAAGAAGAAAGTTTATTTGTCAGCTATATGGGGAGACAGCTCATCCAACGAAGATGAAGCTGAAGATGAAGAAAAAGCAAACATATGCCTCGTGGCTCAAGAAGAGGAGAAAACTGAAAATATCAACGAGGTATATGACTTTCAATCAACTTACGATGAGTTATTTGCTGAGTATAATCTGGTACAATCTGAATTTGGAAAACTTGCTGATAAATACCTTGCTTTGAAAAAGAAGAATTTAACTCTTGAACAGCAAGTAGAAAATCCTTCTCCTTTTGAAAACGTCGTTTGTGAAGATTGTGTGGATTTACAGAAAAAGAATGATTATCTTACAAAGGCCCTTGAGAAATTCACTAATGGAAGTGAAATGCTCAAGGTTATTTTGAAATAACAAAGATTTACAAATGACAGATCAGGAATTGGCTACAAACCTGATTTTGATAATAAAAAAAAGGCAAACATAAATTTGGAGAAAAAATTCTATATGAACTATTTTAGAAAATCTGTTCATTCTTCAAATCCTTTTGCTCATTGCAATTATTGCAATTGAAAAGGTCATGCTACTTCTTCCTATTTTCATAAAAAGGAAAGAAAAAGCAAACTTGTAGGTAATTACCAATAGGTGTCTAAGGGATCTTACAAGGTTCCTAAGACAGAAACTAACCCCAAAGGACCCAAGAAAAGATGGGCACCTAAAACCTGATCCTTTGTGATTTGAAGGTTTGTCTAAGAGCATCAAAATCCAACAAGTGGTATATTGACTGTGGATGCTCAAGACAAATGACGAGAGATCATACTAAATTTGTTGTGCTTAAGACCAAGGATGGTGGCAAGGTGACCTTTGGTGGAAATCAATCCAGAAGGATTGCTGGAATTGGTGAAGTTGGCAACAACGATGGACCTCAAATCAAAGACGTCTACCTTGTAGAAGGTCTCTGCCACAACCTTCTCAGTGTAAGCCAAAGCACAGACAAAGGTAACCTGGTTATCTTCGATTCTGAGGAGTGTTTGATAGTCAGCAAGAATGATCTGCCCTTAATCAACATCAGATCAAAAGCCTTATTCAGGGCTCCTAGAGAAGGTAACTATTACTAAACCTCTCTAGTAATTGTAATACAATCACTTCTGAAAATTGCTTTATTAGTAACTTGGAAGAAAGTTGGCTATGGCACAAGTGTTTGACTCATGTCAATATGTTTCAACTTGACAAGTTGCTAAGAAAGGATTTAGTCATTGGCTTACCAAAACTCAATTTCAAAAAAGACATGATCTGTGATGCTTGTCAGAAAGGTAAACAGACTAAATCATCTTTTAAATCTAAAAATGAGATTTCATCTAACAGACCCCTCCAACTACTTCATATGGATTTAGTTGGACTAGCAAGAGTAAGAAGCCTTGGTGACAATCTCTATACTCTGGTCATTGTTGATGACTACTCAAGATTTTGTTGGATAATATTTCTATCATCGAAAGATGAAACCTTTGATCAGTTTGTTGTGTTTGCCAAGAAGGTCCAAAACGAGAAATGTATCTTTATTTCAGGTATAAGAACTGATCATGGTGGAGAATTCGAGAATTATGCCTTTGAAGAATTTTGTGACGCTCATAGGATAGACCACAACTTCTCTGCCCCGAGGACTCTACAACAAAATGGCGTTGTTGAAAGAAAGAATCGTGTCCTCACCGAGATGGCCAGAGCAATGTTGAATGAAAACCAAACTTCTCAAGTCTTCTGGGCTGATGCAATGATTACTGCCTGCTACATATCAAATCGTGCATACATCCGGAAGAATCTTAAGAAGTCGTCCTATGAGCTATACAAAGGGAGAAAGCCCAACCTTGCTCATCTACACATCTTTGGATACAAGTGCTTTGTGCACAATAATGGTAAGGAGAATTTGGGAAAGTTTGACCCAAAATCAGATGAAGATATATTTCTCGGTTACTCTAATAGAAGTAAGGCCTATAGAATTTTCAATATTCGTACTCGTGTTGTTAAAGAATCTATTTATGTTGTATTTAGCGAAACCAAATCTGATAAGCCTTTGGATGATGATGAGGAAAATGCTTATAGAAATCAATTTTTTTTCAAAAACCACTCATGCCTCTCTTGAAAATTCTGAAGATGTTTTTGAAATTGCTTCTGAAAATATTTGTGAAAACATTGTTCAATCGCAACCTAAACCTTGGAGATTTATTAGGAATCGTCCTTTAGACCAAGTGATAGGTGATGTAAATCAAGGAGTAAGAACCAGAAAAGGTACTTTAAATGAAGTCACCTTCTCTGCGTTCATCTCTCAGATTGAACCCTCAAAGATTGACGAAGCCCTCTTAAACAATGATTGGGTGATCGCAATGCAAGAGGAATTGCACCAATTTGATCAACAACAGGAGATCAAGAAGGAGGTATAGTCATTGGCTCATCAACACCGGAAATTTGATGCTACTCTGGATGCCTTTGTGACTAGCTTTGGTGGCCCTTCTGCAAAGCCTCCTGCCTCTACTTCTTAGATGCCTCCACCTGCTTCTTCTCCCTTTCCCTCTCCTATTGTGGCTTCCACTCCCATCTTTGCCACTGCACCTGTTTCTGATTCTACTCTAGCTACAGTTGTTCTACCTTCATCCCTTTTGTCTCCTATTGATCCCTTAACTGTCAAGCTTCCCTCTTCCTCTTCATCTGATTTCCCTAATAGTGCTCCTCTTTCTCCATCTGTTCAGGGTCCTCTTTTTGCTGATGACAGAGGGAGAGTAGGTTGGGTAGAAAGTTGAAAGTTGGCAGTGTTAGTTGATAGAGTTGGATGTCGTTCTGTGATTATGGCAATGTTAGTTGATAAAATTGGATGTCGTTATATGATTATTGTTTAATGTTATCTTGTTGATTAGTTTGTGATGTTATATTTGTAATAGTTTACTTTGTAATGATTCGAATGAGAATTGAAAAGTTAAAATCAATGATCTATATATTGCACTTGATTCTCATAATATTATTCAAAGTAATTGCTTTTCACAAACAAAACTAGACATTACTCAATTCAATAACTTAGGTGTTCAACTTATCTCAAATTATTTAATTTAAAGTTGTCATCATCAAAAAGGGGGAGAATGTTAGTTCTCGGTGTTTTGATGATTACAA
Source organism: Acacia melanoxylon (assembly GCA_019022615.1). Lineage (NCBI taxonomy): Eukaryota > Viridiplantae > Streptophyta > Magnoliopsida > Fabales > Fabaceae > Acacia > Acacia melanoxylon. The sequence continues at coordinate 1,320,718 of JAFJYJ010000102.1, forward strand.
ATTCTAAGTTATTGAATTAAGTCATATTTGTCCAAGATATGGTTTGCTCGAGCAGCACATGTGTAATGCCCGAGCATCATCCGGGTTTAGAACGAAGAAGTGGATTTTGAACAGTCATGCTCGAGCATAACATTGGCCATGCTCGAGCAACGTCGAGACAGAGCATTGAATTTATAAGTTGAGCAATCATGCTCGAGCAGGAGCAATTCCATGCTCGAGCAGCATCGAGACAGAAGTGAGAATATGCAAGTCAAAGAGTCATGCTCGAGCAGTGAAGTAGGCTTGCTCGAGCAGAGGTCAACGCATGCTCGAGCAGCATATCTGAATTCCATTCCTTTCGCCTCTGGTCAAGTCGTGCCCGAGCATGATAAAGTCATGCTCGAGCACCATACTCGAGCAAGGGGAAAAGCTTGCTCGAGTAGCATCATCAAGCTTTCTTCTCTTCGCCTCTGCCAGACCTTTGCTCAAGCATGCCTTATGGCTTGCTCGAGCATGGGCAATCTGTTGCCCAAGCATGAAGACCTTCATGCTCGAGCAACAGCGTTTTGAAATCTTATCTTCACCTCTGTCTAGGTCTTGCCCGACCATGAACATTTCATGCTCGAGCAGAGGAAATGTCATGCTCGAGCATCAGCGACAAAGACCAATTCCTAATTGGTTCAAAAGAAGCTTGCCCGAGCAAGAATGGGTTGTTGCTCGAGCAAGATCCCTCTGTTTTGAAATCTCCGTATGTGTAATCTATATAATCACTGTGTTAAATCTTATTGCTTCTTAATGTTACTCATTACTAATCCTAATTGCTTTTAATTAGTTTGTTAATGAGTTTCAGATGATTTTACCATGGATTAAACAACAAATTTGCATAAAGCAAATTGTGTCAGAGAAGCATTAAATTCAGTTGCCATAGCAGTGATAATCTCTGTAACCAATACTCTGATCAACGTAAAGGTTTCTCTTACATTCCGTCTGCGCCATAAATGTTGTTTCACAACGAGCAAAACAAAAGGAATGAAGAAGAATGTCGCGAGAAATCCACTGGATTATTTGAACGGCGAAAATATTATCCGAGCTTTGTCGTCTAACGGATACATTCAAGAGTCTCAACGGATAATCTTCAAGCTTCACCAACGGTCATTTATTGCAACACCTAAAATAAACGAAGCATTGAATTCGCCAACTACCGAAACACTGTGCATTCAATTCGACCATATTGTAATCTGTTGTTTCATTTATTTCATTAATATCTTCTGATATTCATTGTTCTTCAGTGTTCATTTATTATCAACTCGTGAGGAGTTATTTAAAAACTTATTCCATTTTTTGTTTAAATCTTAAGGTTGAGGAACCTTAAGTGTGGGTCTACGATTACAACTTGTAAGGGGGAGTGAGTCCTAGTGAATTAGGATCATCTCGAGTACAGAGTGTGTAATTGTAACCAATTGTGATTAGTGAAATACCCAAATGATTTGGTGACTAGACGTAGGTTGAAGTGTTAGACCGAACCAGTATAAATTGCCTTGTGTTTATTTCTCTTCTCTATCTCTGTCTTACTTACATCTGTGTGCGACTAGCAAAAAGATTTTTGGATCACCTATTCACCTCCCCTCTAGGTGATATTCCTACCCTTCAGTAGCAGATGCCTTAAGCAAAAAGACGATCCATGTAGCCCAATTGATGATCAGGGAACATAAATTACTTGAGGATATACTGAGTACATCTTTTGATGTAATGTCAGGTCTGGTTGCTACCAAGAAAGCATTGAAAGTACAACTTGGAAAGAAATTAAATTCGCTCAGCTTGAAGATGAGTATCTGCTGAGTGTCAGGGAAGATATTGAAGAAGGAAAAGAGTCAGAGTTTAAGACTGGGGAAGATGGGATATAAAGGTATAAGGGAAGAGTGTGTCTTTTTTACGATGGAAAAATAAGAAAGCTCGTGCTAGAGAAAGCTCATCGGAGCAAATATACTATTCATCCTAGAGCAACCAAGATGTATCATGATCTGAAGTGAAATTGGTGGTGGCGAGGCATGAAGAAAGATGTGACTGAGTTTGTTACTCATTGTTTGACTTGTCAGAAAGTCAAAATCGAACAACAGAAGCCTCCTAAATCATTACAAAATTTTGAAATCCCAGAGTGGAAATGGGACAACATCTCTATGGATTTCATCATGGGACTTCCTTCAACAACGTCTGGAAATAATGCCATTTGGGTAATTGTCGATAGATTGACTAAGTCGGCTTATTTTCTGGCTATCGCAGCAGAATATTGTTGGGATCCGTACATGCAGCAGAATTAAAAAAAATTATGAATCCCATCCGAGGATCCATCAACGGCGTTTAGATCAAGGTTCGTTAGAAACCGTACCTATGTGAACTCGTGAGCGTTTCGTTCTCGTGTGTGTCCCGAATGTCATGCGTCTCGGACATCTTACGTCTCGGACGTGGTGCCATCTCGTTTGATCAAACAGGAGCTGACTTCTCGAATATACTCCCTCTACCGGTATCCACACGAATAGCCTCCAACACCGACGGCAGCGTGCTAGTACCTTCAATATTTCCGCGTCTCTCTCTTTTCTCTCTAGGGTTTCTCCGGCTTTTCTAATTCATCCGTCTCTTCTAATACGACTAGATCACCATCTTTTATAGAGTTTCTAAAACCCTAATGAAGCTGTATTAAAATATTCAAAATTAATCTAATTGATCTTGAAATTCGAATTTGGATTAAAATAATATATTAATTAAATCTATCCAATAGATCTAATCTAATCTATTTATTTAATCGAATTAAAAAGCCTTCTGATTTAATTTATAATTAAATCCGAGATATGATATCTGTCTATTTAATTAAATCTGAGATACTATATCTCAATTCAGATTAAATCAAATATATGATATCTTTATTCGAAAATTAAATATGAGATACAATATCTCTATTTGTTTTAGATATTTAATTTATCAAATAAATTAAATACAAAACAAATATTATATAATAATATTACAATCTCTATTAAATAATATTATTATATTATTTTCAAATTTAATATAATATATATATATATATATATCCATCCTAGATTAAATACAGTATTCATTAAATCTTAGACATATCTAAGATTCAATGAATCTGACACTATTGCTCGTGTTGGGCTATTCTTATGTGCGACCTTGCAGGCCCATATAAGATTAGCAGCGGGCCAATACTGTACCAGCCCACAAGTCACAAGCGGCCTCTATCAAGACATTACGACTACCCAATTCATATGGAGACCGATGATACGATACAACCTATCATACAACCATGTCACGTCCCTTTTGTCACGCGATAATTTGGTCAAGGATGAGGCATGGATAATGTCAACTTCCTGTTCTTGACCATTACTTTCTCGATTCTTGAGTAGTCTAACAATTGAAATGGAAACTCCTTTCCATCGTAGTATGGCCATACATTTCTCAGACTCACTCATCGAGGGGCCTAGTATTATCTCTCTACAAATGTGAGGGATAAATTCCATCTTGACCATTCACATTCCTCTGCATGTAAACCACTGATCCCGATCCAAGCCTTTATCATCACCCGATCAAAGGTGACTTTTGACTAGGTCAAAGATCAGTGACTCATCATGTAGGAATTCATGATGATCTCAGGTCAAAGGGCGTTGTGATGCGGTTATACATGAGAAAGGATTATGACTTAATCCATACAGCTTTCTCATGGTGGGTCAGTCCAGCACCTTGTACTCTTACAAGTGTCGATGACTTTGACTCGTATCTTCATACTCATCAAAGTCATATTGGTCTTATTTCATCTTCGCTTCCGCGAAGACAACCGACAAGGGACATTTAGGATAATCTATAAGATATATCCAAGGCTACTATTATCACTATAAACATGCAAATGAAATAATAACTAAAGGAGAATACTTTAAATAACATAAACGTTTAAAGTACAGTGACTTGCCCCTAGGGCATAATTTCCAACAAATACTCCCTTGAGAGACTAGCAAAAATCTATATGAAGGAGATTGTCAGATTGCATGGGATACTGAACATCATCATATCTGCTCATGATCCGCGATTTAATTCACGATTTTGGAGAGCACTGCAAGATGCTATGGGAACTCGGCTAAGGTTTAGTACCGCTTACCATCCTCAGACTGAGAGGACTATACAGACTATGGAAGACATGCTGCGAGCATGTACAATCGAACTGGCAGGAAGTTGGAACAATCATCTTCATATGGCAGAGTTTGCGTATAACAACAATTATCACTCTAGCATTGAGATGGCACCTTATGAGGCTTTGTATGGAAGGAAATGTATATCTCCTATTTGTTGGACGGAATTGAATGATCGAAGTTTACTTGGTCCAGAATTAGTAGATGAGATGACTCAAAAGATTTAAGTGATTCAGCAAAAACTTCTCACTGCTCAGAGCAGACAGAAGAGCTATGCCGACAAGAGAAGGCGACTAGTGGAGTTTAAGGTGGGCGAACATATATTTCTAAGAGTCACATCGATGACAGGCATTTGTGGAATTTATTAAAAATCTGGGAAGTTGGGTCAAATGCACAGAGTTTCTGGAAATTCTGGATATAATTCGGTTTTGACAAAATAAATGTAAGGGTATTTCTGTAATTACTAAATAAGTGTATTTTAATGATATTTAGGTCAAGGGCACTCTTGGAAAGCCAACGGGCCTAATAAAATATTAGGGACAATATTTACCACACCAGGTAGTAACCGCTCTACTCAAATATATTTATGTGTGTTGTTGTATGTTTGTATTTGTCATGTGTGTTTTTGTATGTACTGCCAAATATGCATACAGAGTTATGCGGTTCCTAGCGCTGAGGATGATCAGTCTGAGGCCGGCCTTGATTGGCGGCTGTACGGGTTGAGGATCAGTCCGAGGCCGGCCTGGCAAGGGCGGCTCTACGGGTTGTGAATCCGGTGGAGTCCGAGGCTTGCCTTGGTAAGGCAGCTGTACGGGTTCTACGGATTGAGATGTGTGGTTTTTATGGTATATTTCTGTTTGCATATGTGGTATGCTTTTGGCATGTTATCTGTATTTTGAATTGGCATGGTAGCATACATACTCCTTACACATTTAGTATTTGAGTACTGACGGTTACTCTGGGGGCCATTTTTGGACTCCAGAAGCTTGTGTAGACGCAGGGAAACGTGCCTGATCTAGAAAGCCTTTTCTTGGAAGGAAGGGCGTACCGGTGCAGTGAAGAATAAGGAATGCCCTATTATATGTTTACTCATGATTATTGGGACCACTGTATATTTTATGGTATTTATTTTGGATGACTGTACCCTTAACCCTTCGGGGACTTTTAATTTCTGTTTATTTTACTTTTGCCAGTACAATAGATTGTCCAAACCGGTTAAATGCTCTGTTGTGCTCACTCTGATACAAGTTAAATGGACCTAATAATGAAGGAAAGGTAACTAAGTAAAGGAATCCCTCTAACCCGCCACCCGAAAGGGCGAGGCCGGTGGGGTGTAACAGTTTCCCTAGTAGATAATCCCTTCTAGACTACTTTCATAAATAGCAATCATAAAGGACAATCAAGCTTGGTGGATTCTTTACCCAACCTCATAGAAAAATATATAGACATAAAAATGAGTTAATCCAAAATCAAAAAGCACATGAGCTTTTCAGAATATATATATATATATATATATATATATATATATATATATATATATATTAATGGTACTTGGAACAACATCATTAGAAGCTCGAGCATCTTGTTGTGCCATAGCATACACTCTTGCTTGACCTTGTCTAGAAAAAGATTGGCCACATTTTCTTGACATGCCCCTGCCAATAGAAGCAGAAGTTACTCCCCCAGATGGGGCTACAGATATAATAGGGCGAGGAGGAGCTTGAACTTATCCAAAACTTGTCACTAGTTGGAAATCTTGATACAACCGTTGGAAGCATTAAAAGAGCTGTTAGGTTGAACCAGGTGCATTTACTTTGTCACTTTGATTTAATCCAGGTGCCCAGACTTTTTTTGTTGACTTTCCTTGAAATAAATCCTTTGGGTGATCTGGCGCCCAGATGAGGAAAGAAAACATTAATGCCTTTGGAATGTGTAGAGAATGATTTGCCAAATTTATGCTTAGTTTTCTGGACCATCATTTAATGCTCTAACATCATGTTTGCTTTATGGCTAATCTTCCTTCAAACACTCGTTTGATCATATGAAACTCATTAGCAACTTGATTAAACATAGTTAAGAATAGTAATGAGAGATGATATTAAGTATATAGATCATACATGAAGATTTCACAAATACAGACAAGGTGATTTCAAAACAGAGATGCTTAACACTCGAGTTTGTTTAAGCAAACTGGAGTGCATGACTCGAGTTTAACATTTTAGGCTCGAGTCACATGATCATCTTCTTTGAAAATAGATTTGAAGTTAAAATGAAGATGTCTCTGTAAGATTGAAACTGGAGTTTAAAATGTTTTACTCAAGTGGATGACTCGAGTTTACTATGGTTCACACAAGTTTAGATCTTCTTTCGAAATGAGCTTCGTGATAGCATTTTGAAAAATGTTTTGAGTTTGCGTAAACTCGAGTCATTAAGTGACTAACTCGAGTTTAGGACTTCTTTTATTTGAAAATAGGTTTAAGTCCACAAAATCTAACTGGAGTTTACAAGATCATGCTCGAGTCACTTTAAGTTCAGAATATTGAAAACTCTCGGCTTTGCTCTAACTCGAGTTTAGTTAAGACTGGCTCAAGTTTGCTTTAAAATGAAAAAGCTTTGAAAACTTTCAGCCAACCACCAACTCAAGTTTGACCAGGACTGCCTCAAGTTACTTTGAAAATTAAATCTTTGAGAAACTCTCAGTCAAGCTTAAACTCAAGTTTTCATTTAGACACTCGAGTCAACCTAAGTCTAAATGACTTGACTAACTCTCTGTTTAGTGCAAACTCAAGTTTGGCAACAATAAACTCGAGTTTAGATTTGACAGTAAGTTACTAGTTAAGTTTGAACAAGTTTCAAACATTTTTAACTAAACCATTAACTCCATTTAAGTTTACAATTGTCAATTATCATCAACTACGTCTAGGAAGAAAACTAGAACTAAAGGTGAAGGAGCAGAGGATAGTTAGGGTCGGTAGAGAAGGAGAATACGTCAAGGTTGAGAGGAGCTGTGATGGTCTTGGCATCGGCGTTGGCAATATCATCGACGAGTAAGATGGTGGCGTCTTTAGGCACAAGTTGAACGATAGCACCGGCAAAGAAGAGATGAAAGGGATAAGGTAGAAAGAGAGGTAGTTGCAGAGATTGTGAGTATTTAAGGAGGGAGACAAGAGAAGCGAATGACGAGAAGACAAAATGTTTATTGGGTGGGCTATGTTTTTTTAATTGGGTGGTTATCCAAAGGAAATTTTCAGAAAAATAGCTTAAAAAGGCTGTAGGCATCCCAATTTTGAGTTTGGGATGTTGAAAAATCACTTTTGGCGTCCCAACTCTAAATGGGACGCCAAAAGCTCTACTTTTGGCATCACTTTTGTAAATTGGGACACCAAAAGTTGACTTTTGGCATCCCTTTTCTAATTATACTTTTGGTGTATGTTTTTGTTAAATGGACGCCCAATATGTCAAATTTTCTCCACATAATTATAAAAATGTCACCGCCTTTATTTTTTACTTCCCTTTTTTAAAAAAAAAAAACAAATGTTTTTTAGGGAATTAAAATCCTTTTTTGTTAGTAGTGAGTAAGAAATCTGAAAGCATATCCTGAATTTTCCTACATTTTTTCTACCAACCAAAATGAATTGATTATTTCTTTTTCTTCTTTTTTCCCTTTCAAACATAGCCTTTTCCAAAACCAGAATTACATTTTTGGTGGAAAACTGTAACAACAATTGATTATTTAAAAAAAGAACTAAAAGTTTGAGAACAAAAGGCATACATAATACATTATCTGGAGTATAATAAGAGTTCCATGAACAACTATATGAATTAAATGAGAAAAATCTCATTAAGCAGCATTAAGCAATAAACACAACTTTCAATCTCCAACAGAGACCAAATCGGTGACTAGAGTAGAACCCAAAAAAAAAAAAAAAAAAAGCCACAGAGACTATAGTAGAGTATAGGTCATTTCAAACTAACAGATCAAAACATTAAAGGAACATGTATGAAACTTGACAAGGTAAACGGAGAAATTTGAGTTAAATGAAGCTTTAAATCTTACCACGCAAAAGAAGCCACCGGCAGCCAAGACAGACTATGGTGTACATGTCTTGATATTGTTGAGCCATTGGGAACCTGATTTTGACTTGGAATATGGAAATTTATAGTTGTGCTCTATTCAATTAAATTTGTTGATGTTATGGGTTGAGCCCTATTTGAGCTTTTGCTTCTGTGCAGGAACAAATTAGTGATTTACGTCATGACATTATGTGGAAGTTAGTCAACCATTCTCTAAATTCAAGGCTTGATGAAGCTTTGGAGCTACTCCCCCGTAAAAAGTACACAAGCACCAATAGACGTCGTTTGTCTTAATATGTACACACTTGTCATGTTGACGTCCATATTTAAGGTTGTTGCAAATTTGATGTTATTTTGTAGGTGTAAAAGCATTATGTACACACTTGTACTAGTAAGCATTATGTGGATGTAAACGCACACTTGATGTTATTTTGCAAACTTGAGATTGTGTTTTACCCAGTTTGGATATGTAAATGACAAATTTTGAGGAATAAAATTGACCGCTTTGGAATTTGACAAGTTTTATTTTGAGAATGACAAGTTCACTTTAGGAAATAACCACTTTAGAAAAAGAGAATGCAGTCTTGGAAGATTTGCCACACTACAGATGGGTCTACCAAATTTATATTTAAAAACGACAAGTTCACTCCAGCAAGGTGATGACAATACAAAGGTGTTATAATATTTAATGAGAAGTGGACAACTATCTATGACAATACAAAGGTGTTATAACATAACACTGCGCTGCCACTTAATGTACCGTATTTGTTACTTACAAAATATGGGGTATGAAATTACAAACGGACCGAAACCTGAACATGTGACTAATGACAACTGATCATAAGCAAATGACTACTTTAGATTAGGCGTTACCCAAAAACCAGTAAGGCCATGACAGTAACCAGATATATGATGTCCAATGACAAGTGGACATTAAAACGAAGATCAAAAACGTCATGCGTAGGGTCTCATGATGAAGAGAAGAAAATTGTGGTGCCAAAAATTACTTACCTCTCTTCCTTTCCATGCCCCTAGCGCTAATTCCCTCCTCTCTTCAAATAGCATGTCCTTTCCATCTTTGATTCACTCTTTTCTTTTAGTTTGCATAGGGGCATTTTGGTCCTTTCATTTTAATTTGAAAAAGGACAATTGAGATACTCACACTTAGAAATTATGAATATTTGAATCACCCTCGATTCTTTCATATTTTCATTGGTATTTATCTATCTTTTTCCTAATAATAATAATTGAGGATTGGTGAAATTTTTAAAAATAAGCATTTTAATGCTAAAGGTAATTCAGTTTATTTCTCACCTACCAACCGTAAAAACTACAAAATCTAGCTAAAGAAAAGTGTCTTTTCCCCTAAAAGCCCAATAAACAAGACGTTAAACAAGGCAAAAAAAAGCCGAAAACTTTTGCCCCCTAAATCGTGCGTTTTGGGCAGCCATCACAAACATACTCTACCCAACGTGTAGGTCATCAAATATGTCCCCGATCTGGCCATCTAACGGGCCCAGGAAATCTTCATTGCATTAATAGAAACATGGCCCTCTTTGTTGGGCCCTGTTGCCCCCTTCTGGCCCAAGTTGTAATATGGGCTCTTCAATTGGATCAAGGGTTAATGCCTCTGCCAATTCTAGTGAGGATGTATCTCATTGCTCGGAATCGACCTCTTTGGACCCTCATATTGCATCTTTTTATCCAAACATGAGCAAACCAGACACGACGGAATCCTGATTCTCCTTTCATTAGTTCAAAAAGCTCTAAGATGGATCCTCCTAACTTCAAAGAACTTATGGGCTGTTTGCCTCTTTGGTACTTGGAATATGGAGGGAAGAAGGAAAAAAAAATTGAGTTGGATTTTTTTTAAAAAAAGTTGGAAAATTAAAAAATTTTAATAAAGAGAATATGTAAGATGTAAGAGTAATAAAAATTAATTAAATATTTTTACCCACTTTTCTATTTTTTCAAATAAATCGAACCCAAAATAATTGGCCCTCCCCTCTCTTCATACCAAACAGCCCTTTAATGATCTTGGTTCAAGAATCACCCGCAGTAGTTTAAAATCTCATGCCCTTCTCATTGTGCTCAAGATGGAAGCTTCTATACTCATACTATTTGTGCTCACATTCCATCCCACTTTGTTTTGCCTATGCGTTTCTCTGCTCCAGTTCATCTTCAAAGATTAGCACACTCTTGCTCCAATGTCGAGCTGCCTTAAATCCACTGACACTGAGTTTGGGTTTTTAATGTTGATAATTCTTTGGAGGCATGTTGGTTTTGGTTTTGTTAAAAACTTAGTTATCCCTTCCAAGCTTTCATTTAAGAGACCTTGTGAGAAGAATCCAGAGAAAAAAGAGGTTTGTCTAAGAGCTTCCCGCAGAAAGCTTCGAGCTCTTCGTTAACGGATTCAATTAGGGCTTTCTAAGTTGGAAAACGTTGCTTAGAAGCCCAACATCTCAACCTAGTTATGTCTTTGTTGTTGTTTTTCAAATTTGTGTTGTTAATGTATCAAAAAAAAAATTGTGTTGTTGTTAGTTTTCGGCTTGCTTCCACCATCAGCTCTGCCCCTGTTTCATGTTGGCCACACATATGGTTCCGAATTTCTCCTTTTGGTGTGTTGTGTCAGGGAATACCCCAAGAAGTATAGACGTTTTGAATCATCAGATCTTCCTGATATTTCACAGAGGCGCGTGACACGTTTTCTTGGCAATTGAAACTTACGACGACATCGTGCATGAGTTCGTCATGGCTTTATGTGTTTTCTTCCTGGTCTCTTGTTCTATTTTCTCCTTATAATTCATACTTTTACTGGTTGTACCTAGTTATTTTAATGTAAATTATTGCATTTTCATCAAAAAAAAAAAAAAATTTGGAGTGGCACAATTAAAAGAGGAGTTTCATTTCGACGTGAAGCAAAATTGCGGTGGGGTAAATTTGCAGTTGAAGTTGCAGTTGCACAATTCATAATGTTATTATGCAAGTTATCAACAATTGGAGTACCGGAAGGTGGGGTAAATTTTAATTAGCATAGAAAGTGTGACTTGATACAGGTAACCACTTTGACATGAGCAACTCAATATCAAATCATTGGCAAAAACAAAAGAACCAAATAATTAATAAAATTTAAATGATACTGTTTATTTTATCTAGCTTTTTTTTTTTTTTTTTTTTTTTTTTTTTTTGAGAAATACAGGCAAGCCAGGGCTTGAAAATGTGAGATATAGACTAGGCTAAAATTCTAACCCTTAGTACATCAAACTAGAAAGAAAACTCGTTGCGGTTTTATCTAGCTTTTCTAGTAGATAGAATCGGTTCATGTTTTGATCAAAGAATGCAATAATTACATTCCTCGGAAGAAGAGCAAAGAATTCTCACCACCTTCATTATCCTGATTTAAATAAACAAATAATTATAGAAAAAGAATAATGAAAGAAAATCAAAAGAAATTGAAAATCAAAGGGAGGAGCAAATATATCATGTTACACTAAATATTGTTATTTATGATTAGTTTTGATGATGTCTTACATAGATGTCATTATCTAGAGCAAAAAGCTTACATACTACATTTATCTTCTACTTTGATTAATCCTTATTTATTAATGTAGATATGAAGTTTGAACAATGAAGAATGATCAAGATTGGAGATTGAAGAAAGAAGAACTTGTCAAATATTATGAGAATATCAATATTCAAGTCTCCATGATCAAACGAAGTTGGAGCGGCTCAATTCGGAGTTAAAATGAGTTACAAGAGCATTCACGAAGTTATTCTCGAGTATGACAATGTAATTCTCGAGAATGATACTGTTCATGTAAAAATTGGAAGTCATTCTCGAGTATGAAACATCAATTCTCGAGAATGGTTCTCGAGAATGAAATTCTGATTCTCGAGAATGGTCGTGCTTCAGCAACTCTGTTTCACGTTCGGCTCGGGCGACCTCTGGTAATTCAATGATATCTCCCAAACCAGAAATCAGATTAACGTGAAACCAGTGGCATATGGAACTAGACTCCCAATGCGTCATTTTGATATAAAATTCAAGTCCAAAAGAGTTCAGATGAAGGAGCTATGATTTTTGTAAGTTGCCACAACAATCACCGTCACAGTCCAGACCAAGCTTCGGTAATTTGAGTGTATCTCACAAACGAAAAATCCAAATGAGCTGGAATCGGTGCCATTGGAAACTAGACTCAAATACATTTTCCAAAACATTAAGAACACAGAAAAATAAGATCAATTGAAGGAGATATGTTGTTTTGAAGTTGACAGTATGTTCTGAATGCTACAGAAACGCTGGATAAGAACAACCTCCATTCATCTGATGTTAATGGACGAAATACAACTAGTTTGGAGGTGATTCTTATTGAACTGGAAAGAATACTTAAAGAGCTTTATGATATGAGGAGGTTTGCCACATTTGAAGCTATACAGAAGACGTAACGCTCTCTGGAAATTGCTTCTTGTGCTGTCAAAGTGATTGCTTCTTGAAAGTCCAAAATTTGCACAACAACATGGTATATGACAGCTAGCAGTTTGACATTCGAAGATGATACTCGAGTAGGAGATGATACGTACCCGAGTAATATCAAGACAGAGCCATTGCTGAAGTTGCCAATTAAGCATACTCGAGAATGCCACTTACATACTCGAGTAATATCGGATTTCACCCTTCGCTGCTATGAGATATACATCAATACTCGAGTATCCCTGAGAACTGGAAAAGAGTTCTCGAGAATGATTCTCGAGAACCAGCAAGTCACTCTCGAGAATGGTAACCAATTTCATCATAGCAAATCTTCTGTGCAAATGATTCTCTAGAATGATAAAGGATTCTCGAGAATGGTTCTCGAGAATGCCTAAGTCGAAATCACATGGAACAGACTTCTCTAATGCAATTCTCGAGAATTAGAAATCAATTCTCGAGAATGGCTCTCGAGAATCAGTAAGGGATTCTCGAGAATGAACGGTAAATATTCTAATAACTCTCTTCTGAGTTTCGACTTTAAAACGCAATTCTCGAGTATGAGTATAGGATTCCCGAGAATGCTTTGTCACGAATGCTTTACGAAAATACTTTAACGTGTCATTCTCGAGTATCTAAGTTATAACTCTCGAGTATCTTTGAAACATGCTTTCTGGAAGAATGCTTTCTCCTGTAATTCTCGAGAACCAGAAGAACAATTCTCGAGAATGCTTATTGGCTTTGAAGCCTTCGTTTTGCGTAAACCTTAAACCATTGATTAAGACTTGGGTGTTTCATGTTATTGATTTATACTTTGTCTAACCAAGTTTAATCAGTTTGCTAGTGCTTTTCAGATATGATTAACATGTTTTTAATCATCAGATTTTCATAAAGCAAAAATGTGTCAGAGCATTAAAAGACGAAGCACGAAAGAGGAAACTAAGCTTATGAACAACCGTAAAGCATTTTAGCCATTTCCAGTCAACATTCTACCTGAGTCTCAACGGACAAATCAAACAAAGAATGTCAACGAAGTATATTGACCAAAGTCGGAAGATTATGAAGAGATAGAGCAACAGATATATTTATTACTCTCAACGGCTCATTAATATCTCTCCAACAGTCATATTCTAAACTGGAGGAATAGCTCAACGGTCGGATACTCGCAACGGCCGAAACACAAATACCTATAAATTGCGAAGTCTTCAAACCGGAAGAAGTGACAATTAACGAACGATCAACAAAAACGAAATCTCCTTCTCAGTCAAAATGCCTTCTGACGTTTATCTCATTTTCTCTCTGTTTTCTCAGTGATCATATAGTTTATTAGAGAGTGAGATTATTTGTAATGCACTTCAGTGTTCATCTTATCACTTCTGAGAGAGAAGATTATTTGTAATCATTCATTACAAAGATTGTATCCTTACAGTGGGTAAGGGGGAGTATCTCGGTAAGAGATTTGTAAAGGCTACACAAGTGCCCGGCTAAACTTGTGGGTTTGTAGTGGTTCTCAAGCACCCGATTAAAGCTTGAGGGAGATAGTGGATTGCAATCTCAGGAGGGGCCTGGGGATTGGACGTAGGTCATCGTGGATTGGGCCGAACCAGTATAAATCACAGTTTGCATATTCTCTTCCCTAAACTATTATATTTCCAGCGTATATGTTTGATTGAATGAATGACTATTTCTTTATAAAGTATTTCTGTCATACGAACTGATTTCAGTAAGTTGCGAAAAAAATTTCAAAGTTTCTAAAGTTTTAACGGACACCCAATTCACCCCCCTCTTGGGTGATAGCCAGGTTTTACAAATATTACTCCCTCCAGTCCTAATTATAGGAGCACTTTTGTAGTGCAATTTGCACTACAAAAGTGCTCATATAATTAGGATCGGAGGTAGTATATGCTAATCATTGAGATAAAAGAGATTGAATATTTGGACCGGTTGAGAAGGTCAGGGTCCAGAAAAAATGCTGGATACCAGGTAGTCGTTTACCAAAAAGAAAAAAAACAAATATATATATATATATATATATGTGTGTGTGTGTGTGTGTGTGTGTGTGTGTGTGTAAAGCCCAACAACACCTAATTTCAACAAAGTGATAGGAATTTACCTCATATAGTATACCTGACATTATTTTTTATGAGGTTGCCAAAATAAATCAGAAGTCATTTGTTTCACCAACATCTATTGGAAGCAAGTGGTAAAGGACTTAGTCTTCCTTAATCACATTCTCAATTCGAAGCGTAGGAATGAAGAAAATGGTCTTGGGAATTCTCCCCATGACCGTGGGTCCAATTCGGGGCGAATCCGGATTAATTAGAACTAAAGGTTTCAATGAACCAGATAGGCAACAAAAATAAAACAAACAGAAGAAGTCATTTCAATCCAGATTTTAAGCATCATAGAAACAACTCGTTCAAAAATCTGATTGGTAGAAATGATAATGGAGTGGAAGGAGATGAAGATTTATGAAGCTTACCTGATACTTAGAGGCCATTTTCTGCAACATACAAGGAGGATAAGGTGGAGAAGCTTTGAGAACAGTTTTTCTTTGTTTTCTTCCTTCCACTCCTTGATTTGGATTTTCTATGGATATATTGGAAAGAGAAATAATTATATATAAACATCTTTAGTATGGAGTATGTAATAAACTAGAGAGCGCAGTAGAAAAAGAGAGGAAGAGAGTGCATGAATTTGAAGTTTGAAAATTTATGTCAAGAAGAGACCGATATGAGAGAACCGCAATAATAAAATAATCCCTTAAGATGATAACATATTCGCATCACATTTTCTTTATTTTCATTTGGAGAAGTTTCCCAGCTAATGATTTCACGTAAACTAAATTCTAATCGCAACAGAATTCAGTAGCTATAAAACCACATAAGCATAACCTATGCTGCAATTTTACAAGAACTGGGTGCTTCCCACAAATGAGAAAAGCATGTCTCCTTCATTAGCACTAGGAAAAGAAGCTTTTACCATGGAATAATAATTGTGTTGCCAAATTTACCCAAGGTAATAAATGTTACACCCCTATCAGCCTCACCCTTTCGGGTGGCGGGTTAGAGGGATTCCTTTTACTTAATTACCTTTCCTTTATTACTTAATCCATTTAACATTCAATAGAGTGAACGCAGCAGAGCACGGGACCTGGTTTGGACAAGTTCAACGTACTGATAAATATATAAAATCCAAACAGTAGGTAAGTCCCCGAAGGGTTAAGTACAATCATCCATAACAAAGTACTAATCAAAAGCAACAGTCTTCCAAAATATAATAGTACAAAAAGCGATAGGGCATCCCCTATTTCTTCAATTCCCAGCATCACGAACTACCTTCTTCAAGCCTCCAACTACTACTGTCTCACCCCTGTGTCTCCAAAATGGTCTGGAGTTCAAAATTGAACCCCAGAGTAACTGTTAAACTCATATACAATATGTATTCAATGCATGTAATACAAATCACAATCAGGAAGTAAAAATAAACCTGGCATGTAACACCTCCGCAGGACCGCCTGGTCAAGACAAGCCCCTTGGAACTACAGCACTCAGAGGCCTCAGTAATCAGGGTGGCCAACCCTAACCACCTACCCCTCCTGAGGCCTTAGTAGCCACCTAAGGACACACAGTTCAATAGGCACTACCTACCTCATATACCTTGAACTTCAGCAGCAACCCAAGGACACACAATCCTTCAGGCACTACAATCCAACCTTACATGCCCTCGGACTTCAGCAGTAACCTAAGGACACGCAGTCTCATAGGCACTACAGCCCGACATACCTGGACTTCAGCAGTAACTTGAGGACACGCAGTCCACTAGGTACTACAACCCAACTCCTATATTATGATAAAACACACATGCGAGAGTAACATAGATTATGCGAGTTAATAGTTACTACTTGACACTCCTCGAATATAGTAAACTCTTCCCCATTGGAAATATGTCCCACACGTGCTATCACCCTAGATACAGCAAAATATCACACTTTCAATCACATATATAAACTTTACTTCAAGTTCCATAAATTTCGCCTAAAACCAGAATTTTCCAGAATCTCTGACCCAACTTCACCGATTTTTAATAACTTCTAGAAAAATCATATTGACGTAAAATCAGTGGCCATGGAACCCTTAGGATCTCTAGTTTATCATAAAAATAATTCCCAAAGTCATCTGGGTTCGGGTCCTTCCCTTATTTCCAAACTTAAGCCATTGGTCCGAAACAAATTTCATGCTTTTAGGTCATTTTCAACAGCAAAGAAGTCTTGGTAGGAAAATCAGAATGACACAAAATCTTATACCAAAACCATCCTCAGGATGTCTACTTTCACCATGTAAAATTTCGAAGCATTTGAACTTGGTTTACTATTTTAAAACCACCGATTTCCATTCGCTGCCCAAAAATCGTAAAAGTTGGCAGATTTACGTAGTTTGGAAACTTAGGTTTTTCGGGTTTGGAAAAAGGTGATCCTACTTGTCCCCACTCAAAATCACATTTTGGACTCAATGGAAAACTCAAAAATACCAAATTCCCACTGCATCCCCATGTTCATCCTCATAGGGAAAAATCTTAAAACATGATTTACCAAGTTGTCAGTTAGGGGCTTACCTTGAATCTTCGGTTGCGTATGTCTTCCTCTTCCCTTGGATCAAGACCTTCAGCTGAACTCTCACTCTTCTCCCTTCCTTGAACACGTCTTAGGCAGCAGAAAATGGGTGGGGAAGTGTCCTTAAATAGACTCCAAGGGTTAGGGCTATTATCCAAGTTTGGTTATTACCCAGTGGTCGGAAGAATGCTTCGGATTTACATATAATTCCTTGACTTGTTTTCCAAGAAATTCTAGATAATTCTTGGCAGAAAAGTGGCGCCCTCCATGCCCTAAAAATCAGATTCCAAGACAGCCATTGATGGTGGTTTTTGGAGTTACTAGGTGTAGGTTTCTGTCCAGTAATTAAAATAACACTTCAGGGGTAAAATGGTCATTTTGCTCTGCTTTTTCTCCAAGTCAGTGGGACCCACCTTGGCTGCCCATAAATGGCGCCATTTATGACCATGTGGGGTCATTATTACATGTCATCCTCTTGTCATGTCAGATTCAAATTGTGTGGTCTAGATTAATCCTGATTATTTTATTTTTCTCTCTCCTCATTATTACCTGATGTGACCTTCTTCTTGCTCTCCAAGTCACCTTTCTCTCTCTTCTAGCCCATTAAGTGGCGCCTTCTCCCTATATCTAGGGGTCTGGGCCCGTCTCCGAAAACCCTGAACCGGTCCCACTCAGCTACTTTTTGTCAGTTACACTTTTCCTCAGGACTTGTGCCACTCAGTTGGATTCGTGTGGGGCCGGATTTTTTCTCACTGACCTCAGGTGGTCGAAATACAGTGCCTTGGGGAGCAAGAAACCCATATTTCAGTATCTCATAACTACCTCATACTATGTGTTACCCGAAAATCCAACTTCTGACCCTGACACGCCACATGTCCGACAAATCATCACTACTACTAACGTTTTTCTTCTGCACATGGTCCAAATACTCATTCTGTCTTTCTTCCCTGGTTGGACACGCATACCATGTCCCACAGGGTCGAAGTTCGCGTCCCACTAATGTCTTTTGTCACTTATACATTATACCGGCTTACACCTCTTCGAGCTTACTTCATGCACAAGTTACTATGTAACTTGTCATGGTTTCCTTCTTATTTTGACTTAGTAATTTTTTATTTAATTATAAGCCGTGGCTTTGCATCTCAAGGTCCTTAAAATAATTTACACCATAAATTACATAAGATAAATGCTTCGAATCTGAATCAAAACTATATTTATTCATGCTTGTACACATACTACAGAAGTAGGGGTGTTACAATAAAACATTGGGTTAAGGGCAAATTTTGCCCCAAAATTTTTCACCGAAGGACAATTTTGCCCCAGAAGTTTTTTGGGGGCAATTTTCACTATTCCACCCCTTTTAGATCTAAAATAAATTAATTTTTAAAATTTTAAACATAAATATTATTTTATGTATATATTTCAATGTCATATCCCTTAAAATTGTTAGTCTTTTTCTTTTATATTACAATTTTACCCATGATTAAAAAAATGCGACCCAGGGTACAAGACTTCCACTAGGTGGGGTCTAAGGAGTGATATATATACACAACATTACCCCCATAATTGTAAATGTTGTTTCAAGGATTTGAACCCGTGACCCTCAGATCACATGGCAACAACGTTACTACTACAATAGGGCTCACCCTCTTAATTTTACCTATGATTATGTCAAAAAAAAAAGGAAAAAAAAAAGAATCTCATTCCTTGAAAAGATAACACCTTTGAATCTCTTGAAACTATTTCCCATCATAGAAGAAAGGTATACCTGAAAAAATTAAGACAATCAGGACATATTATCCGGAGGCTCTTCATGATTCCAATTGGTGTGTTAGGGGGCAGAGTTACTGATTCCAAAGACAAACTGCAAGTGTTTCACTGTGACGACCAAGAAGAACTTCCTTTGTTCTTCATCTGCATCCGACATGACCAATTTGACACGAGAATATCTCAATTTCTAGAAATCTTCCAATTTTAAAAAATCCACATGAGTGTGTGTCTATCCTTGCATTGTGCTGGGGAGCTATATCTGATGACAAAGGTGTGCCTTTACTACAACCAAGATTGACCAGGATGCTTCTTGACACCTCTATGATGCATTAAATTCCTAACCCTAGCAACCTCATCCCATCCACAATTATCAGCGCACATATTTGATGACAAAATATAGGCTCCCGCATCAAAAGGTGCGACTTGAAGTAGGATCTCAGAGACCCACTTTCCCATCTCCACATTTTTATGAAGTTGGCAAGAAGATAATAACGATTTCCATACAGAACTGAGGTGAGAGATATCATGTTCGAAGATAAACTTCTTCGCCTCATCTAAGCACCCTGCTCGACCATAAAGATCAACCATACAAGTGAAGTGTTCAGGTCCTGGGTCAATACAGTAAACATCTTTCATCATCTCAAAATATCTACATCCTTCTTCAAGCAGCCCTTCGTGGCTGCATGCATTTAAAACCCCTAAAAAGGTAACCTCATTTGGTGTAATACCCAAATTCATCATTTCTTTAAAAAGACAAATGGCTTGCCTCCCATCACCATTCAAGGCATAACCAAATATCATTGAAGTCCACAAAACAACACTGGGATCATTGATTTGTTCGAAAATCATAATAGCATCAACCAAACTTCCAGATTTAGAATACATATCAATTAAAGACGAACCCACATAAGCATCTATTCCATGTCCAACTTTCTGAATGTAGGCATGGATCTGGCGACCAACCTCCAGAATCCCAGTGTTGGCACAAGCAGAAATAACACTTGTAATGGTCCGTATGTCAACTATAAGCAATTCGTGAACCATAATCTTAAATAATTTTAAACCTTCTGCATAATTTCCATTAGAAACATAGCCAGAAACCATTGAACTCCATGAAACTATTTCAGCCACCGGTTCATTGCAAGAAAGTTCAGAAATTTGTGATTTCAGAAAATTCAGGGGTATTTCTCTGAGAATTAGAGATGCTTTATCCATTCTTGAACACTTGCAATACATTTCTACAAGTGAACTCCTTATAAAACCATCTCCATTAATACCAAATTTTAGAACACGCCCATGAAGTTGCCTACCTAGCTGCAAAAGGAATAAAGAAGAAGCCAAAGTAAGAGCTATGGAGAAAGTGACTGCAGAGAATTGAACTCTACTTTCCATCATATAACGGAGCTCCTCCAACGCACTTCTTTTATAACCACATTGCAGCAGTCCATCTATGACTATATGCCAACTTACAACATCCTTGTAAGGCAAGTTCCTGAATAAGTCAAGAGATTTATCCACATCCCCTACTTGCATATATGAAGCAATCATTATGTTCCATGACACGACATCTCTCTCTTCCATCACCTTGAATAATCTGTTTGTGTATTGAAAATCTCTACATTTCAAATAAAGATCAAGCATAGTATTATGAAGCACAACATCTCCATCAACACCATTTTGCAGCATCCAAGCATGGATTGCCTTACCGAGCCTAAGATTGTTTCCAATGGAGCAACACTTGAAGACACTGGATAATGTATACTGATTTGGAGCTGTAGATGATGCCATCATATTTCTGAAAAGAGTAAAGACCATAAGGGAAGAGCCAGATCGAGCATAACCTGATATAAGAATGGACCATGTGTGGGTGTCTTTGAGGAGAATTTCATCAAACAGCTTATGAGCGCTTTCCAAGTCGTTGGATTTAAGATAAAGAGTCAAAAGATAATTTGCAGAGTAAGAAGTTTGAAGAGAAGAATTCTTGAGAGCCACAGCATGAACAACATCAGCTGGTGGTGCATTGGTGAAGTGGGGAAGGCACAATGAGTGGTGCCAACGAGACAGACATGATGGAGTAATTAAATACTTGAAAGAGGAAAGGCAAAGGGTACGAGAACCCATAAGTAGCAATATAATTCTCATTTCACAGAATGACCAAAATCTCACTCTAGCTCCCTCCATACTAGACCACCCAAGGTATCTATGGCCAGAGTAAGTAATGGCATTCCATCCGTAGGCATTGGAAAAGTGCCACCATAATATGCAGGATCTGCAATATGAGCAAGAAAAATTGCTTAAAAGCTACAAATAGTCACACAAAAGTGGAAAAAAAGTAACTAACAGAAGTATCATATCACTGGATATCATAAAAGCAGAAAAGCATTGAGAATAACTGATAAAGGTCGTTCGAAGCATGGTTTATTCAACATGACAAAAATGAAAAATAGCAGGAAATAAAAAGTTACAATCTTCAAAAATTTTGAACAAAGTGCATGCCTCTATAATTTAATATGTAGAAAAAATGAAAATACAAGTAGTTTAGCCAGAACAGGCTATTGAGAGAAAGAAATATAACTGATCACAAGAGCCAATAGCTTACAGCAGCTAGATGTATACAAGTAAAACTGTTGCTTAAAACCAAGCTAAGCAGGCACAATTTATGTATAATATCATCCCTTACTAACATGAATGAGAGTATTCTTTCATGTTCTTGACTGGCTGTCGTTCATATAGCACAAAACATTGAAATTCACGTATAAAGCACTATTAGAATGTTAAAACATACCAGCAATTTGAAAGAGCTGAGTAAAAATAACTCAAGCAAAATGCCGGAGCATCTATGCCAATAATACATTCTTTATTTCTAAGAAAAGGTAGAAATGACTCGTAAAAATTTGAAATAGCAACCCGGACCGCAATTTTAACATCCAATTTTAACCAACCTAATCATTTGGACAAAAGAAACTCTCACAAGCTTTTTATCAAACACTTCATGAGCATTCTTAAGGAGAAGCATACAAAATAATCAAGATGCAGTAACAGGGAAGATGAGACTGGTATGAGCAAGGAACCATTACGTGTTCAAGTACTTCGAATCTCTCTGTTGTTGGCACAAAGCACTCCCAACTCCATCGCTGAAACTTCCTCCTCTTCCATTTTGCCTTCAGTTTCGGCTTCCCTATTCTAACTTCTCATCTCCTTCAAATTCATCCTATATTTTACTCCAACTAAGATGATCCGCTCTCTCTCGGAATCTCTCCGTTACTGAGAATCCTTAAAATCTCAGGACAGCGGGGTCTCTAGGATACACTGGCGGAGAACTTTTGAAATCGTTGCAAAAAGAATGGCTCCCCTGCTCCCTGATTATGTGTTCTTTTCGTTCACGGTCTCCCGTTCTCCCTGACTCCATGTTCATTAACACTGGGAATATAGCCGGCCTTGAGAAGCTGGATATTTCAATTGTTGGCATCTTTAGAGGCTGTTTGATACGATATATTTGGAGGGAAGAAGAATGGACCGCAAATTTTCTCTGAAAATAATAATAAAAGAAGTGGGTTTATTAAATGTTAATAAAAAGAAGGGTAAATGAGCAATTTTACACATGAAGTTTGCCCCAGGAAGCGCCCAGCACCCGAATTTTTTTTCTGGAGCAAAAGTACAAACGAAGTTACGTTTTAGAAGCAAAAATACCACGGGCGATTAGTTGACCATCAACTTGGATTAAGCAGACGCGTGTTGATTTGACCGACATCGACGTGGAATAAAAAAATTCAAAAAATAGAAAATAATTAAAATAATTAGAAAAAAATTCAAAAAATGTGGAAAAATTTCAAAAAATTAGAAATAATTAAAATAAAAAAAAAAATCAAAAACTTTGGAAAAAAAAAATTAAAAAATTTAGAATTTTTTGAAATTTTTTCTAATTCTTTGAATTTTTTTTCTAATTTTTGAATTTGTTTATTCCACGTCAACGTCCACGTCAACGTGTCGGTCCCAAATCGCCACGCGTCGTTCCATCCAAGTTGACGGTCAACTAACCGCCCGTAGTATTTTTGCTCCCAAAACGTAACTTCGTGTGTACTTTTGCTCCAGAAAAAAGTTCGTAGTGCTTGGCGCTCCCTGGGGCAAACTTCATGTGTAAAATTGCTCCTTTACCCTAAAAAGAATATATAAGGTAAATTAGTAAGAAAGATTAGTTAAACATTTTTAACCTCAATTTTCAAATTTTTTAAATTTGACTCAAATTTTTTTTCTCTTTGCTCATGTTCGCTCCCCTCGTATCAAGCAATCCCTTAAATTAAAGTGTTGGTTTCTCAATAAAATACTGGATTCCTATAAATCATCACATAACTACATTTTGACCAAAAAAAAAAATTCACATAACTACATCAAATGAATGTGAATAACAAAAGCTAAGAAAATTACTTATGTTCCTTTTTGACCTTCCGCCTTTTGATAAAGAGGCGAAGGTTAATCAAGGATACAAAAAAGACTATCAAGACTATGTGAAAGTTTAGCTAAATACCACTCTGGTCCTATTTATAAATTCACTTTGACCAAATCTCATATACCAAAGAAAGTTAGTTGACACAATGATTATTGGGTAAATTTTCAACTTTACCTTCTGTTCCGGTGTGGAACCAGATGTCTAGCCTGATGGGCTAGTATTTTGATATTGGATCAATATATTCCACCAGAATATCTATGAGACAGATATCCTCGAGGAGACGGGATCACTGCACACTAGACTATTCGCCTCAATAGGGGGATGGGGAATGTGTCAAGTGGGGATGTGCACAGTGATATTGAAATTACTAGGTTTTAGTTAGAACGTGTGCACCTTAGGTTTATGCCCTTGTATTTATAGGGTATGCCTTGATATCGTAACTGCCCGGTCTATCATATCTCTTGATTGTAGATATGATAGATTTTCCATGATCGTAGGGATATACGAAATACATGATATATTTCATGTTGGGCCGCCTAAGCATGTGGGCCATTACGTCGGACCGTAACAGTTGCCCCCTCAGCTCGGTAGTTCAAGCGTTTGATCTATCGAGATGTATCATGCTCTGGTACTTTCCGCCCGAGTATATTATACCCACCGACCTAGTATATCGGATTTTTGATTCATTTGGGCTTGACCTAGGAATGGCGCCTAGGGCCTACGTACCCTGTAGAAGGGATCAAAGCCTACATAGTTCGAGACATCGCCAATCCTATAGCCGAGGTTGCGTCCTCCAGAATCTAAGGTCCGAGCTCAGGATCCGGGGTTATGCATGGGGGTTTGCCGAGTCCGTGACATTGTCGAAATATTTCTATTTTAGAAAACTTCATCCCCAGGGGCCGCGGTCTGACACGAGGACCCAGCGTTCTTCCGTGTTTCTAGGTGAAAACCCTTCTGCCTTCTCCATCATTACCCCCTGCCATGTGGCGCCCGTGGATTGGCGAGGGATTTTAACCGCCCTGCTTCGCCGTCTTTGGATTTCGTGCACATTTAATGTTCTCCTCGCACGTCGCACGTCATCCCTACGAACAAGGTGAATTTTCCCCTTTTTATCCCTGTCGTTTGATTTTTTGATTTATTCTTCCCTTCGTTACTCTTTCCTTCATTCTCCATTCACCTGTCATTTCTGCTTTCGCTATCTTTCTGTATTCTTCGATACGACAATTTCGCTGCGACAAAGCTCCATTTGATCCTGTTCCAGTTCTTCCTGCATTCCTTCTTACCAGGTACTGTTCTTTCTTCTCTTCTTACTGTATTATGACTTTGGTAGTTTTGATCGTTCATTCCTGTTTTTCTTCTGCACAACTTCTGTCTGGTTGGCTTTTTCTGATTATCTGTCTGGGTTTGTTCTAGTGAGTTCTAGTGATAGCCTTTGAGTCATTGTGGAGTTCTGAGTTTCTTCCCTTGGGTGTATGTTCCTTTTTGCTGGAATATCCCCTTTGACTTCTCCTGAGTCTCATCCCCTTTTATACCTGTTATAGGTTTCTTCTTCTGTGTTTTGATGGATAGGAATAATCCTTCGTCATTTTCAAACCCATCTCTCACCCCAGAAGATGAAGAAGAGGCATTACTCGCTCGTTTCCCAAAGGCCAGCCATTGGATATTGGGGACGCCTTTGCCCGAAGGAGTTAGATCTAACCTTTTACTCCATGGTGGTTCCAGTAGGGGGAGTACTAGGAGGTCGCGTTCCACCTCTCTTAGACATCCAAATACTCGTCCTTTCCAAAGCGAATTGCTGAACCCCGTAGGCCGAGATGTACCTGAAGCCATCCCGATCGAGCCTCTTAATTTCTATGAGCCCACTCCGCGCGCCAGGGTTGAATCTATGCCTGAGGGATACCTCGGCCCCTGTTGGGACTGTCTCGCCGACAGCTCGTATTTTATTGCGAACGACTGGGATTTCCTGGCGAATACTACCCTCGGCTCCTGCCGACATAGGTCCCCCATAGTTTCTACCTTGGCCGCTAACCTCGGAAGTCGCCCTTCTTCTAGCATTAATGTGCATGCGTCAGGTATACCCTTCAATTACTGATCTTTGCCTTCTTTCATTTTTGTTTGTTTTTAGGTCTATATGGAGTCATCCTCTTCTCAAGTAAGTGGCCGATCCGACCCCGAGGAGACAAATTCCTCTGTTCCTTCCAAAGCCTTCCTTAAGCGGTTTCCTTGGGTAACCTATGACGTGCTCCTTACTAGCTCCTTAATGACCGTAGCCGAGATTAAGCGGATGAAGCTGGGGGAATTCGAGGGTTGCTGCCTGAGTCCTCCTGATGCTGATGAGCCCGTTTGCTCATCCAGGGCCGTCAGATGCACTAATTTCTTTTTCTTCTATAAAGCCTACCTGTCTCGACTCGGTATTCGCTTCCCGTTTACCAAGTTCCAAATGTCTTGCCTTGATTATCTTCACTTGGCCCCCTCCCAACTTCATCCCAATGGGTGGGCCTACATAGTGGCTTTTGAGCGGTTGTGCAGCTCTTTCATAGATCATATTCCTTGCACGACCGCTCTTTTTTTTTATTTCTTCTGTCCTTTTACCCCTGGCTCTGGTAAGGAGGCGGATAAATTGAAGGGGCTTACTTCACTTTGAAGTGATCCTGATCGGAAGCTCCTGACTGCTTTCTCGGATTCCTTCAAGCACTTCAAGAACGACTTTTTTAAGGTCGTGGCCAGACCCGGGCAGCAGCCCTGGTTTCTGAAAGGGGCAGAGGGAAACAAGGTGGAGTGGAAGTTTCCATTGTACTGGACATATGATCATCATAAGGTGGCCTCCTCCTCTTACCAAGTTGAACCAGACGATCTTCCCGTCGAGGAGGTTCTTTCCGTAGACCGGCTGATGTCATACGCTGCTACTTATGGCAGCCGGAGCGCAGCTTACTTTATTCCGGTCCGGCTCCAAGCCGGGATATGTTATTTGTATGAACTCTTTATATGGCCCGCTTTAATCTTTTTCCTAATCCATACGTTGACTAACTACTTTTCTTATCTTCTTATTGCAGCTCAGGGTATGGCCGGGCTTCCTCCTTATCTTTCCCACGTGAATCCTGATGGTGGGGCTCCTCCGCGACCAGAGTCACATACCCGCGCTACCACTGAAGCCGGGCGAGGCCGGAAGCGAGCCGTGTCGCGAGCGCAGGCCCAACCGACTAAGAGGGTCCGGACCTTGGCTCCCACTGAAAGCTCCAATCCTCCTTCGGCCAAGTCAAGTCTCTCCACGCAGAAGGAAACTTTGGTTGAGGAAGATCAACCTTCTTGTCAATCATTACCAGCTACACCTTCTCCTCCTCCTCCTCCTCCCACTAGACTGCCGAGGGGGTTGGCTTGGGAAAAGGGGGTTACTGAGGAGCTTAGTGTCGCCTTTTCCCCTCCGCAGAGGTTCCAAGATCCTGTAATTCCCTTGACGGAAGCCGATGAACGTTTAGTACTCATTCCGTGCAACATCATCTGCTGCAGGGGATCGGCTTGGCGCAATCCCTGCTTCATTTGAAGCACCAAATCGTTACCATCTCAGCCGAAAAGCATCGCATGGAGGCAGAGAGAGATTTGGCAGTGGCTGCACGGGAAAAGGCTGTAGAAGAATTGAAGGCCGCCCAGGAGTCGGCTGGAAAGGTGGTTGAGGAGCTGAAAGCCGTTAAAGGGTCGGCTGATAAAGTGATAGAGGAACTGAACTTAGTTAAGAATAATCTGGCGTCAATAAGCTCCGAGCTCCTTAGCCTGAGGACTGCCCATTCCGACTGTATGGATGCGCTGAAGACAGTACAGGCTCAGAGAGGGAGTCTTGCCGAGGAATTGGGTGGGACCAAGACGACGCTTGAAGACCTCCAGACGGCTCATGCCAACTGCTCTTCCACCATCACGGCTACTGCCAAAGATGCCTTTGATATGACCTTGGCCCAGATCAATTACTGGAATCCTGATATTACATTGGATCTGTCCAAGTGTCATTATCGGGCATATGTTCATGAAGGTTGGTTTTATCCTCCTCCTCCTTTTGTTGACGATGCCTCAGCGTCTATCCTTGAAGGTGATGCGCTGGAAGATGCTGATGTTTTTCCAGGCGATCTTCCTGAGGCTTCTCCCGACACTCCACAGGCTGCTGTGCCCGAGGCTCCTTTAGTACCTATGCCCGAGGCTCCTTCTGCTACTGTGCCCGAGGCTCTCGTAACGGAGGTACTCGAGGTTCCTTTGGCGGAGGTTCTCGAGTAGAGTGCTCCCGACTCTTGATGTGCTTATTTTTGTACATTTTTCTGGGCATCTGTGCCCTTGTAATGTTTTGTTTCTGGGCGTCTGTGCCCTTGCTATGTATCTAAATACTTGCCGTTTTTGTTTGGCGGTTATACAAAAACTAACAAATTAATCTTTATTTTTGATCGCTCGTTTGTGATGCCAATCTTTCAATCGACTGGGCCAGGGTCTTTAGATATGCAGATCTGCGTTTTCTTCCAGACTTGCGATTTGGAGTTGGTTGGTAGGGTTTTCATGATGTAACTGCATGGGATGTTTTTATCATAACGTACTACCGAGTTCCGGCTCCCTCGTCCGGGTTCATCACCAAGATAAGGGCAAAATGTCACATGTTTAAGCTCTGGTGTCTGTAACACAAAGCCAAACATTTGGACCTGATCAGGGTCGGCATGACAATTCATCTTCTTATCAAGGAGCGAGCGTTGACGCATCAATTTTGTGAAGACCTATACAGGTGACTTCACATTGCTCGATACCTAGGCACATCGGCCCTAGTGTCATCCATCTAGATGTGTTAACAGAAACCGGGTTCGTTGACCGCGGTGTAACCGGGTTCGTAGACCTCGGTGAAAAACTTAAGTTATAACAGCACATACTTTGAAATAAGAACTCCACTACGGGTTCCTTCTTTAAGATAAAACTTTAAAGAGTTGATAAAGTTAATGAAAAACAACCAAATGTAAGTTGCATAAATTTAAATAAAGAAAAAATAAACCAAGTTCGACCGTGGACGACATCCGACCCGAGGTCTAACTATGGTAGGCCCTCAGCTTGTCGGCATTCCAGGTTCTTTTGACGGGCTTCCTTCCTAGGGTTCCAGAATATATGCCCCATTGTTTAGCTTTTCCTTTATGCGGTACGGACCTTCCCAATTTGCTGCCAGCTTGCCATCTCTAGCGTTGTTGTTTCCAATATCTGCGCGTCGAAGTACTAGGTTGCCCCTGTTGAAAGAACGAGGTCTTACTTTCCGATTATACTTTGCCACGATGAGTTGCTTGGCAGCTAACTCCTTGCAATGCGCCCTGACTCTGATTTCGTCAATCAAGTCCAGTTCGGTCCTCAAGGCATCCTCGTTTGATTCGCCTCCCTCCTGAATTACTTTGGCCTTCCTCCATGACGGAAGCCCTATCTCCACCGGGATCATCGCCTCGCATCCATAAGTCAACCTGAAGGGGGTTTCCTAGGTTGAGGTCTGAACGCTGGTCCTATATCCCTATAGTACGCTGTAGAGCTGTTCGACCCAGTTAGACTCTGTCTCTTGCATTCGCTTCTTTAGGCCGTCTAAGACGACTTTATTGGCTGCCTCGGCTTGGCCGTTTGATTGTGGATGTTCCACCGAGGCGAAGTGCTGTGCCATATCCAGATCCGACATCATAGTCTGGAATCCTTTGTCTATAAATTGGGTCCCATTATCCGTGACTATTTCGGCAGGGATTCCAAATCGAGAGACAATATTGTGTAGAAAAAGCTTTGAATCCATGCTGAGGTGATAGAGGTTAAAGGCTCGGCTTCGATCCACTTAGTAAAGTAATCAACTGCCACGATGAGCCATCTAAATTGCCCCGGGGCTGCCTTGAACGGCCCTAAGAGATCCATTCCCCATTTGTAGAAGGGCCAAGGAGCCGAGATTATGCTTAATTCTGATGGCAGAGGCCAAATAATCTTGGCATGTTTCTGGCAACTTTCGCACCTTTTGACTGCTTCCATGGCATCGATCTTCATTGTTGGCCAATAATATCCGGCCCGCAAAGCTTTCCTGGCCAGGGCCTTGCCTCCCATGTGATGGCCATTCACGCCTTGATGTATCTCGGCCAACACATAATTGGCCTCGGATGAATCCACACATCTCATCATTGGGGAGTGTAAACCTTTTCGGTACAGCTGGTCATCGATCATTGTGTAGACGGCGGCTTCCCGTATTAACTTCTTTGCCTCGACTGAATCTGTCGGTATAATTCCCCTTTCAAGGTAATCTTCAATCGGTCTCCTCCAATCCGTAGCAGCTGATATCGTCATGACGCAACTTGGCTCAGTTAGATTTTGCTGGATGACGGTTCGGAAGCTTCCCGGGCCCTTGGTACTGGCAATTTTCGATAGGATGTCGGCTCGAGTGTTTTCTTCTCTTGGGATGTGGGTGATTATAACCTCGTCGAAGTCGGAGATCACTTCCTTTGCTTTATTGAGATACTTAGCCAACAACGGACCTTTCGTCTGATAAGTGCCTTCTATCTATGCGGCTACCAGCTGCGAGTCGGTGAAAACCCTTACTCTTTGTGCCCCATGTTCTCGGGCTTGCAATAATCCAGCCAGTAAAGCTTCATATTCGGCCTGGTTATTCGAGGTTGGGAACTTCAGTTGGAGGGAATGTTCAATGGCAATACCTTCTGGGCTTTCAACTATGATTCTAGCCCCGCTACCCTTTGCATTCGAAGAACCATCCATATATACCTTCCATACTTTGTTTTGAACGTCATCGGTTACGTAGTCAAAGTGAGTTCTCGACGAAATCGCCAATGCTTGGGATTTGATTGCATGTTGGGCCTCGTATGAGATGTCGAACTCAGATAGCTGGACGGCCCAACTAGTCATTCTCCCTGCCAAGTCTAGTTTGTGTAATATCTGCCGGAGCAGCTGGCTTGTCCGGACAATAATACAATGCCCCTGGAAGTAAGGTCTCAGTCTTCTTGCCGCGATAAGCAAGGCGAAAGCCACTTTTTCCAGCTTCTGATATCGCAATTCCGAGCTGTGTAACGCCTTACTAACAAAATAAACCGGGGACTGTCCTGCCTCGGTCTCTCTCACTAGGGCCGCACTCACTGCTTCTTCTCCCACAGATAAGTATAAAAACAACGACTCACCCGGGTCAGGTTTGGATAGGACTGGTGGGGTTGCCAAACAAAGTTTGATCTTTTCAAATGCTGCCTCGCATTCCGTGTTCCATCCTCCTTGTGTTTCCTTTTTTAGCAACCTAAAAAATGGGAGCGTGTTCCCGGTTGATATGGGTAGAAACCTGGTCAACGCCGCCATGCAGCCAGTTAACTGTTGTACTTCCTTCTTCGTCCTTGGCGACTGCATATCGAGGAAGGCCTTGCATTTATCCGGATTGGCTTCAATTCCTCGATTTGTTAACATAAAACCCAAGAACTTCCCGGCGGGGACTCTAAATGCACATTTGGCCGGGTTCAATCGAATCTGAAACCTTCTCAGCTTATTAAATGTTTGCTCTAGACCACGGACATGGTTTTGTGGGTCCTTTGTCTTTACAATCATATCATCAATATATACCTCGATATTTTTCCCAATCTGATCAGCGAACACTTTGTTCATCATCCGTTGGTAAGTTGCCCCGGCATTCTTTAGACCAAAGGGCATCACGTTGTAGCAGTAGTTGGCCTTGTCGGTCATGAAAGCTGTCTTCTCTTGATCACTTGGATGTATGGGTATTTGATTGTAACCGGAGTATGCGTCCATGAAGGATAGCAATTGAAAACCCAACGAGTTGTCGACCAACTGATCAATGTTAGGCATCGGGTATGAATCTTTTGGACATACCTTATTCAAATTGGTATAATCCGTGCATACTCTCCATTTTCCGCTTGGCTTCTTTACCATAACTACGTTAGATAGCCACGTAGTGTATTGTATTTCCCTGATGAACCCGGCTTCCAGGAGTTCGTCCACGTGCTACTCCAAAGCCCTTTGCCTATCGGCCCCAATGTTTCTCTTTTTCTGAGCCACTGGTTTAGACCCTGACTGGATAGCTAGCCTATGACAGCAAAAGTTAGGATCGATACCTGGGACTTCGGATGACGTCCATGCAAATACGTCTTGATTCTGACTTAAGAATTTGATCAACCTATCTTTTAAATCCTGATTCATTGCCCCTCCGATCTTCATTGTTTTTGAAGGATTTCCTCCGAGAATTAATTTTTCTAACTCGCCTTCTGGTTCTGGACGTGGGATTTCGGGTTCGTCCCTGAGGTCGAGCTCTACCATTCTAACAGGTCGTCCATCTCTTCTGCAGTTTTCTGCATTCAGGATTTGTTCGCCTCTTAAAATCCGAGGTGGGGATGATGGTCCCCCTTCTCCATCTCGGATTGTCTCGAAATAACATTGACGGGATTCCTTTTGATCTCCCTTAACAACAACGACCTTATTTTTGCTGTTTACCATCTTTAACCTCTGGTGCTTCGTGGATACTATCATATCCCAACTATGGATGGTTGGCCGGCCAAGTATAACATTGTACAGGGAGGGGAAATCAGCGACTATGAATCTTACCCGTTCGGACTTGAACGACTCCCTAGTTCCCAAGGTTAGTCTTAGGTCGATGTATCCTTTGGGGGGTGAATGTTCCCCGTTGAAACCTATAAGAGTTGTTTTGCACGGTTTTAAATCTTCTGCATCCATATTCATCCTCTTATAGGCATCCCAGCTAATAATGTCTGCCGAGCTCCCTACATTGACAAAAACCCTTTTCACAAGGCATTGAGCCACGGTTGCTGTAATAACCAATCCATCCTGATGTCCCGGCACCACGTCTTTAAGTTCTTCAGTGGTAAAGACTAATGGGGGCGGTGTCGGTTTGGTTGGATCATCCTTGAACTTTGGGACATCCCTTACAGAGAGCACTTCCCTCAAATATTTCTTGCGCTGGCTCATTGTGTCTCCTCCTCTGCCAAAACCTCCGCTGACAACATTGCAGTGGAATTGGGCTTATGGGAACTCATCTCCCTCGTCAGCTGACTTTCGACACTTCTCCTCTTTCTTTGGGTTGACGGCCAGACTTCTGCTTCGGCCTCCTTGCTTACGTTTGTAACTTTTACGCCCCTGGGTTTGTATCACATATTGGCATAGTTTGCCCTCTCTGACGAATCGTTCGATGGCGTCCCGGAGTTCAAAACACTGATCCGTAGTGTGCCCCGGTCCATCATGGAACGCGCAAAACCTGGATTCATTAGTTGTAGGGCGGATTCTGGGAGGGCGAGGTCTCTCCATTCTTTTCATCTCGGTATGAGCCACCTCTTTCCAAATCTGGGAACGAGGTGCGTTTAATGGGGTGTATCTTTCATACCGTGTTTTTCCTTCAGGTCTTCGTTCTTGGGTGCGTGGATCTCGGTTCCAAGCACACTTAATAACCTCGGGCTTTGGCTTTCGTGGTTGACCCTTAACCTCGGGCGACATATTTCCCCGCTTCTCAGTCCCGACAGCATTGGCAATCTCCATCTGTTCTACGTCCAAATACTGTTTTGCTCTGGTATGGAATTCGGTGAGCGTATGGACTCAATTCTTAATGATATTCTTCGCCAACTAGGACGAGCGATCAAGGCCATCTACAATGCAATGTACATGGACGTCTTCCGGGAGTGAACGTACTTGTAAAGCTACTTCTTTGAACCGATCCAAATATTTCTGGAGGGTCTCCCCCCTTTTCTGCTTGATTTTGCTCAACGTAAACTGAGACTTCGGCTTCTTTTTACTTGTTGCGAAATTCAACTCAAATTTCCGCCCTAGATCTTCAAAATGTTGTATCGAATCGGCGGGCAAGGTATGGAGCCATCTCTGGGCCGGCCCTGTTAACGTTGCTGCAAAAATTCGTGAGATGACCGGGCCTTTAATTAATCGGACGAACATGCCCAGCTCGAATGTGTCGAGGTGGACACGTGGGTCCTGTGTCCCATCATATTTCGGGAGATGCGAGAGATCCAAACGTTTTGGATAAGGTGCGGTTGCAATTTCCTCCGAGAAAGGACCCCGGTTGAATTCGGTCAAGTACTTCATCTTGTACTCCTCGGGAGATCCCCGAGGCCGGGCTGTTCTCTCCATATGTCGGTCTTCGACTTGTGCGATCTTTTCCAGGCATAACTTTTTTACCTCGGACGCTGATAGTCGAGATCGATGCGAACCAGCTCCTGGAAAAGCCTGACTCGTATCCCGACGCTTTGACCTCGTTCGTCTGCTGGGAGACAGACTATTTGTCTCTGGAGGTGTCCTTTCCGGTTCTTCCAGTGAGTCTTCTCGGTCCCTTTTTCCGACTAACTTCTCAAATTTGTTAAATCGATCTTCCATTATCTGCTGCATTATTCTGAGATCTTCCTGGAGATGGAGGTTATTGCGCTTTTCATTATTCTCCATGCGTCTCAGAATTGACTCCTGTGTTTTCTGTAGGAGGATGACGTCATGATTCTGAACCGAGACCTCGGTCGCGGCTAAATTTTGAGTTTTGGGGACAATAGGAGGGGAGGATGCCGTATCTGAAACGTTCCCCTCTTGAACTTCCTCCGGTGGCCGTAGAGCCTGATTATTTTGCGTAGCCTCAACCTGCTGTGGATTTCCAGAGTGAGTAGTCCGATTGCAACTTCTGGTGTTGGCCATCGGTGGTCACAGGGATCGAAATTTACGGTCCCCACGGTCGGCTCCAATGTTCCGGTGTGGAACCAGATGTGTAGCCTGATGGGCTAGTATTTTGATATTGGATCAATATATTCCACCAGAATATCTATGAGACAGATATCCTCGAGGAGACGGGATCACTGCACACTATAGACTATTCGCCTCAATGGGGGGATGGGGAATGTGTCAAGTGGGGATGTGCACAGTGATATTGAAATTACTAGGTTTTAGTTAGAACGTGTGCACCTTAGGTTTATGCCCTTGTATTTATAGGGTATGCCTTGATATCGTAACTGCCCGGTCTATCATATCTCTTGATTGTAGATATGATAGATTTTCCATGATCGTAGGATATACGAAATACATGATATATTTCATGTTGGGCCGCCTAAGCATGTGGGCCGTTATGTCGGATCGTAACACCCTCATTCATGATTGAGTATTCTTCATGAGTGCAATTAATATGGGTAAAATTGTCACAATCTCATTTATTACATGAAACTGGACTTATAAATAGGACCAAAGTTTTTAGTCAAACTGGATTTATAAATTGGACCAGAGTGGTAAACAGCAATACGGTTTCCAACCTAGTGAATTAGGACCTACCAATCTCTATGAAAAATAAACCTAGTATCATCGATGATGTCTCTAAAAGGGTGATTACTATTACACCCCTAGCTAACAAGTTGTTGGTTATGATTAGTTTTGATGATGTCTTATATACATGTCATTCTTAAGAGCAAAAAGCTTGCATACTACATTTATCTTATACTTTGACTAATTCTTATATTTAATGTAGATGTGAAGGTTAAATAATGAAGAATGGAGATTCGAAATGGAAGAACTTGATGAATGGAATGCAAATATCATCATACAAGTTTCAAGATTGATTAAGATTGATTCTAGAAGTCTTCATGATCAAATGGAAGTTGAAATGGCTCAATTCGGAGTTAAAATAAGCTATATTTGAGTTCCTAAAGGCTTGCTCGAGCACAACAGAATTCATGCTCAAGCATGGTGCATTTTCGCTCAAAATCCGCTCTTGCTCGAGCAAGAAAGAAGGCATTGCTCGAGCAACAACGTTCTTCAGCTTCCTCTGTTCAGCTCTGTTTCTGGCGACCTTCAGTAATTCAACGATATCTCCCAAACCAGGAATCGGATTGACATGAAATCAGTGGCATATGAAACTACACTCAAAATGTGTCATTTTTATATAACATTCATCCCCAAAAGAGTTCAGATGAGAGAGCTATGACTTTTACACGTTGCCATAAAAATCACCATCACAATCAGGACCCAGCTTCGGTATTTTGAGTATATCTCACAAACGACAAATCCAAATAAGCTGAAACTGGTGCCATTGGAAACTAGACTCCGATACCTTTCCAAAAACATCAAGAACATGAAAGAAAAAGATCAATTGAAGGAGATATGATGTTTTGAAGTTGACGGTCAGTTCAGAATGTTGTAAAAACGCTGATCAAGAACAGCCTCCATTCATCTAATGATAATGGACAAACCACAATGAGTTTGGAGTTGATTCCTCTTGCATTGGAAAGAAGACTCAAAGAGATATTTGGGGATAAGTGGTTTTCCGAATTTGGAGTTATATCAAGGACGCTACACCCATCGGAAATTGACCCTT
Organism: Acacia melanoxylon; assembly: GCA_019022615.1. Classification (NCBI taxonomy): domain Eukaryota; kingdom Viridiplantae; phylum Streptophyta; class Magnoliopsida; order Fabales; family Fabaceae; genus Acacia; species Acacia melanoxylon. The sequence continues at coordinate 1,356,601 of JAFJYJ010000102.1, forward strand.
GTGTTGATGATATGCTTGCATTCTGGAAGGCAGAAAGCTTTCTCGAGTAGAGTATTTGTGATACCCAAGCATCATCGGGCTGAGGAAGAATTTGCAAGTCTAAAAGGCTTGCTTGAGCAGAGCATTCAATCATACTCGAGCAACATCGGACTCAAGGCAAAATACTTCAAGGAAAGAGTCATACTCAAGCAAAACTGGAAAGCATGCTTTTGTACCATGCTCGAGCAGGCATGAAAAAGTTGCTTGAGCAAAGTCGAACAATCTGTTTCCTCGTCTCAAAATGAACCTTGCCCGAGCAAAGATAGGAAGCATGCTCGTGGACCATTCTCGAGCAAGGATAACTGAGTTGCTCGAGCAGAGTCGATCAACCTGTTCTCTGGTTTCTGTTTGAAGGTTGCCCAAGCAAACTCTGGTAGCATGCTCGAGCATCATCGATAAAATATCTTTTCAAAGTCTTTCTAAAAGACTTGCCCGAGCATGTATCTGTGTATTGCCCGAGCAGAGACGAAGACTTGCTCGAGCACCATGCTCGAGCAGAAGAAAAAGGTTGCCCGAGCAACCATGTATCTGAACCTATTTTGCTCTCTGTCTCAGCGTTGCCCGAGCACGATGCCTTGGTCTGAAGCATGCCCGAGCAGAGTGGTACTCGAGCAGAGGAAGAACCATGCTCGAGCAACATCGATCAAATTGATCTTCTCGCCTCTTCCTGACCCTTGCCCGAGCACCCTCCTATAGCTTGCTCGAGCATCAAGCGATAGAAACCATTTTCTTAAAACACACCAGGAGAAGCTTGCCCGAGTACACAACTTGATCATGCTCGAGCAAGGTCACCTCTGGTCTTGAAATCTCCGACCTCATAAATCCTAAATCATTCTATGTGATTTCATTTCTTCATATTATCACTCATTACTATTACCAAATGCTTTTAACCAGGTTGTTCATGAGTTTCAGATGATTTAATCATAGATTAACAACAGATTTGCATAAATCAAATTGTGTGTCAGAAGCATAAATGCTAAGTCAAAAAACAGAGGAAAGCCTCCATGTCTAATGGATAGTTTGAATCTTTTCAACGGCTATTAATACAACACTCAAGACAGTAGCATTAACGAAGTCAACGATGAACATTTTATGATTAACGTTGGATTAGAGCTCAACGGTCAAAAAGCAACAGAAGCTTTAACGGCTACTTCCAACTGATCTCCAACGGTTGAATGCTCGCAACGGTCGAAACACAATAACATATAAATTGCAAAGTCTTCAAACCGGAAGGAGTGACGACGATTGATGACAAAGCCAATGAAATGTTTTTACTACTTCACCGTCGATAGTTCATACACTCTATTTCTCAATGTTTATATAGTTTACAGTAGAGAGTGAGATGATCGATTATGTCCTTCAGTGATTAACTTTTATCTACTCAGTGAGGAGTTCTTAAACATCATTTAATTCTTTTAGCTGTCAAAATCTTAAGGTTGTGGAACCTTAAGTGTGGGTGTATCAGTTACAACTTGTAAGGGGGAGTGAGTCCAAGAGTGAGAGGATCATCCTTCGTTTACAGAGTGTGTAATTGTATCCTTACAGTATGTAAGAGGGAGTATCTCAGGAAGAGATTGTAAAGGCTGCACAAGTGCCTGACTAAACTTGTGAGGTTGTAAAGGCTTTTCTCTTGTGCCCTGTTAAACAAGGAGATAGTGGATTGAAAATCTCAAGTGGAGCTTGGGGACTGGACGTAGGTCAAGGAAGGGCCGAACCTAGTATAAATCACGGTTGCATATTCTCTTCCCTTATCTCTTATATTTCCAGTATATGTTTATTTGAATATCAAACTGTTGATTTAGAAAACGCGAAAAGATTTTCAAAGTGTCAAGTTTTTAATCTTCACCCAATTCACCCCCCTCTTGGGTTCAGCCGGTTCTTCACAAGTTAATAACTATTATACAATCAGCAAAAATAACAACTTTTTTAAAGCCTTTGTTCCAACACAAGGTAAGATTATGGATGATCCCAAGCAGCTATGCAATAGTAGGTGAAATCTCAACAATTGAAACCACAAATTCATTCGTTGAAATAATCTCTAATGACTCGTCCACATCCACTTATGCCCTTATCCAAACTGATCCATCAACTTCATTGTTAACAAAACCATCTCCTGTTGGTAATGAGATCAGTTGAGGGGAAGGATTGGTATTGTAAAAAGCACAGTTGTGCAACAAATCTTGATCCTAGCACGCCCTAAAGAAACTACTTTGAGCTTTTCTTACATTCATTAATGTTTACATTATCTAACACTTTATTGCATTGTGACACCCAAATGTCTCAGCAATTATAACTAAAAAGCACAAACCATTGGACATTCTTAATGTGATTGGCGCCTGCTTCATGCATTAAGTTTCATTAACTTATTGACAGGGAAAATATGCCCCAACCTCATAATGGGGTGGGATGATATGTAACCATCAAGCCAAATGCTTGTCTGAATCAATTAAAAAAAGAAATAAAAAAGGTTCCATTGATCCACTCTGCATCTTGAATGGAAAATATCTATTTTTTTAACTTTAATTAATGAAATACTATATCTTTCTTAAATTTTATTTTACTTACAAGATTTTTTTTAAAAAAATATATATATATTTTTAATATTAAACTCTAAAAAGATGTTTCAATAAATTTTATTTACTTACTACCCATATTCATATCATGTTCCATATATCTATTACATCAAGTTTTCCAATCACACATGACCATGTGTCCTACTTTTTTTATGTGTTTATAATTATATGATAATAATTAAAAAATAGAATACATGGTCAGATATAATTAGAGAACTTCACAAAATGGATACAAGGAACTTGATATAAGGATCTGTTTGATTCGACCCCATTGCACCCTACAATACGATGCAATGATGATGCAATGCAATATTAATTACAGGGGTTAGTGTTTGCATTGATTTTAAGCAAGGTGCAAAAACTTTTTTTTTATAGTAATTATTTAAAATCAATGTATCACACAAAGTCTTTTTTAGCCTTAACATAATCCTGGTAAAAAGAATATATAAGAAAAATTAGTTTAAAAAAAGTGCACCTCACTTTTCAAATTTTTTTTTTAAAATTTTTTAAATCAACTCAATTTTTCCCCTTTCCTCATATTCCCTCCCCCTCCTCATAGCAAACAACCCCTGAAACTGTTGCTTTCCTTAATAAGATTACTTGATTCCTTTAAATCATCACATAATTACATCAAAGGAAGGTGAATAACAAAAGCCAAGAAAATTAATTATGTTTCTTCATCACCTTCAGCCTTTTGATAAAGAGGTGGAGGTTGATCAAGGATAAAAAAAAAAATTATCAAGACTATATGAAAGCTTCTCTCGCAAAAAGAATGTGTAAAAGTTTAGCTAGATAATTGTGATAGTGTTTCCATCCCTATTCAGATAGTGAATTAGGACTTTCCAATGTTTATAGAGAATAAACCTAGTATCATTAATGACGTCTCTAAAAGGGTGATCACTATTACAACCCCTAGCTAACAATTTAATAGCTAATATACAATCAGCAGATAGAACAACTTTTTTAAAACCTTTGTTCCAACACAAGGTAAGATTATGGATGATCCCAAGCAGTTATTCAATAGTAGGTGGAATGTCAATCACCAATTGAAACCACAAATTCATTCGTTAAAATAATTTCTAATGACTCCTCCACATCCACTTATGCCATTATCCAAATTGATCCATTAACTTCATTGTTAACAAAACCATCTCTTGCTGGTGGTGAGATCAGTTGAGGGGAAAGATTGGTATTGTAAAAAGCACAATTGTTCAACAAATCTCTATCCTAACACACCCTAAAGAAACTACTTTGAGCACTTTTTCCATTCATCAATGTTTACATTACCTTACACTTTATTACATTGCTAAACCTGAAAATAGGAATATCACCTAGGGGTCAATTGGGTGATTTAAGATTCGTTTCGAATATCTCTGGAACTAACTCATAAAACAGAGTATAACAAAGTAGAGAGAGAGATATTGACACAAGAGATTTTCACTAACTCTTCAAATGATTTCACACTCTGTACTCGAAGTAATCCTCTCACTATGATTCACTCCTCCTTACAAGTTGTAATCAATAACTCAATCTCAAAGTCCCACTACCTTGAGATTCTTACAAAGATATTTGATCATAAATGCAACTCTCTAAAAGAGTAGATGTAATATCCCGAATTTTGCACCCTGAGAATTGAGAATAAGCCTAAAGTAGGCAGACGACTAAGCCCCGGGAAGAGTCCCAAGAATGTCGAGAGATAGGAAGCTTCTCAAGGACTACGTAACTCGGCGATACGGGTCAGTGGACTTGGTATGTATAAGCCAAGGAATTAAAGTGCCAATGGAAAAGGGGCACAGAAGACCTATATGGAATAAATTCGATCAATAAAGATGCCACCAACTATGTCCTAAGGCATAAGACAATTAGTTGAGTGAAAATATGCCGGTGTAAGTAAGAATACGACATTTTCAGGGCAGTCGGGTATGCCCTGCATTTTTTAGGAAATACCAGTATGTGGCATTGTTTGTCGGGTCTCAACATTTGTGTCCCAATCCCGAGTAAAACCCGAGCAGAATTCTGGGCAAACACCGATAAAGTAGCTTTATTAAAGTAAGGTCATAATGACTAATGATGACATACTTTTGTGTTGGTCTAATAAAATCATGACACGTGTCCCCTCATCATGACCAGGGAAAACACTACTTTTGTGTTGGAACAGTAAAAGCATGATACGTGTCCCTTCATAATTACAAGTGCAAAAGTCAAAAGCTTGTAGAAGAAGCTATGAGAAAGGAGATATTTTGAGGGCATTTTGGTCAATTGTTATAAGGGACACATGTGCAAGCAATTAATATGAAATGATGACTCAAAAGCTTCTTGAATAAGCATCAAATTCGTGCAAAACAAGGAGGAGAGAGAAAAGTCAACAAAACTTGCAAAATAAGCTAAGTTAAGAGGATCTTTTGTAAGGAAACTTTGGTCATTTGATTTGAGGGATTTTTAAGTGCCTCTTGACATATTTTAAGACATTTTTTACTCTTGTTTGTATGAGTATTTTGACCAAGAGCTCAAGGACCATAGAAGTTAAAGTGACAGTCACATAGTGACTTGAGAATGAAGTAAGCTCGAAGAGACGTAAGCCGGTATAACGTAAAAGAGACAAAAGACAATAATCGGACACTAACTCCAACCCTGTAGGGCCTGGTATGCGCTGACCCACCAGGGGAGGAGAGAGAGATACTGGGCATACAGATCATGTGCGGAAGTAAAAGTCAGTGGTAGTGATGGCTGAGGAGACACGTGGCGTTTTGGGGTCAGAAGTTGGATTTTTGGTAGCACAGAGTACGAGGTAATTATGAGATACTGAAATATGGATTTCTTGCCCCCCAAGGTACTATGTTTCGGCCACTCTTGGTCAGGGAGAAGAGATAGTTGATCCAGCCCCACATAAGTCCAATCAAGTAGCTCGAGTAGTAAGGAAAAGTGTAACCGGCAAAAAAACAGCTGAGCTGGACCGGTTAGGGGTTCTGGAGACAGGCCCAGACCCCCAGACACAGGGAAAATGGCACCACATGGTGGGCTAGGAGAGAGAAAGAAGTGACTTGGAGAGCATAGCAAAAGTCAAGTCAGGTAATAATGAAGAGAGAGAAAATATTAAAATAATGGGATTTAATCTGCACCACATATTTGAATCTGATGTGACAAGAGAAATGACATGTAATTATGACCCCCACATGGATCAAAAATGGTGCCATTTTAGGGCTTCCAGGTGGGTCCCACTCTCTTGGAGGAAAAGTAACTAAAATGACCATTTTACCCTCAAGGCACTGTTTTAACCACTGGGTAAAAGCTTGCACCTAGGAACTTCAAAAACCATCATTAGGGGCAGCCAAGGATTTGACATTTTATGGAAAATAATGGTGCCACATGTATGCCCTAGAACTCTCTAGAATTTCTTGGAGGGCAAGCCAAAGAATTATATAAAAACCCGAAGCATCCTCCTGACCATTGGGTAATAGCAAAACTTTGACAATTCCCTTAACCCTTGGAAATTATTTAAAGACATCTTCTACCCATTTTGAGCTGACTTAACACGTCTTCAAGAGGGAGAGAAGAGAAGAAGCAGCAAGGTCCTTGGTTCAGAAAGAAGAAGGAAGCACCGAAGTCCGAAAGTTCGAGGTAAGTACTCAACTGATGACTAAGTGACTCTTGCTTTGAGTTTCTGCCCTATGGTGTTGAACCTGGAGTTGCAGTAGGATTTTGATATTTTTGAGGTTTCCATTGAGTCCAAAACGTGATTTTGAGTGAGGATAAGTAGGATCACCTTTTTCCGAACCCGAAAAGCCCTAAGTCTTAAGTTATGTAAATATGCCGATTCTTGAGTTTTCGGGGCAGCGAATGGTAATTGGATTATTTAAAATAGTAAATGAAGTCCAATTTATTTGAAATTTAAGATGGTGAAATTAAAAGTATACATACTGAGGATGATTGTGATATAATATTTTGTGTCTTTTTTATTTTTATACCGAGATATATTTATTGTTAAAGATAGCTAAAAAACATGGACTTTGTCTCGGACCAGCGGCTAAAGTTTGGTAATAAGAGAAAGATACGAACCCGGATGACCTTAGAAATTATTTTTACTATAAACTATACATCCTAAGGGTTCCATGGCCGCTTATTTCACCTAAATCGTAGTTTTTTGGAATTAAATAAAAATCTTTGAAGTTGAATCACCGTTTTTGGAATTTTTGGGAAAGGTGCGAATTTTTATTATTTTGGAAGATGAGTTTATATGGGTGTTTAAATGAGGTGTGTATACTGTAACTAAGGCTAAAACACGTGCAAGACGGTCCCTAAGTATCGGGAGAAGGATTACTTAATTCAAGAAAGCACCGGGTAGTAACTGTTAACTTGCATACTCTATGTTGCTCTTGCATGTGTGTTTTATCATGATTGTGGATGTAGGGTAGGTAGTACCTATGGGACTGTGTGTCCTATGGTTGCTACTGAGGCCCGAGGTATGATGGGTAGGTAGTACCTACGGGACTATGTGTCCTTAGGGTGCTGCTGAGGCTCGTGGCAAGGGTAGGTAGTACCTGTAGGATTGAGTGTCCTTAGGGTGCTACTGAGGCCTGAGGCATGTAGGGTAGGTAGTACCTATTGGACTGTGCATCCTTAGGTCACTACGAGGCCCAAGGTATGTGAGGTAAGTGGAGCCTATATGACTGTGTGCTCATAGATGGCTACTGAGGCCTCTTGGGGTAGGTGGCTAGGGTTTGCAGCCCTAGCTACTGAGGCCACTTATCGCTATTGGTTTTGGGGGCTTGTCTTGACCAGGCGGTCCTACGGATGACGGTACATGCCATGTTTGCTTTCCTGATTGTGATTTGCATATGCATTGCATACATATTGTATATGAGTTTAACAGTTACTCTGGGGGTTCAATTTTGAACTCCAAACTGGTTCAAAAGATACAAGTGGCTTACACTAAGTTGTTCAAGAATATGAGGGTAAGAGCAATGAAGCTGAAGATTGAAGACATATGGAATGCCCTATCTCATTTTGTATGTTTATTTTTGGATGAATGTAATAATTTACTTATTGCCCAGCATTTATATTGGATTATTGTACCCTTAAACCTATAAAGAATACTTTCTATTTATTTTCTGCACCTTTACCAGTATATAGTATTTGTCCAAACCGTTAATATGCTCTGCTGTATGCACTCTGGTATAAGTTAAAAAGGGTTAATTGACAAAGGAAAGGTAATAAATAAAAAGGATCCCTCTAACCCGCCACCTGAAAGGGCAAGGCCGGTAGGGGTGTAACAGTAGATAGGTAAACACTAAAGATTATAAATATCCAAAGATATTACACAATGAATGAAACAATAATTGAATAGTTCGTTTGTGTGCTTGTGTTTTTCGATGGTTGAATCATATTGAATGCTTCGCTTACATTTGGTGAGGTAATTAAATGACTGTTGGAAGCCTTCAATGCACCATTGAGAGTAATCAATATAGCAGTTGAGTGTTGAAGTTCTTTTGTTACTCACAGGTGTTGATTTAGTAAATGTGCCTCGTTATTAGCCGCATTGACATTCCTTTTGTTCTTCCCGTTGAATGATCTGGCATTCAAATATGGAAAGAAACCATTAATGCCTTTGGAATGTCGAAAGAATGATGGTCCAAAACCGTGCTTTGTTTTCTGGAGTTGCATTTAATGCAATTGACGTAATCAATGTTTTTTATTAATCTGTGTTTAATCCATCATCTTTAATCATCTGAAACTCATTAATAAGCTGATTAAACATAGTTAGGAACAATAATGAGTGATGATAAGAAGTAATCAAGTCACAAGAAAAGATTTAAGATTTACATACACGGTGATTTGCAAAACAGAGATACTTTAGCTCAAGTTAAATTTCAAGAAAACTCGAGACCATAACTCGAGTCAACCAAACTATGCTTGAGTCACTAGTTCATCTTCTTTGAAAATAAGTTTGAAGATAAGTGAAGATGTCTCTGTATGACTTTAGCTCAAGTCTAAAATGTTCAACTCAAGTGCATGACTCGAGTTATTCATAGTTAGCTCGAGTCAAGCATCATTTTCACAAATGATCTTCAAGATAGCTTTTGAAAAAGGTTTGAATATCGTGCTAGCTTGAGTCATTAAGTGATGGCTCGAGTTATCTAAATATATTTTGAATATAACGTTCAAACTCATGCTTAATTCAACAACATCAACTTAAGTCGATATATCAAAACTTTGACAAATAAATCTAAGTTCACACTATGTAACTCGAGGCATATGGAGTTAACTCAAGTTAAAGCATTTTAGCAAAATATTTTCCCAAGACATCTAACTTGAGTCAATCAATGTTTAAGTACATTTTGACTGAGATTCAAAACACTTGACTCGAGTCTGACAACCTAAAACTCGAGTGAATTTGACATCAAGTTACTGATTCAAGTTTGATCAAGTTAAAATTATTTTTACTTGAATCATTAACTACACTTTGTTTACAATTGTCAGTTATCATCAAAACACATAAAGAACTAACAAAACCCAAATGTCTCAGCAAATATAACTAAAAGCCACAAACCATTGGTTATTTTTAGTGTGATTGGAGTTTTCTTCACACATTAAATTCCATTAACTTATTGAAAAGGGAAATATGCCCTAGCCTTGTAATGGGGTGGGAAGATCTGTAACCCTCTAGCCAAATGTTTTCCTTCATCAATTAAAAACAAAAGTTCCATTGATCCATTCTGCACCTTGAATGGAAAAGATCTGTTTTTTTACTTTAATTAATAACATCCTATATATTCTTTACATTTTATTTTACTTTAAGGATCTCTGTTTTATTTCGAAAACATATTTTTAATATTAAACTCTTTAAAGATATAAAATTATATTTTCTTACGACCTATACACACATCAAGTTCCATATATCTATTATATCAAGTTCTCCAATCACACGTGACTATGTGTCTTACTTTTTTTTTTTATATGTGCTTATAGTTAAATGATAATAATTCAAAAATATAACACATGGTCAAATATTATTGCAGAACTTGACAAAATGCATATAAAGAACTTGATATAAGGGCCAGTTTGATTCAATCTCATTGCACCCTGCAGTGCAATGAAATGCAATATTAATTACAGTGGTTAGTGCTGGATTGATCTTAAGCAAGGTGCAATGACTTATTTTTTAATAATTATTTAAAATTATTGTATCACTCATAGTCTATTTTAGCCTTAACATTGATACTGGATGATTAGGGTTCCTGGAAGGCAGTCAGCTTGTGACGTGCCTTTGACTAAGCAAATGATATCCAATGGCTATGAAAATTTTAGATTTAAAGTAGACATGATAAGATTTAATTTGATAGATCAGATAGGTCAATTGGCTCTGTATACCATGAGTTATGAATTTTTGAAGTTAACATTGAAATCTGTAACGTTTTCTGGACTAGTGAGCATTAAATGGTGATTCGGGAATAGTTGACGTGTGATTGATTGTGGAAGGTATTTCTTACTCAAAATAGACTTATTAATGGTCCATAGCCTTTAGAATCATCATAATTTGATATTTAAACAATGAGATATCAATTTTCAAAGTTGGTTGAAAATTTTGCAAGTTTTGACTTTTGGGCGAAAATGAGATTATTTGTCACATGTATGCTTGGCCAAAAAGGTGGGGAATTAAATACACATGTGATCATGCCTCATTAGTCAACAATTATGATCAAGAAGGCTCCCAAATGTCTCCTTAAATTCGGTCAAGTGTGTTAATTCCTGTATTTTGATTATCACAATTTCAAAGTATTGAATTAAGTATTTTAGGCTTCGAGTGACCTTGCCCGAGCAAGATAGTAAGCTTGCTCGAGCAACATCGGGATTCAGTGAAAAGTAGAAGTAAAGTATAGGAGACTATGCCCGAGCAATCGTTGAAAACATCTGAAAGCATGACCTTGCCCGAGCAAGGTAATGAGCTTGCTCGAGCAACATCGGGTACGGAGGAAAGTCAAGGTAAAGCAAAAGCAACATGCCCGAGCAATCTCCAAAAACATCAGAAAGCAAGACCTTACCCGAGCAAGATACTCATCATGCTCGAGCAACATTGAGACAGAAGCAAAAATCCAAGTCAGATGGTCTTGCTCGAGCATAAGGAAATAGCTTGCCCGAGCATATGCCCGAGCAAAGGAAAAAGCCTGCCCGAGCAACCTCTGCCTTTCTACTTGGAATCAGCTCTCCCTGGAGTTTGCCCGAGCAAGAATGGAAGCTTGCTTGAGCAACATCAACTTGAAGCATTTTCTCCCTATCTTGCCCAAGCATGAAAATCATCATACTCGAGCACATGCTCGAGCAAGGAGAAAAATCTTGCCCGAGCAACCTTTGGATATCTTCTTGAATTTAACTCTGACTTAACCTTGCCCGAGCAAGGAGAAAGTCTTGCTCGAGCAACATTGTCTGGAAGCCATTCCTCTAGTACTTTCAAGAACTTGCTCAAGCATGAAAATCATCATGCTCGAGTATGATTGGCAAGAAAGAAAAATCCATGCTCGAGCATCAGCGAGCAGAAGACATTTTAAACTTCATTTCAAGAAGCTTGCTTGAGCAAGCCAATAATGTTGCCCGAGTAAAGTAGTCCCTGTTTTTGAAAATCATCGTCTGCATAATTCTTCTGAGCTTAACACTGATCTTATTACTCATGACTTTTACTTATTGAGATTACCAAATGCTTTTAACCAGTGTGTTAATGAGTTTCAGATTATCAAGACACTAATTACCAGCTGATTAGGATAAAGCAACTTGCTCTGACAAAGCATTAAATGAAGTTACCTAAACTGTAGCTAAATTGATCTGATCGAAGTAAAGCCTCTCCGACATTCTCATTGCACATTAAATGCTATTAGACAACGGATATGCAAAAGGAATGTAAGAGAATGTTTCCTCAACAAATTCCAGTTGTGATATTCAAACGGACGAAACTGAGGCTAAGTGATTCATCTGTCTAACGGCTACCTTAATGAGTCACAACGGAAGATTATCAAATCTTCTCCAACAGTCATTAATGGCATCAACTATAAATAGGAGGAGCATTGAATTTGGACACCTACCGAAATGCTGAGCAATTAATGACAACTTCCTAGCTCTAATAAGAAAAGAGAATGAGGAAGAGGAAAAGAAGCAAGAGAATGAGGTGAGTATGAAACCTATGATCTTTATCTCTCCTAACCTTCTTCTTATGACAACTTCCTAGCTCTAATAAGCTCTTGGTATAGTAATTTCTTTAAGGTGGCCAAAACCCTAAGTGACCAATGATGGAAGAAAGTTGCAAGAACTTAAAACGTAATAAGTGGTGTTTTGGTCTTATTGTTGTTATTCTTAGGCTTGTTGACGGTCGCGATGCCTTCTCCTTGAATTATTGAGGATTTAAAAGCCTTAAATACTATGGGGAGGTTCAGTCCAAATGAATAAAAATTGGTTATATCATGATTAAGGCTAAAAGTATGAGTTAGAAGGTTATTTAGGGCTAACCTATGGTGTTTATTAGAATGGAAACTTGGAAAATAACTTTGTGTTCCTTTAACCCTAATTTCAGCTAGAATAGAACATGCATAAGGAATGAGATTTTGACCATTTTGATGCTTCCAATGTGTTTAAAATGAAAAATTGTGTAGGGTAATAGTTAGAAAGTGGTTTTGGAAGCACTGGGATTGAATTGGGTTAAAACCCTAAATGCTACTAGTGTTGATCTCTACGTGGCAATTTCCTTGTGAACTGTTGTTGGTAAACTAAATAGTATTCAATTGCCCTAACACTTTTTCAGGATTGTATTAAATATCCTAATATTTAATTTGATACATAATATGGGCCGATTGGATTTGTATATTGGTAGTTGTGAATTTTTGAAGTTGATCATGTAAAACTGGCAAGATTCTATGGTAGTGTCCAATGAATTGTAATTCTTGATTTTGTGCGTTCAATTGGCTAAGTTTGATATTTTTCCTGAAACTAGATCTAATAAGGGTCAGATAGCGTTTGAAGGCATTGCAATTGGAAATGTGTACAATGAGATATGAATTTTCAAAGTTTGTTGAAAATTATACCAGTTTGACTTTTTATCCGAAAATGAGAAATGTAAGGGCAAATAGTAATTAAGTTAACTTCTAAGGGTTAAGCTAAATTTTTGGAGTTAGTATGGGACCTTTAGCTTTATAAAGATGTTGGATAAATAATAACCCGCCTTCCATGAATATGTTTATAGGAGCTAACGTTTGCCTGGAACGACCAAAGGATTAGGAGCCAATTCAGGAATTGGTAAAGCATCCAAGTGGTTACTCTTCTCTCACATATTATGTGTGACATTATATGCATATGTGAACCATGATTGTGATTTTTGTTGCATAATAAGGAGTAGGGCTTGGTGGACCAGTAGCCCTTGGGTCACAAAACCTAATTTGCATTCAGTTGATGTGGGTAGATGTCTAATTGAATGCCCGGTACTATGGTATGGATTATGTATGATTTCTAAATGCTTGACATATTGTATGTTGGTTGCCTATCATATATTGTACATGCATATTATGTGAGATTAACTGTTACCGTGGGATTCATTTGAATCCCAACTTTTGCTATTATCTATTTATTGAACATAGTACTGGACGTGGTTTCAAGACAAGGTATCAGATATCAGCAACTGGCGGTTCCAATGGTCTAAGACCCGTTGTGGGTTACCCGTGATTGTTATTTTGTAATTTGAAAACATTGTGTATAACCCTATGGGTATTCCTGTAATGTAATCAAGTATAGTTTATCAGTATATTATGCTATTTATGTTCACCCACTGTGCTCTCGATAATACTCTAATAATAGTCTGTATATACCAAGGGGTACGAAATTTGTGGTAACAGAGCCAGGTTTTGGTCTTGGGACATATGGGTTATAAGACCACCACACTTCTGCTGTGCTAGGAAAGTAATTTAGTTGAACTAGTCCATATGGTACACACTGGTCTCTTTTCTACCTTTTTGTTAGAATGGTCTACAACTTGAACTGGTTAGGCCAGTAGCAGTGCTAAGCAAGAGGAAAGTAGTTTGAGAGCTTAACTTGAAGAATTTCAAAAATGAGATAAACAAGCAGAGGCTCAAGTCTGTAAGACTCGATGTGCAAGTTTGCATGGGGCGGTGTCCCTGAGCTGTAAGACCTGTGTACCTAGCACTATGTTTGTTGCCTAGCGTGGTGACTTTGAACCAGTATGTCCAGAGTATGTCTTAAGGCTGACAGAGTATTTAGACTGTACTAGGTTGTAGTTGAGATGCCTATGACAAGGGGATAATTCCTTGGGCAACAAGACCCAAATATCCAATACTTTGATAATACAATGATCTGGAAGGCCAGAGTGAAATCATCCGAAAGATAGAATGTATGGGCAGTGAGGCCTGTGTAACCAAGCTTTCAGAGAGTGGACTAGTGGCTCCTGTTCTTGAATACTATACCCATTCAATCTACACCCTCATGGCATCCCTAAAGATCACTATATTTCATACCTCAAGGTACTCAGGCCTTAGATAAGTGAATTTTAAATTCCTATGATAATACTCTGCCCTTAATTCTCGTATTTAATCGGTGCCTTAATAGTGCCCCAATTGAACTTCCATTGCTACTTAAACTATTGCAAGACATTTTAATCCTCATTTCTCTCCTCCAAATTTGGTCAAACACCAAGGAAGCCAAGGAGAGCTAAATTGAAAGGGATAGAGAAGGAGAAGAGGAAGGAAATCAAGAGCAATGGGTGAGTAATGAACTCAAGCTCTTCATCTCTTCTACTTCTCCAACCTTGGCGATTTCTAACCCCAAATTCTCTTGGTTTGGTATTTAGAGAGGTGGTTGAACCCTAGAGGAGCAAGGAGGAAGAATTTGCAAGAAAACACAAGACAAGTCAAGGTAAGTAGTGTTTTGGTCTTATTGTTATTGTGCTTGGACTTGTGGATGGTTGTGATGCCTTCTTTTTGACTTCTTATAAGTTTGGAAGCTTGAATGTCTAAGGAGAGGTGCTGTCCAAATGTATAAAAATGGGTTAAAGCATGTTTAAGGTCTAAACTATAAGTTAGAAGGTGATTTAGGGCTAAACCATGATGTTATTGGTATGAAACTTCCAAGAACAATTTTGTGTTTCCTAGCCCTATACCAACTATTATCAGAGTATTATCATAGAGCATAGTGGGCGAACAGAACTAACACAATATAATGATAAACTGTACTTGATTACATAACAGGAATTCCCACAAGGTTATACACAATGTTCACAAATTACAAAAAAAAAAATCCTACTATACAATCTTGGATAACCCACAATAGGTCTTGAACTAGACTAGAACCTCTAGTTGCCGCTGTCCGTTGCCTAGCCTTGGGAGCCTCATCCAGTACTCTCTCTGTTCAATAAATAGATAATAGCAAAGGGCTGGGATTCAGATGAATCCCAGGGTAATAGTTAATCTCACATAATATGCATGCACAATATATGATAGGCAACCAATGTAACACCCCTACTTCTATAACATGTGCACAAACATGATTAAGTATGGTAATGAGAAGTTTTGATTCTAATTCGAATCATTTATCTTCTGTAATTTACAACGTAAATTATTTTAAGGACTCTGAGATGAAAAACCATTGCTTATAATTAAGATGGAAATTACTAAGTCAAAATAAGAAGGAAACTATGACAAGTTATATAGTAACTTGTGGATGAAGCAAGCTCAGAGAGGTAAGCCAGTATAATGACAAAAGACATAAGTGGGACGCAAACTCTGACCCTGTGGGACATGGTATGCGTGTCCAACCAGGGAAGAGAGAGAGAATGAGTATCTAGACCATCTGCAGAAGGAAATGTCAGTAGTAGTGATGATTCGTGGTACACATGGCATTACACACTACTACAAAAAATAGATACTACTTCTCCAATAAACGTCCTATTCTGAAAAAAGGAAGTAAAATTTGACGCGGTGGCAATTTTGTAATTATTTAGAGAAAATTTGATATATTAGGCGTCCTAATAATTTTTAGGACTTCGAAAGTGTATCTAAAACGTCCTATATTTATTTATTAGACGCCAAAGAAGAGGAAAAGTCGCGCCAAACGAAAAGGTTGGAGGGAAATTGCTAGGCTTTTGGGCTTTCTAGCGTCTAAATATATTTATTAGACGCCAAACATGCCCTAATTACTTCAATCTCTTCGATCATTCAGTCCAATCAATCGCATATTTCTCCAGCGCCCCTCCTCCCGAAATCCCTCACACTTCTCCCTCCTTCTCCCACCATCGCCGTCTTGCCTCCGCCTTGCTTCCCGAAATCCACCGCCGTTGAGCTCCTACTCCCTCCCTGTTCCCGTCGTTACTCCTCTTGCAATCCTTGTAGTTGGTCCGTCTCCCACCATCGCTAGCGCTGTTCGTCCCTTGCCGTCGTGGAGGGCAGGTCTTACGATACAAGTTTACGCAAAACCCACTTGGCCCTAACGACGATCTCATCTCTCGGGTATTATTCTTTCCTCATGTATGCATCATCCATATGTTGTTGATTCTGCTTGGGATTGTTTGTGCGTTTTTGAAGATATAAGTTCTGCAAAACCCACTTGGCCCTAACTGACGATCTCATCTCTCAGGTATTATTCTTTCTTCATGTATGCATCATCCTTATGTTGTTTATTCTGCTTGGGATTGTTTGTGCGTTTTTGAAGATACAAATTCTGTAAAACCCACTTAGCCCTAACTGACGATCTCATCTCTCGGGTATTATTCTTTCTTCATGTATGCATAATCCTTATGTTGTTGATTCTGCTTGGGATTGTTTGTGCGTTTTTGAAGTGATGTAAGGCATGTTTGCTTGATTAATTGTTTTGCTTGGAAATGATTCTATATATATATATATATATATATTCTTTGATATAGGGATTTTGTCACATGTAGATTATCGCTGATTTTGTTTTGAAACATAAAGTGCGGGTAAATGTGCATTATGCTATATTTGTCTAAAGTACATGGCTTTAGTGTTAATATTTTTCGGATTCGTTATCTCTCTAGCTACATATAGCTTGATTTCCATGACTTGAATTTTATTGTGGCCTTGATGTTATTTCTTGTCTCTAAAATACCAAATACTAATGTATAGTTAAGCAAATATCAGCTAGAACTTTTTTCCAATAATCTAAGACACCTCTCACAATCCATTTTTTTAAAAAATGATTATGATTGATTGTAGGATTTCTTAATCTCATGTTAATCTTTATTAGATTTCCTTGACAAAACATGCTATAGTGTTCAAGATGCTGTTGATTTCATGTTAGAGACATAAGACAGGCAAGGAGTGTTTAAATACATATGATGAGCCTTTAATTATTGTCTAGTGGTTAATGGCTTGGTCAACCATCCTCATAATTAATTAGACTTTGTCATCATGGTAGCTTCCAAAATCCTATTCCCAATGGATTGTTTGTGGATCCATTCACACCTTATTGATGATGTTGGAAGATTTGGCGGTAATTTGTTTTGAAACTTGTGAAGTTAATTTGGGTTCATTGTTTCCATGTTCTAATAATAATAATATATACTTATCTCGAGTCAAAAAAGAAGAAGAAGAAGAGGGTTTCATTTGTGAGGAAATAAACATTAACTAATTTTCTTTGGAGTCTCTTTGGTTTGGGGTTAATAATAAGAATATGACTATATTTGGTAATATTGTTGTGAATGTATGAGTTCCAAATGTTAAGCTTTAGAAGTTGGTCATCAAGCTTTGAGGAGAAGTCATTTATCTCCTAAATTGATTATTGTTAGGTAAGCGTTATTCTGGTATGGAGTAAAGACTCCCTTGCTTTTGGTGTAATCAAAAGTTGTTCGGGTTGCCACAAATTCTATTTTAAACATGAAGAAATAAGTTTTATTTTGACTAAAGAAAATATTCATTTGATTTTGATTTTCTTGCTCAATGTAGTTGTCTATTCATTATTTGATAGTTGCATTATGAATAATTGTACTTTGTGAGTTGTCAAGAGTTTCTAAAATGTACTCCAAATGGTATTGTATGTCGATTCTGTTTGAGTGTGGGGGGGGGGGGGGGGGTGGACCTTGCCTTCTTAAGATGTGTAAGTTTTGGTTTGACTTAAGATTAGGACATAGTTATTTGCTCTTTATTTTTTCCTACGAACCCGAACCGTATTTGTAGGTTCTGTGTTGAGCTAGAAATATAAATTCCGAGTTTGGTGTGAATTAAGACTGTGTCTCTAAATACAAAGGTTTATTTGAAATTGAAGATAATGATTTTCTTGCTTCCCTTTTATATTACAAAGTAGCTTTTGTTATACTGTTGTGAATGCACAATTCCTATTATAAATTTTAGGAAAAATATATCTAGCTAGTTTAAACATGAAATTTGGTTGTGGTTATTTCAGTTGCAAATATAAAAGTATAATTGCTTGGGTATTTATCTTATAGCCTTAATTCTACGTGGATAATTTGTCTTAAGAACTATTCAAGTTATGCTTATGTCTTAGCTTCATAGAGAGGGCTTATGCGCAAAATCCTTTTTATTTCAAGTTAAACGAGCGTCTGTTTGAATTTACATAGTTATATGATGCTATGGATTGTAACTGTCCATTTTATATATTTAAAGTTTGAAACTAGTTACCACACTTATTAGTCGGCTCTTAGTTTCTAAATAGACCATATGGTCTCGAACTTATATGCCAAATGCCATAGTTTTGTTTGCTGCACAAGTTTATAGTAATTTGGTCTCTAAGGGTGGTGACTAGGCCATATTATCTAAGGAACTTGGTTTGTGCGTGTAAGGCTTGGTTAGATTTCCTTAAATGACTTTTTAATAATGTGTCTTGAAAAAGATTTTTGGTAAATTAAATTTTGCTTACAGGTTTAGGTATGAACATGAAGAAATGCTTAGTTAGCCATAATTGTGCGTGGGAAAAAAAAAACCTTATTTGTAAAATTGTAAATTTGTGAGTTATGTTTTGGGTCTAAGAAATTGTCTTCAATTTAACTTTGAAAAAAAAAACAATTCCGAGTGTCATATCTGATTGAACAAAAGGATGGTTGATTAATGTGTTTTATGCTTGCCATTTGGTCCGTATAGACGTGAAAAAAAAAAAAAGAATGATCGTTGTGAAGGAATATGGGAAACCATTTAAAGTAAGACCTTAAGTTATGAAATAGTATTGTGTGATTTTGTTTTCATTTTACCCGTCTGTTTATTTTATTCATTTAATTACAACTTAATAACCTATCTAACATTTATTTGTCTTAACGGGAACATGGACAATTCGATGGGTCACACAATGAGAACCCGAGTTCTATTATCTTTTTCTTTGGTGAAATCATATGTTTCTTTTCCTTTTTTTTTCTTCTTTTGCCTTGAAAAATAGTATGAATAGTATGATTCGGGGGTTGTATTATTTTCATCTTCTAGGCTCTAGTTCAATGATTCAGTGAGATTGTTTCAAACTTGAGTATTTGCTGTTCATTTTGTTTTTGCTTGACCAGGGTATAAAGTTATTTTCATTGACTAATCTTATTCAAGGTCGGTTGGTGATGAGAAATATGAGATTGTCTGTGTAGGTGATTGAGGATGATCCTAGATATTGGGAAGTGTTGTCATCTACACCGGCGGTTTGTTGGCTAGATATTGTGGTTAGTAGAGGATATACATTGCGGCGCTATTTTGTGTCGTCTGTTTTTTGACAAGTGAATTAATGTTGCATTTGCATGGATCTTACCAACTAGATCAGCTCCAAAGAACCGTGAGGTTAGAATGAAATCTAAGAGCATTGTATATGAAATGAAAAGATGTATTTGGAAAGTATTGTTTTTACAATTTTACAGCTCAAAATTGGTTTTCATTCATGTTGTATCGGTTGTCCTCTCGGGAAATAATTATTTTGCACTCGCTCCTCATATCCTTTAAATGATTTTCATAGTTTGATGTCCGAACCTTGTTAACCATAGAACCCGAAGCTATTGATCTTTCTTGCTTTAAGTCTACTTTTCGAAACTGAACTTTTACTTTGTCTCATTTATATTCTCTTATGATATGATGCAACGAGATAGAGAATTGACTAGTAGAGGGTTGCTATTCTTATCTCCAAAATGCCTCGTTTGCGTCATGAATCTTTGTTGGAAAATTAATTAGGTGAATGCTTTAAATCCAAGCCTGAATTTAGCAAGGTATATCCTGATTTTTATATTTTCCATGACTTACTTTGTGACATTACATTTATGAAGGTACATGTGATATTTTATATTCGATTTTATAGGCTTGGGAGAAATGGAGGTCACAAATCACAAAGCTTGATTGCGGTGCATTTTGGATTTAGTGTGATAATCATCAAACACGGGAGGGCTTGAAAGGAATGCTTCAAATTATCTTTGGGTAACATTGATAGTATCGGTATGGCTACATGTCATTGGATAGAATTGTATGTTTCCCATTTTCTTTACATTAGGCCATTTACAAGGGTAAGTTTGATCTGATCTACTTGTGCAACTATTCAATATTATAGGTGTTGTTACTACCACTATGTCCAATTCATCATGAACTATGTGTCTTGGGATATTTGTTACATATACATACATGTATTCTACATTTTCGTCTTCCACTTTGTTGTTACACTTTCGAGCCAAAAATATAAGGTTAGCTAGCACATAGGTGTTGTTTATTTTATCACATTGTGGTGATTATTGCTTGCGATATGTAAGAATGTTTTTAAAAGGGATTGTGGGTAGTGAATATACGAAGTAAAATATATATATATTTTTTTAAAAAAATAACACTTAAGAGGTCTAATTTTTAGAATAGGACGTCTTAAGTCTCAACTTATGGCGTCTAATTCTAAAAAATTAGACGCCGTAAGTTGAGACATTAGACGTCCTATTTTAAAAATTAGACGTCTTAAGTGTATATTGGTAGGGCATTTATGCTATACTTAAGGCGTCTAATTTTTAAAATAGGACGCCTTAAGTATTAACTTACGGCGTCTAATTCTTAGACTTAGACGCCGTAAGTTTCCCCTATTACGCTCCCCAGATAGACGTCCCTCGAAAATAGGACGTTAAATGTACAAAAAATAGGACGCCGTAGCCTTGTTTTGTATAGCAAAACGCCTTAAACTGGAGTTTGTCTAAATGTGAAAAACTTGGAGTACTCTCTGTAAGACCAAAACTCGAGTTTTCCTATGAAAACTGAAGTTTTGCTTAGATCTTCAAAATTGAGCTACTCTCTGTCATGTCAAAACTCGAGTTTTGAAACCAAAACTCAAGTTTGCCTTTGACAGTAAGTTTTTCAACTTACCAAAGACAAACTTCAACTTGTGTTTACAATTGTTAGTTATCATCAAAACACATAGAGAACTAACACAAACTCCCAGGCCCAGAAGGATGGTGCCACTTAGTGGGCCAGAAGAGAGAGAAAGGTGACTTGGAGAGCAAGCAGAAGGTCACATCAAGTAATAATGAGGAGAGAGAAAATAAAATAATCAAGATTAATCTGGACCACACAATTTGAATCTGATATGATAGGAGAATGAAATGTAATAATGACCCCACATGGTCATTTATGGTGCCATTTATGGGCTGCCATGTGGTTCCCACTGACTTGGAGAGAGGACACGCAAAATGACCATTTTACCCTTGAAGTGTTATTTTCACCACTGGACAAAAATCTACACCTAGTAACTCCAAAAACCATCATCAAGGGCAATCTTGGAATCTGAATTTTTAGGCCATGGAAGGTGCCACATCTTCTTAGAATTCTCAAGAGTTTCTTGAGAAGCAAGTCAAGGAATTATTTAAATATTCGAAGCATTCTTCTGACCAGTGGATAATAACCAAGCTTGGATAATAGCCCTAACCCTTGGAGTCTATATAAGGACCTCACTTGGCCATTTGCAATCTTCCAAGGATGAGCTCAAGGTGTTGGAGGATAGTGAGCAGCTGAAGGTCTTGGTTCAAGAAGAAGAGAAGATCATACGCAACCGAAAATCCAAGGTAAGCCCCTAACCGACAACCTAGCAATTCTGTTTATGCCCAATGTTGTGTAAAATGAATTTGCTGTAATATTTTCATGTTTTTGAGGTTCCCATTGAGTACAAAACGTGATTTTGAGTGGGGACAAGTAGGATCACCTTTTTCCCAACCCGAAAAGCCCTAAATCTTAAGTTTATGTAAATCTGCCGATTCGGGTGTTTTCTGGGCAACGTGTATTAATTGATGGTTTTAAAATAGTAAATGAAGTTAAAATGATTTTAAATTTTACATGGTTAACTTAGACATCCAAAGGATGATTTTGGAATAATATTTTGTGTCATTATGATTTTCCTACCCAGAGTTCGTTACTGTTGAAAATGACCTTAAAACAGGAACTTCATTTCGGACCAGTGGCTTAAGTTTGGGAATAAGGAAAGAACCCAAACCTAGATGACTTTGGGAATTATTTTTATGGTAAACTATAAATCCTAAGGGTTCAATGTCCACTGATTCACATCAATATTATTTTTCTAGAATTTATTAAAAATCAACGAAGTTGGGTTAGAGATTCTAAAAAATTATGGTGTAAGCGAAATTTATGGAAATTGAAGTAAAGGTTGTATATGTGATTGAAAGCATAATGTTTTGCTGTATCTAGGGTGATAGAACGTGTGGAACGTATCTCTAACATCAAGGGAAGAGTTTACTATATCCGAGGAGTGCCAGGTAGTAACTGTTAACTTGCATACTCTATGTTGCTATTGTGTGTATGTTTTATCATGATTGTGGATGTCGGCTAGGTAGTATCTATGGGACTTTGTGTTCTATGGTTGCCACTAAGGCTTGAGGTATATGTTGGGTAGGCAGTATCTGCTGGACTGTGTGTCCACAGAGTGCTACTGAGGCCCGTGGCATGTAGGGTACGTGAGGTAGGTGGAGCCTATGTGACTGTGTGTGCATAGGTGTCTACTAAGACCTCAAGAGGGGTAGGTGGTTAGGGTTGGCCACCCTTACTACTGAGGCCCCTGAGCGCTGATAGTTTCGAGGGGCTTGTCTTGAACAGGCAGTCTTGCGGAGTGCATGCCAGATTTGTTTATCCTGGTTGTGATTTGCATTACATGCATTGCATACATATTGTATATAAGTTTAACAGTTACTCTGGGGTTCAAGTTTGAACTCCAGACCATTTTGGAGATACAGGGATGAGGTAGTAGTAGGTGGAAGGCTTGAAGAAGGTAGGGCATGTTGCAGAGAATTGAAGAAAATAGGGAATGCCCTATCACTTTTTGTACCATTCTATTTTGGATGATTGTTGCTTTTGATTAGTACTTTGTTATGGATAACTGTATCTAACACTTTGGAGATTTACCTACTGTATGGATTTATATGTTTATCAGTACAATGAACTTGTCCAAACCAGATCCCGTGCTCTTTTGCATTCACTCTGTTAAGTATTAAATGGACTAAGTAATAAAGGAAAGGTAATTATAGAAAGGCATCCCTCTAACTCGCCACCCGAAAGGGTGAGACCGGTAGGGGTGTAACAACCAACATATAGTACATCAAGCAATCAAAAATCATATATAAACTGAGAATTCAACTAAACCTCCAGCCATATCATTTGAATGCAAATTAGGTTTCGTGACCCAAGAGCGACTGGTCCAACAGGCCCTACTCCCTATTACCACAAATCAAATAGAATTAAATTACGTGCGCAAATCTAAATCTTGCGTATGACCCATCAAATTAAAGCTCATTATGTGTACTTTAACTCTATAAAATTTCATAGCCATTGGACACCTTTACTTATCCAAAAACACATCACAACTTGACTTCCTCGCAAGAAATTAACACAGACAGAATTAAGGTTTTGTGTAATTCAATTTCAATGTTTGCAAAATCACTTCCAAATCTTTATCCTATACAATTTTTCATTTCAAACATATTGGAAGCATCAAAATGGAAAAAATCTCATTGCTTGAGTGTTTCCTGTTCTAGCGAAAATTAGGGCATGAAGAAAACAATGTTGGTTTTCCAAGTTTTACTTCAAAAACTCTATGAATTAGCCTTAAAGCACCTTCTACCTTTTAGTTTAGGCCTTAGACATGCTTTGACGATTTTTTAACCATTTAGACATAAACTCCCCTTAGACTTTAATACTTCCAAAATCTTAAGAAAACAAGGAGAAATCGGCTCCAACACCAAGAATCACAACAACCAAGCAAAGATCACTACTTACCTTGTCTTGTCTTGGGTTTTCTTGAAATATTTTGTCTTCCTTGGCCTTAGGGTTTCAGTTCAGGTGCTTGTTCAAGTTCATCATTTCAACCTTTGGTCCTTTCTATCTTTAATCATTATTATTATAGAACAAAGAAGAGGTAGTTACCAACCCAAGGGTATATTAGTCATTTCACAACATTTTAAATACACAGATACTTCAAAATATCATACATTAACATTTACAGCAGCTACAAAAAGCATTTATCATTCATCTAAACAGACTACTACATAACATGTTCTGGACCTTACATTACATAGCTTTTATATAAAAGACTTCCCAGGGGTCACCCATCATTACATTACTCTAAGCTTCGCATGCTTAACCTAAGTACAGTAGCCCCAAATATGGGTATTGACCTCCAACTACATCTCAACACCGCTACCTTCTACCACCCCTTGACCTAAGAAGTTGCGCCACACAACTTTGGCGCCAAAATACGGAGCACAGTCAATTAATTAGGACCTATACATATACTTGTCCTCATACTTCCTTATATGCCTTATGAAAATATGAAAATCATCATTTCGTCCCTCTTCTATGACCATGTTTTTCTTTTGGTTCAAGAACGCAATGTCCGAAAAAAATAGGATAATCCGTATCCAGATGTGATCTGGGAAGCACATACCAAGAGTTCTCTGATTCCAATATAGCGCCTTCACCTCCTTTAGGTACTGGGTATACTATGCTAAAGGCATCTCCTCATCAAACATAACTTGCTCGTATTTAGTACTGAATTGTGTATAACCCCTCATAGGCTTGGTCGAATATGTATATAGGCCCACCACACTTCTTCAGAAGATCAATTGGTCATATGAATGATCACAACACCTTCACCTCCTCCAGGTACCGGGTAAACTGTGGGTTATGTTGCACTACTTGACTTTTAAAACAGGATTAAGTATGTGCGAACTTGAGATATTTTAATGTTGAGTTTGGAGATGAAATTGGTATGTGTTACGGACCTGTATCAGGCCCAATTACGAAACGGCCCAATAGGGGCAATATGCGGCAGGATCCGCCTGGAATGAAAGAGGATCCTAACCCATCTACAATCAAGGATATAATCAAGGAAGATCCCAATTTAGATCATAAAGTTATGATACCTAGGCTCCAAGATGCACAGGGCCCATAAAATCCCAACCTAAGGTACACTCTATAAATAAGGAGGAAAAACCCTAAGGTACGACACTTACTATTTACTCTTTACTATACTGCCGTCACTGTGCACACACATCACCCCCTATAGGTGCAAGCCTTATTGTGTACAGTGATCCCACGTTCTTCTAGATATCTGTCTCATAGATATCTAGATTGAACCACCTGATCCAATATCAACGCACTAGCCCACCAGGTTAGACATCTGTGTTCTCATAAGAACATTAGTGCCGACCGTGGGCACTATAAACTTCGATCCCCGTGCCCAACGATGGTAGACACAAGAAACAGTAATCGAATCCCTCTACTGAGAACCAAATTCTAGTGGAAGGGAGTCAGCTACAGCAGAATCAAGACCCACCACCACTTGAGGATGCCCACGATTACGACGCTGTGAATGATGGAGATGACGTAGCTAATACGACATCCTCCCCATCAATCGCGGCTGATCCCCAGGATGCGGTGATCAAAGAGGTCCAGCAGCAGGATCCCTTTTAGGAGATCCTGGTCTCGAACCCAGACGTTCTCCTCTTGCAAAACACCGTGGGCTCGATGATAAGGCGGATGGAGGATATGGAGAACCACAACAACCTCCAGCACTAAGAGGATCTTAGAGCAATACAGCAATTGATAGAGGAGCGTTTTAGGCAATTTGAAATGCCGGTACGGAAAGAAAATCGGGATGACCTGCTCGGGAGGAAAGAAAGGGTGACTCAGAATGCTCATAATCCTCTTCACAGTGAGCAGCCGAGATCTATGCAACACAACAATAGCGGTACTACTCAAGAGACGAGCTCAGTATAAGTACAGGTTTAGAACCCTGTTTCTATCTTGAAAAAACTACGCACCGAGAGGATCCCGGACGACGAGGACCGAGATCGGGAGATGGTACCCTGAAGGCCAACCTCTCCAAAAACATACAAGATGAAGTACACTATGGGGAACAACAGCAGTCCTTTTTCCGATGAAATTGCAAGCGCGCCTTACCCAGAAGATTTTGATTTGGAAGACCTGCCAAAGTACAATGGAACTCAAGACCCGTGATCCCATCTTGATACTTTCGAGTTTCTCATGTTTGTAAGACAAACTTTAGGGCCTATCATTCCCCGGATCTTTGCCATCACACCGTCTGGAGCTGCCCAAAAATGGCTCCATACTTTGCCGGCCAATTCAATTCATACCTTTGAAGATCTCAGAAGTAGGTTTGAGTTGAACTTTGCAACTAGCAAGAGGCAACCGAAATCCCAATTCGCTCTCGGTAAGATTAAGCACAGCGGGGGAAACACTCCAAAAGAATTTGGATAGATTCAAAGATGTCGCTTTGCAGGTACATGCACTTCCAGAAAGTGCACACGTGCATTGTCTTATTGACGGCCTGGATGCATCATCTCGGCAGGCAAAGTCGATTTTCAAGAACCCGGTCAATAACTTAACCGATTTCAGAACTTGATCAAAACAATACCTAGAGGTGGAACGGAGGGAGATAGCCAATGCCATCGGAAACGAGAAAAGAAAGAATTCACCCTCGAGAGGCAAGGGGCAGCCCGAAAATTGAAAAGAAGATTCTCGCGGATGGAATCTAGAAAGTAGGCCTCGATGTGGAAGGTTTGAAGGGAAAGCAAGATATGACAAGTACACCCCCTTGAATGTCTCACGGTCCCAACTTTGGAGGAAGGTAGCACTGATCGAGATGAAGAGAGTCGAACGACCTCGACCTCCCCAGAACAGAGCCAGTACTGACCAATCCTGATATTGCACATTTCATGATGGAGCAGGGCATACTACGAATCAGTACTATGAACTCCACGACGCCATTGAGACGTTCGTCTGAGATGGAAAATTATGACAATACGTAATAAAAACTCAGGGGCGGAAGAATAACAAACAAGCAAGGAGGCCAGAGTAGAAATCCGGCTCCGGAACACAAGAAGAAACCTAAAAAGCTAAATAAACCGGGTAGCGATGATGACGAATTCCCAGAAGCCAAGTTTGACTGTAATGTGATCAGTAGAGCCATGAGAGGCGAGGGAGATACGGTAAGCCATAGGAGGAAATATTTAAGAGAGGTCCTCTTAGTGAGAGATCGGCTGAGATTTAAAGAAGATCTAAGCAAACCAGAACCCCTGTTATTGTGTTTCACAAAGGAGGACCTGAAGGATGTAGTTCCAGGCCATCAGGGTGGTTTAGTAATTACAGGAACGTTGGGATATTGTCGGGTTAAGAGGATTTTCATAGATGCCAGAAGCTCCTCGGACATCATCCTCTGGGACGCTTTCAAAAGGATGAACGTCAACAGAGAGGATTTGAGGTCGTGCAAAACAACCCTCATAGGGTTTAATGGGGAACACTCCCCTCCCAAGGGATACATCAACCTCAGGCTAACTTTGGGCACAAAGCAGGCATTCCGGTCGAAGCGGGTGAGATTCATAGTTGCCGACTTCCTGTCCCCATATAACGTCATTTTGGGGAGACCGACCATTCACAACTGGGATATGCTGGTTTCTACTAAACATCAAAAGCTAAAGATAGTAAGTGGCAAGAACAAAGTCATTACTGTCAATGGAGACTAGAAAGAGTCTCAGCAATGCTATTTCGAAACGGTTAAAGAAGGTGAAGGTGGACCTTTATCCCCACCCTGGATACGTAAAGGAGATAAGAGCGTAAAAAAGGGAGACAACAGGGAGCAACGTCAACCAGTAAATATTGTCGAGCTAGACATGCGTGAGGAAACCAAAAATCTGCGACCTGACCAGAGGGTGAGTTGGAAAACCTAGTGTTGGGGAATGAACCTCACCAAATTACCAGAATCAGCAAGAAAATGACTCCGGAGCTGAGTCGGTGGGATTTCTAAAAATAAATCAGGATGTCTTTGCATGGAGGTCATCCGAAATACCCGGGATCGACCCAAATTTTTGCTGTCACAAATTGGCAATTCACCCCGGATCAGCCCCAGTGGGGCAAAAGAAGAGAAAGCTCGGTCCAGAAAGGAAGAAGGTTTTGGAGGAGCATATCAAAGAGTTGTTGGAAGCCGGATTTATCCTAGAGGTACAATATACTACTTGGCGGTCTAACGTAGTAATGGTAAAGAAACCAAGTGGGAAATGGAGAGTATGTACGGATTACACGAACTTGAATAAAGTGTGTCTCAAAGACTCATATCCAATGCCCAACATAGATCAGCTGGTCGACAATTCATCCAGATTCCAGTTATTATTCTTTATGGACTCATACTCCGGATACAACCAAATAGCGATGTATCCCGAAGATCAAGAAAAGACAGCCTTTATAACCAAGAAGGCCAACTACTATAACAACGTGATGCCATTCGGGTTGAAAAATGCCGGGGCTACATACCAAAGAATAATGAACAGAGTCTTTGAAGACCAACTCAGTCTGAACGTAGAGGTTTACATTGATGACTTGATTGTCAAATCGGCGGAGCTGGAATGCATGACGCTTCGCGATATAGAAACTGCAGGCACCGTAACGAGTGAGAAATGCTCTGCCCCCAAACCCATCCAAAGTACCTCGACTAAGAAGGAAAAGGTTACCAAGAAAAAACCGGCTCTGAAAACGAAAGACGCCCCTACTTCGACTGATCAAGAAGTCACCCATGCACCGCCTCCCCCAAACCCTGCTGGCCCTACCTCTGAGCAACAGGTTATTCAAGATCCTCCCCTACCCAGTTACACCGGTCCGTTATTTGGGAAACCGGGGTTACTAAAGATCTTCGCATTGCTCTTCGCCCTCCCAAGCACTATTTCGAACCAGTAAAAGTAACTGACGCAGAGGTTGAAGAACTTCAGGAGATTGAACATTTGGCCTTGAAGGCCGCCACGTTGAGCCAAACTATGGCATATCTAAAAAACAAATTTGCCACTACTCATGCAGATCTTAATCACATAACGACAGAGAAAAACAAGGCTAATGAGCAAAAAGGCAAGGCTCTTGAGGAGATGCAAGCAACCAAACCGGCGAAGGACCAAATACATGAAGAGTTGCAAGTGGTCAAAAATTGAGAGGGACAACATGCATAAAGAGCTTCTGCAGACCCAGGAGGATCTTCGGAGAGCAAAGTCAGATTTCTTTCGCGAGCAACAAACTCATGAGAGCGATCTCAGTGCTTTGAACATGGTGAAGACAAGCATGAAGAGCTAGAGGCAAAGCTAAAAGACTATCAGGAGGCGCTCAAAGCTGCCCGCGCCAATATCTCTTGGTTAAAAGACGGCGTACAGGACTCTTTTGACAATGCTCTGGAGTAAGTTCAACTCCTAAACACCGGTGTTGAATTAAACCTTAAATGGGCGCATTATAACGCTTATGTTAATGACGGGAAATTAGTCCTTCCCCCTCCATCTTTCGCCAACAAATCAATTTATCACTCATAGGAAAACCAAGAGGAGAAAAGAGGTGAAAAGGCCAATCCTCCTAACCCGGCAGGACCGAATGCTGATGCTCCACCTTGTTGAAGAAAAGGGATGCCAGTTTTGATTGTAGCTATTTGTTTGGGGTACTGAAGCCCCTTGTTTGCTTTCTTTGTAATTTTTCCCGGGCTAATAACCCATTCTAAATTCCTACAACTGACATTATATAAATACTTCAAAGTTAATGAAAAACACTTACTTCTTGTGCACACCGAACGCTTGCTTATTGCTTGTCGAACCCGAATACTTCTTCGAGCTGGACTTTTGCATTGCATTCGTTGCATTTTATGAACTTGAATTTATTTTCAGAGTTCTATTAAATGCCTGGACCAGAGTGAAACATATTCGCGCAAAATCTGCTTAGATATTCGTCTGGTATTATAACTAGGTATTATATTTGTGAAGATTTTCATTAATCTAACACATTACATTCCAGCACGATCGACTAGAATCTAACTCGTCATTCAGTTTTCTTTAACCAAAAATTTAAACATTTCGACTTGATCAGGGTCAAGATGACGGTTCACTTCATTACTCAGACAAACGATTTGGATGCATCACGGCCCCGTGGGCCTTTCACTGCAGCTTCTTTCAACTGAAAACGGGTTTCTTTACCCTGAATTCATTTATTTAAATAGACTTGGAGACATAGTCATCTTACATGATTCTGAAAGGAATTTCAAATAGATTTGGCGACATAGTCGTCTTACAAGATTTCAAAAGGAATGTCAAATAGACTTGGGCAACAAAGTCGTCTTACATGATTCCAAAAAGGAATTTCAAATAGACTTGGCGACATAGTCGTGTTTACACGAAACTTAGCTTTAACTGTAGTACGGTTTCAGCTTGTCCGCATTCCACGTTCTTTTGACCGCCTTCTTTTCCAGGGTCTCCAGCATATAAGCTCCTTTGCCGAGATTTTCTTTAATCTGGTAAGGGCCTTCCCAATTTACCCGAGCTTTCCATCCCTGGCGTTTTTATTGTCGCGACTCTTCTAAGCACCAAATCACCCTTTTCGAATGATCGGAGCTTCACCTTTTTATTGTATCTCGTCGCGATGAGTTGTTTTGTCGCCATATCTCGGCAGTGTGCCGTGACTCTAACTTCATCAATTAGGTTCAACTCTACCGCCAACACTTTACTATTGTCCTTTTCCTCTAGCAGGGCCTTAACTCTCCTCTATGAGTACTGGCCAATTTCCAGTGGGATCATAGCCTCGCGTCCATACGTTAATCTAAAGGGAGTTTCCCTGGTTGATGTCTGAATGCTGGTCTGGTACCCCCACAGGATATAGTACAGCTGCTCCACCCAACTAGACTTTGCTTCTTCCATCCGCTTTCTTAATCCGTCTACTATGACTTTGTTTGCGGCCTCAACTTGCCCATTAGATTGGGGATGTTCTACAGAAGCAAAGTGTTGCTTGATCTAGAAGCCGGACATCATTGCTGGGAAACCCTTATCAATAAACCGGGTTCCATTATCCGTGACTACCTCGGCCGAGATCCCAAATCAGGATATGATGTTTCTCTCGAGGAATCTTTACACCCGAGCCGAGGTGATTGTCGCCACCGGTTCAGCCTATATCCACTTGGTGAAGTAATCAATAGCTACTATGAGCCATCGCAACTGTCTTGGAGCCGCCTTAAATGGTCCCAACAGATCCATGCCCTATTTGAAAAATGGCCACGGCGCCGAGATAGACTTTAATTCTGCTGGGGGAGACCATATTATCCTAGCATGCTTTTGGCAGCTGTCACATTTCTGTACATGATCCTTGGAATTTGCCTTCATCATAGGCCAGTAATATCCGGCTCGTAAGGCTTTCTAGGATAGTGCCTTAGCACCCATGTGTTGCCCATTAATTTCTTCATGGATCTCAGCCAATAAATATTCAGCTTTTTCTGAATTCAAGCACTTCAGCATTGGAGAATGCAAGCCTTTGCGATACAACTGATCGTCCAACATCGTATATAAGGCTGCTTCCCTTACCAACTTATTTGCTTCTATTGAGTCGTCGGGGAGAACTCCTCTTTCAAGATAGTCGATAATTGATTTTCTCCAATCACCGGATGCCGAGATAATCATGGAGCAACTTGGCTCTAACAAACTTTGCTGGATGATAGCTCGATGATTACTCGGGCTCTTGGTACTTGCCAATTTGGACAAAATGTCTGCCCTGGTATTCTCTCCACTTGGGATATGTACAATAGTCACCTCTTCAATATCTGTCATGACTTCTTTTACCTTCCCCAAATATTTTATCAACAGAGGGCCCTTGGTCTGGTATGCCCCTCCCCAATTTGTGCCGCCACAAGCTAAGAATCAGTGGAGACGTGCACTTTCTTGGCTCCATTTTCTTTGGCCTAAAGTAACCCGACGAGGAGAGCTTTGTACTCCGCTTGATTATTAGAAGTCGGAAAATTGAGTCGGAGGAAGTGCTCTATTGAAACTCCTGCGGGACTTTCCACTATAATCCTGGCTCCGCTCCCCTTAGTGTTTGATAAACCATCAACGAACACTTTCCAAGTTTCTGTATTTTCAACCTCCTGTTCACTTGGCGGGGTTAGTTCCATCATAAAATCCACCAAGGATTGTGATTTATTGGCATGCCGGGCTTCATAAGTGATGTCGAACTCGGACAACTCTATTGCCCAGCTGATCATTCTCCCAGCCAAATCAGGTTTATGAAGTACCTGCCAGATTGGTTGACTTGTCCAGACCACAATAGGGTGGCCTTGAAAGTATGGGCGAAGTCGTCTTGTAGTAGTAAGCAAGGCAAATGCCATTTTCTCCAGCTTCTGATATCTCAACTCTGATCCTTGCAGATCCCGACTCACAAAATACACTGGCATTTGGCCATCTTCTGTTTCTCTAACCAGCACAACGCTTACTGCTTCTTCACCTACGGACAAGTATAGAATCAAAGTCTCTCCCGGCTCTAGCTTAGATAAAACCAACAATGCAGCTAAACACTGCTTTATCTTAGTGAATGCAACTTCATATTCTGAGTTCTACCCGCCTTGAGCTTCCTTTTCTAACAGTTTTAAAAAGGGCAAAGAATTCTCCACCGACTTGGGCAAAAATCTAGTCAAGGCGGCCAATCTCCCCGTCAATTGTTGTACCTCTTTTTTGTTTCTTGGAGCATTCAATCCAACACCTCTTGGCACTATTCGGGTTAGCTTCAATTCCTCTATTTGTGAGAAAAAATCCCAAAAACTTTCCAGCCAGAACTCTAAACGCACATTTAGCCAGGTTTAACCGAATTCGGTAAGCTCTCAGCTTGTCAAATGTCTGTTGGAGATCTTGGACATGGCTTGCTGGCTCTGCTGATTTGACAATCATGTCGTCAATATACATTTCCACATTCTTCCCAAGCTGGTCTTCGAATACTCGGTTCATCATTATTTGATAGGTGGCCCCTGCATTCTTCAGGCCGAAAGGCATCCCGTTGTAGCAATTAATTACCTTTTCAGTGATGAACACCGTTTTTTCTTGATCCTCCTGGTTCATGGTGATTTGGTTATATCCAGAATACGCGTCCATGAAAGAGAGCAATTGAAAACCGGATGAATTATCAACCAACTGGTCTATATTGGGCATTGGAAAAGCGTCTTTAAGACACACCTTGTTTAAGTTGGTGTAATCTATGAAGACATTCCATTTGCCACTCGGCTTTTTGACCATGACCATGTTGGATAACTAGGTGGTATATTGCACCTCTCGAATGAAACCGGCTTCTAACAGCTCTTTTACGTGCTCCCTCAAGGCCTTCCCTCTCTCTGGGCTGAGCTTTCTTTTCTTCTGGGCCACTGGAACTGATCCCGAACAAATCGCCAGTCTGTGACAGCAAAATTCTGGATCTACCCTGAGTATCTCTGACGGTTTCCAAGCAAACACATCTTTGTTCTTCTTGAGAAAATCTTCCAGCTCAGCTCAAACTGCAGGGTCCAGCGTTTTCCCGACTTTTGTGACCTATCCCGGTTATATTCCCAGGACGAGATCTTCTAATTCTCCATTCAGCTCTATTCTCTAGATTTTCTCCTCTTCTCATAAATCCAGCTCGACCAGATTTACCGACTTGCCTTGAAGCTTTGCCTTCACCTTGCTCGAATTTTCTTCCTTGTGAATCTGAGGTGGAGAGACTAGACCATCCTTACTTTCTTTAACCGTCTCAAAATAGCATTGCTGAGACTATTTTTGGTCTCCTTTGACGGTGACAACCTCATTGTTTTTACTAACCATCTTCAATTTCTGATGCTTTGTGGACACCAGCATATCCCAATTGTGTATAGTCGGCCTCCCCAAGATTATCTTATAAGAGGAGGGGAAATCGGCAACAACAAACCTGACGCGCTCCGACTTGAACGCCTCTTTCGTCCCTAACGTTAATTTGAGGTCTATAAACGTCTTTGGACGAGTGTCCTTCCCGTTAAAGCCCGGCAAGGTTGTCGTACACGGTTTTAGATCCTCTGGGTCGAGTTTCATTTGCTTGAATGTATCCCATAAGAGAATGTCGACCGCGCTTCCGACATCCACAAAAATCTTCTTTACCCGGCAGTTTACCACCGTTCCAGTAATCACCAAACCATCATGATGGCCTGGAGCTACACCCTTCAGATCTTCCTTGGTAAAGTAGAGTAAGGGCGTTCCGATTTTGTATAGTCTTTCTTGAACTCCGGGTGATCCCTAATGGAAAGGACCTCCCTCAGATATTTCTTACTTTGACTGACCGAATCTCCCCCTCCTTCAAACGCTCCACTGATAACGTTACATTCATGCTCAGCTTCAGGGAACTCTGCATCGCTACCTTCTGCTTTCTTCCCCTTTTGATCTTTCCTTTTCTTATCAGCGGCCAGGCTCTTGGTCCGTCCCCCATGTTGGCGTTTATTATTTGTCCGTCCCTGGGTTCTGATCACGTACTGACGCAGCTTTCCTTCCTGGACGAACTTTTCAATGGCATCCCTCAGATCCCAGCACTGGTCCGTAGTGTGTCCCGCTTGGTCATGGAACTCACAATATCGAGATTGATCTAAGGCCGCCTTGTTATGAAGTGGCCGAGGTCGATCTACTTTCTTCATCTTGGTGAGGGCTACCTCCTTCCAGAGTTAAGAGCGCAGAACATTCAAAGGAGTATATTTCTCATACTTTCCTTCAGCTCTGCTTCCCCGAGATTTATTGTCCAGGTTCCGCCCTCAGAAATCCTGCCTTCGACTTCCTTGCTCTTCCTTTCCTCTCGTAAATCTTCTGGGCTAATCCTTTCCCTTCAGAGGTGGGCTCTTCCCCCTATCTTTAGCCGCAGCATTGGCGATTTCTACTTGTTCCAACTCCAAATACTTCTTCTCCTGCTCTTTAAAGGCTTTCAGGTTTTCAACGCATTCCTTGAAGATTGATTTGGCCAACAGAGATGAAGTGTCTAGGCCGGCTATGATTAGATGCACATGCACGCTTTCCTCTAATCCATGCACTTGCAAGGCAGCGCCTCTAAAGCGATTAAAGTATTTTTGGAGAGTCTCTTCTGGATGCTGCTTAATCTTGCATAGGGTAAATTCGGATTTTGGCTGTTTCTTGCTCGTCGCAATATTCAACAAAAATTTGTCTCCGAGATCTTCAAAGTTTTGGATCAACTTTGCTAGAGAGTGTGGAACTACGCCTGTGCTGCACCTCGCAGGGTTGCAACAAATAGCTGAGATATGATGGGTTCCTCAAATTGCCTGACATACATCCTCATGTTGAACGTATTAATATGACTTTGTGGATCCTGAGTTCTATCGTATGTAGGCAAGTTGGCCAAGTCGAAGTTCTTTGGGTACGGAGCTTCTGCAATCTCGTCTGAGAAGGGACTGCTGTTATTCTGCCCCTACTATATTTTCTTCTATACTTGCCGGGAATACTCTTTGTTTGTGGTGGCGCATCTGGGAGAATGTTAGTTCTCAATGTGTTTTGATGATTAATAACAATTGTAAACATGAAAGAATGATTTTTGTTAGAAATTGGTAAAACATGTTGTTTGCAATGCAAAAACATTTATGTCAGCTCCAAACTCGAGCTTGGGTCTCCAAACTCGAGCTTGCCCCTTACAGAAAGCAAACCAAGCTATTTTGCATTTTCTAAACTTGAGCTTGGTCCATAAACTTGAGCTTGAAAGTTTTCAAAAGTTTACTCATATTCGAGTAAGCTCGAGCTTGCACTGTAAGCTTGAGCTTACGAAGGTTTGAGGATTTTATCAAGTTACTCAAATTGCAAACTCAAGCTTATTAGTTTTAAACTCAAGCTTGCCTCTTCCGAGTCTTTTCTCACTAAGTTTACAAATATGTAAACTCGAGCTTGCGTTACAAGCTCGAGCTTACCTCGGCAAAATCCTTTAAACTTGAGCTTATCATTTTCTTGTAGAGTTTGTGAGTTTACAAAAGTTGTAAACTCGAGCTTGGCATACCAAGCTCGAGCTTGCACAGTGCGAGAAAGTTTTCATGTTTTTCCTTCAAAGAGTAAACTCAAGTTTAAGGTTGTAAACTCAAGCTTGCGTCGACAAAAATCTTTCAAAGTTTTTAAAACCATTGCCAAACTCAAGCTTGCCCTTGCAAGCTCAAGCTTGGGTCGACAGAGAGCAATGTCATATTTTGAGCTTAGCAAACTCAAGTTTACACCTCTAAGCTCAAGCTTGCATTTTGTGAACTAAAATTATTTTTGACATGAATAGTGCCAAACTCGAGCTTACTCACTAATAAGCTCAAGCTTGCGTTTTTCCACTTTGGCTCTCAAAATGAATTCAAACATATTTCCCCGACAAATGCTAAACTCGAGCTTACTCATTTACAAGCTCGAGCTTGAGACTTCCGGAGGCAAAACTCAAGTTTTAAATGAAGACCAAACTCGAGCTTGGTATAGCAAACTCGAGCTTGGAACTTCGAAACAGATGAACGCATCCGGGTGTATTTTGTTCAGTTTGATTTATGCTTTAACTTGATTTCGCGAATTGGTTGTATATGTTTTATATGATTCATATCAATATTTCCTAACCAGATTTAACCGGTTTGCTTATGAGATTACGGAAGATCTAGGTTTGTTTTAAAGAAGACTTTAAGACAAACAACTTGACAACTTGCAATATTATATTATTCTCCAAAAGCAATGGGTTACAACCTGGATAGCAACACAACCATTCTCCAAGAAAGAAAGCTAGCCTCCAAACAGTTGGACAACATTATACAACTGCCTCCACTAAACATAACAGCATGGGAACACATTCATGAGGAGCCAAATTTCAAATATTCAAATCTGCAACAACCATATTCAAATAGATTTGTTCACAACAGCTAGATTCATGGAGACACACTCACAACAACTATATTTTCGAATTAGATCAAGTCTCAACGGATCTACAACGTTCACAAGCTTCAAACCTGTATAAATACATGAGGATTTGAAGTCTGAAAGTAGAGAAGACATACACAGAAAACGCACACAAGAACATCAGTCTTTCACTACTTATATTTCTCATTTGTATCTTTGATACATTGTGCTTCAGTGCTTATATTCATTCACTCTTTGAGAGAGTTTATTTCGTAAATCATTCTTTGTAAGAATCTCAAAGTTGTGGGACTTTGAGGTTGGGTTATCGATTACAACTTGTAAGGGGAGTGTATCCTAGAGAGAGGATAACTTTTGAGTACGAGTGTGTATCGATTTGAGTGATAATAGAAAAACCCAGAGAGCCTGGGGACTGGACGTAGGTCAAGAGTTAAGACCGAACCAGTATAAATCTTCTGTGTCAAGCTCTTCTTCTCTAACTCCATTTACCTTGGTTAAGCATCTGTTGTGTGAGTGATCTGAAAAGAATTTTTAAATCCCCAATTCACCCCCCCTCTTGGTGATTTCCTTCACTTTCATTTGGTATCAGAGCATAGGTTATCTATTTAAAGGATTAACATCCTAGATCAAAGATCCAATGGAAGGAATTCTACCCGATGGAGCTTCAATCAACAGACCTCCAGGTTTCAATGGAGAACATTACTCCTTCGGGAAGGCTAAGTTCGAGTCTATGTAATGGCAACTGAATATGGCCTATGGAGGGTGTTCGAGAGAGGAAACTATGAACCCGACAAGAGAAGATGGTGTCGAACTCCTAAGCTAGAAGAAGAGTATGATGAGAATGACAGAAAGCAAGTCACTCTCAACATGAAAGCAATTCACATCCGCAAAGTGCTCTAAGCCAAAAAGAGTATTTTCGAATTTGCACTTTGTCATCTGCTAAAGCTATGTGGGATGCTCTTGAGATAGCCCATGAAGGGACATTTGGAATCAAGGAAAATCGAGTAAACACTCTCATGATGAATATGATTTATTTCGTATGAAGTGCGGAGAATCCATTAGTGAATTCAGCTCAGATTCACTCATCGATCAACCAACTTGCTGCATTGGGAAAAGTCTATGACCAACCTATTCAAGTGAGGAAAATACTAAATATCCTCGGCAAGGAATGGGAAGCTAAGGTGTTTGCAATCGAAGAAGCTCGCGGTGAATCAATGGCTTCGATGAGCTTAAAGACTATTTGGCGTCTTTCGAATATGAAGGAAAAATCAAATTAAGAAAAGGGCTTGATGAGATTGATGGCAAGAATAAAGGAATTGCTCTCAAGATTGTCAAAGAGGTAAAATCGAGATGATGAAGATGAAGATGAAGATCTTTGAGCTAGGCATGATGGTCCGAA
This sequence comes from Acacia melanoxylon, assembly GCA_019022615.1. Lineage (NCBI taxonomy): Eukaryota > Viridiplantae > Streptophyta > Magnoliopsida > Fabales > Fabaceae > Acacia > Acacia melanoxylon. The sequence continues at coordinate 1,394,759 of JAFJYJ010000102.1, forward strand.
AGTTCAAGAAATTCTACAAAAAGGACCAAGCCTATAGAAAGTTTCACAAGAGTAGCTCTAGCACAGAAACAAAGAAACCCATCATATGCTATGAATGTGAGAAGCCTGGTCACATCAAGTCTGAATGTCCACAATTTGAAGAACAAAGATAAGAAATTCAATAAGTTCAAAAGAAGAGCTTATGTTTCAGCTATATGGGGCGATAGCTCATCCGATGAAGATGAAGGCTGAAGAAGAAGACAGAGCCAATATTTGTCTTGTAGCTCAAGAAGAGGATTCAGATAGTGAAGAGGTAAACAATTCGACTCATCCTATGATGAACTTTCATTTGAATATAATTCTCTTTTCATTGAATTTCGAAAAATTGCAAAAGAGCTTTTGTCTTCAAAGAAGAAAATTAAATTGTTGGAAGAACAAGCTCAAACTGTTTCTTCTTACGTTTCTCCTTGTGAAAACATTTCGAAAAAAATTGCGAAAAGATTTGAGAAAAAGTTTGTGACAATTCTTTGTATTTTAGAGAAAAGAAATTTGCATCTTACAAAAACTCTTGAGAAATTCACTAGAGGTAGTGAAATGCTCAATGTTATTTTAAAACAAACAAAGGTTCACAAATGATAAGTCGGGAATTGGTTATAGACGATTCGATAAACGAAAAGGGAAGAAGAAGGTTGGACAAAGATCTTATTTGAACTATTTTCGAAAAACAGTCCACTCCTCTAATCCTTTTGCTCATTGCAACTATTGCAATCGTAAAGGTCATGCAACTTCTTCTTGTTTTCATAAAAAGGAAAGAAGAAACAAGCCTATAGGTAATTATCAATGGGTGCCTAAGGGATCTTATAAGATTCCTAAGACACAAACTAACCCAAAAGGACCCAAGAAAAAATGGGTACCTAAGACTTGATATTCTATATCATGCGGGTTTGTCTTAGAGCATCAAAATCCAACAAATGGTTCATTGACGGTGGATGCTCAAGACATATGACGGAGACGAATCTAAATTTGCCACAATTAAACCTAAGGATGGTGGCAAGGTAACATTTGGTGGAAATCAATCCGGAAGGATTACTGGAATTGGAGAAGTTTGAAACAACGAAGGACCACAAATCAAGGATATCTACCTTGTAGAAGGCTTATGTCACAACCTCCTTAGTGTGAGTCAAAGCACAGATAGAGGTAACTTAGTTATCTTTGATTCTGAAGAATGTTTAATTGTGAGCAAAGATGTTCTCTCTTTAGACAACATTAGAGCTAAAGCCTTATTTAGAGCTCCTAGAGAAGGTAATTGTTATACTCTCAATCTCTCTAGTAACTCGTTTTTCGAAAAGCTGCTTTGTTGGTAACTTGGATGAAAGTTGGCTTTGGCATAAACGATTAGCTCATGTTAATATGTTTCAACTTGACAAGTTACAGAAAAAGGATCTGGTTATTGGTTTACCAAAATTACAATTTAAAAACGACATGATCTGTGATGCATGTCAAAAGGGTAAACAAACCAAGACTTCCTTCAAATCTAAAAATGAAATTTCAACTAATAGACCTCTTTAACTACTTCATATGGATTTAGTTGGACCAGCTAGAGTAAAGAGCCTTGGTGGCAATCTTTATACTTTGGTCATAGTTGATGATTTCTCTAGATTTGCATGGACCATATTTCTATCTTCAAAAGATGAAACATTTGATCAATTTCTTGTATTTGCCAAGAAGGTCCAAAACGAGAAAGGATTCTCTATTGCGGGAATTCGTACGGATCATGGTGGAGAATTTGAAAATCATGCTTTTGGAGAATTTCGTGATAATATGGGCATTGATCACAATTTCTCAGCCCCAAGAACTCCTCAACAAAATGGAGTTGTTGAAAGAAAGAATAGAGTTCTCACCGAGATGGCAAGGGCCATGTTAAATGACAATCGACTTCTCAAGTGTTACGGGCTGATGCTATGAGCACTTTGCATGCTATATTTCAAATCGAGCATATCTCAGGAAGAAGCTGAACAAAACTCCATATGAGCGTACAAAGGAAGAAAACCCAATATAGCTCATTTGCACATCTTTGGATGCAAATGTTTCATCCACAACAATGGTAAGGACAACTTGGGTAAGTTCGATTCCAAGTCGGATGAAGGTATATTTTTGGGTTATTCAAATAGGAGTAAAGCTTATAGAGTCTTTAACACTAGAACACGTATTGTTGAAGAATCTATGCATGTTGTATTCTCGTGAAACCAATCTAGACAAATCCTTGGATGATGATGATGATATTTCTCCTATTTCAAATCAATCGGTTCGAAACATTTCCTACTTTAACAAATTCTGAAAAACCTTTGGAAAAGGAACTGAATTTGAAAATAATTGTGAAAATGTTTGTGAAAACACCGATCAACACCAACCTAAATCATGGAGATACAAAGTAGGAGTCATCCTCTGGATCAAGTGATAGGTGATGTTAATCAAGGAGTTAGAACTAGAAAAAGCACCTTGAATGAAGTCACATTCTCTCGCATTCATTTCGAAAATTGAACCCTCTAAGATTGATGAAGCCCTTTCGGACAATGATTGGGTTATAGCAATGCAAGAGGAGTTACATCGGTTTGAAAGAAATCAAGTTTGGGATTTGGTACCTAGGCCTAAAGACCATCCAAGTCATTGGCACTAAATGGGTATTCAAGAACAAACGTGATGAATCTGCAATAATTGTTCGAAACAAAGCAAGGCTAGTTGCAAAAGGATATAATCAAGAAGAAGGAATTGACTATGAAGAAACTTATGCTCCAAAGTAGCAAGATTGGAAGCTATAAGAGTTCTTCTAGCTTTTGCTTGTATTAAAGGATTCAAACTTTATCAAATGGATGTAAAATCTGCATTTTTAAATGGTTTTATTCAAGAGGAAGTTTATGTTGAACAACCTCCTGGTTTTCAAAATGATCATCATCCAGATCATGTTTATCACCTCAAGAAAGCATTATATGGTCTTAAGCAAGCTCCTAGAGCTTGGTATGAGCGATTAAGCAAATTCCTTCTTGATCAAGGATTTGTTAGAGGTAAAGCAGATACAACTCTCTTCATAAAGAACAATAAACTTAATGAAATTTTAATTGTTCAAATATATGTTGATGATATTATATTTGGTGCTTCTAACAATGCTTTGTGTGAAGAGTTTGCTAAGAACATGCGGGGAGAATTTGAGATGTCCATGATGGGAGAACTCAACTATTTCCTTGGTCTCGCAAATTAAACAAAGGAAAGATGGAATTTTCATTTCCCGGACCAAGTATCTCAATGATCTCTTAAAGAAGTTTGGGATGAATGAATGCAATGGAGCCGATACTCCAATGAGTTCAACCTTTGCCTTGATCTTGATGAAGAAGGCAAGGACTTCAACATCACAAAGTATAGAGGAATGATTGGATCATTACTCTATCTCACAAAGAAGTCGTCCCGACATCCAATTCGGTGTGGGGATGTGTGCAAGATTTCAATCTGCTCCCAAGGAGTCACATGCCGAGAATGTGAAAAGAATATTCGAGATATCTTGCGACACAAAGACTCTTGGTCTATGGTTTCCCAAAGGTCAACCTGAAAATTTGGTGGCATATTGATTCAGATCATGCTTGGATATAAGACGATAGAAAAAGCACAAGTGGCCAATGTGAATTTCTTGGTGGTTCACTTGTTTCATGGTTCAGCAAGAAGCAAACAAGTGTTCTTTGTATCCTCTACCGAAGCTGAATATGTGGCTGCATCTAGTTCTTTGTGCTCAAGTCCTTTGGCTCAAGCAACAAGTTTCGACTTGGGAATCAATTTAAAGGAGATCCCAATTCTATGTGACAACACAAGCACAATAAGCTTGGCCAAGAATCCAGTTCAACATACTCGAACCAAGCATATTGATGTGAGACATCATTTCATAAGGGATCATGTTCAGAAGAAAGATGTCAAGGTCATATTCATCCCAACACATCTCCAACTTGCTAACATCTTCACAAAGACATTAGCAAAGGAACAATTTGTGTTCATAAGAAGAGAATTGGGAATGGTAAATCCCAATGAGTTGTAAGTAGCTCCTACTTAAATGTTAGTTATGTGTTTTATGATTACAATTTACTAACTTAAGCATCGGAGTATCTAGATGTGTTTTATGCGGGGCATTTATAATGTTAAAAACTCGACATGTTGCTGAAGTTTCTTTGTCAAGAGAAGCAAACTCGAGCTTAGCAATGTAAGCTCGAGCTCGAGGGAGTCGAGAGAAAATAAAATTTTGGAGAAACCCAAACTCAAGCTTATAAGTGAGTGAACTCGAGCTTGCGGAGGAATTTCAAGAGTTTTCATATACACTCTTGAAGTCCAGTTAGTACAAGTTTATGCAAACTCGAGCTTAGCTTCCTAAACTCGAGCTTGCCGCGCACTTTATATATGTAAAACCTGACTGTTCCTCTTCACTTCACTCAACTCTCGAGCTTGCTCCTATTCACTCTCAAAATTCTCTCATCTTCTTCGTCAAAACCCAGCGAAAATGGCCCAGAACACTCGCTTCCGTCAATGTCTCGATTCTCAATCCACTCAAAACCCCGAACGCCCTAGTAGATCAAAAATGCTGCCTAAAAGATTCAATGTTGGGATAGATACCCACATTCCCGGAGTAATGACAACCCATTCGACTCCTCCATCAAGACCAAAAGGAATCGAAATTAGAGACAAACCGAGGCTCCCAAGAAACGACCAAATCCGAGAAGAAGCAACCGACAAAGGGAAAGGCAAAATTCCGAGGTGATCGCAACCTACAAGTCCAAACGAAGCAAGAGGATCGCCTCTAGGACTGATCAAGGAAGTTCTCAAGTTCCTTCCGAGTCTCGGCAACAAGAGGATCCTACTCCTCGGGTATCCAAGGAAAATCCGCACTATATGATATTTACAATCACTCTACTATACCCGAAGGATTCTCTAGTGATCCTATTCGTTTGGAAGGAGACAATGCTATTAATTTTAAAGAAAAATTTGGTTCCAAAGTTTTTACGTCCCATCGTCTCTCGTAGACCTTGCTGCACTTAAGAGAGAATGCAATTTGGATCTCTTTCCATGGTGAAACAATTTGAAAATCTGATTTCTATAAGTGCTTCTTACTGACCCCACTCTTGTCAAGGTATTCTATCATGGCATGTCTTACAATAACTTGCTGGACAATGATGGAAATTTAGTTGAGGAAAGGGTCACTACATCTATTAGAGGAAAACAGATTCACATTACCCCTTCCTATCTAAATTCAATTTTGCAAATCTCCAATCCTCCATCTGTAGCTTCATTGAACTATACTGATAGGCAAATCTATGAACTGCTAAGACCCAATGAGCCTATTCCAGAGGGATTAAACATTCTCAATTTTGAACCTGGATCAATGAACCCTACATTCGAGCCATCCGGTACATCTACACCAGAAATCTTGTGCAAAAAGGAGGAAGTTTCACCCATTTTGCAAAGAAGGATTATCCTGTCTTTGCTTCTATCATTAACCAAGTACCTCACAATATTGGGTATTGGATTTTTCAAGAAATGGTCAGATTTCGTTTTGCTTCCAGAAAAACCTCCCGAATTCCTTTTGCAAGCTTTATCTCTGTCATCCTTTTTCATGAGAAAATTTGGTATATCCCTACCAAAGAAAAACTAGAAAAACCTCAAGTGTTTGGAAGGCACATTTTGAATCTCATGAGAATTAATATGGATGAAGGCTCTGGCCAATCAAGGGCCCCTCCTCAGTCTAGACCAACCAGATCAAGAGCCACTCACTCCAGAGTACAAGAAGCACAGAGTGCTCCTCCTCCTCCTCCTCCTCAGCCTACTATGCCTTCTGATTTGGATGCAAGGATCAAAGAAATAGTTGACAAAGCTATTTCTGATTTATCAGAAGGAATCGAAGAAGAAATGGGAAAATTGGTTTCTGAAGTAAATCAGGGTCATAGTAATTTGGTGGATACTCAGGAAGGTTTTAATATAGGCCAAGAAGAGCTGAAAGAAGGACGAAAAGAAATTTGAAACAACAAGTTGAGAACCTATGTGGTCACATTGAAGATCATTCAGCCAGCATATCTACTTTGTTGGTGACTATGATGAGTCTCAGTGACAAAATGGACAAAATACTAAAGAATCAGTCCATGTCTGCTTCTGGTTTTGGTGCATCTTCCTCAGCAGGCCCAAGTTCTACTTTGCCCAAAAATGACCTCCGAACCGCCTCACCCACCTGAACCAAAGCAACCTCCATTGAACCGAGGCAAACACTCTCACAATCGGCCCGAGTCTCCCTCTCAACCAAACAACCCTTCTACCCCAGTAGCTCCACCCTTGTTTGCTGATGACAAAGGGGGAGAAGAAAAGAAGTGAAGAGAGCAGCAGAGCACTTTCATGCACTTTCATGTTTCTTTTTGTTTTTGATCATTTCATTGTAGTTTTAACTTTGATTTTGTATATTTGCTTTTGAAACTCTACTTTAATGGATTGATCATTTCAGTTATATCATTGTTTGCTATTTCTTTCCGAAACCGATATGATGTTTATATGTTTAAGAATTAAATTGTGATTTCAAATTTTGCTAATCTCGATATCTACTTAATCGAATTGTTTAACTTTGTTAAATCTGAGTTTATCAAATTGAAATTTCAAAACCTCAAGTTTGCAAACATTTTACCAAAATCTCTTTCTCAATGCTCAAATGCTCAAATCTGTTTTTTGAAAAGAAACAAATGTTTACAAGTGTTGTCATCATCAAAAAGGGGAGAATGTTAGTTCTCAATGTGTTTTGATGATTAATAACAATTGTAAACATGAAAGAATGATTTTTGTTAGAAATTGGTAAAACATGTTGTTTGCAATGCAAAAACATTTCGTCGGCTCAAACTCGAGCTTGGGTCTCCAAACTCGAGCTTGCCCTTACGTAAAGCAAACCAAGCTATTTTGCATTTTCTAAACTTGAGCTTGGTCCATAAACTTGAGCTTGAAGGTTTTCAAAAGTTTACTCATATTCGAGTAAGCTCGAGCTTGCACTGTAAGCTTGAGCTTACGAAGGTTTGAGGATTTTATCAAGTTACTCAAATTGCAAACTCAAGCTTATTAGTTTTAAACTCAAGCTTGCCTCTTCCGAGTCTTTTCTCACTAAGTTTACAAATATGTAAACTCGAGCTTGCGTTACAAGCTCGAGCTTACCTCTGGCAAAATCCTTTAAACTTGAGCTTATCATTTTTGTAGAGTTTGTGAGTTTACAAAAGTTGTAAACTCGAGCTTGGCATACCAAGCTCGAGCTTGCACCAGCGAGAAAGTTTTCAAGTTTTTCCTTCAAAGAGTAAACTCAAGTTTAAGGTTGTAAACTCAAGCTTGCGTCGACAAAAATCTTTCAAAGTTTTTAAAACCATTGCCAAACTCGAGCTTGCCCTTGCAAGCTCAAGCTTGGGTCGACAGAGAGAGCAATGTCATATTTTGAGCTTAGCAAACTCAAGTTTACACCTCTAAGCTCAAGCTTGCATTTTGTGAACTAAAATTATTTTTGACATGAATAGTGCCAAACTCGAGCTTACTCACTAATAAGCTCAAGCTTGCGTTTTTCCACTTTGGCTCTCAAAATGAATTCAAACATATTTCCCCGACAAATGCTAAACTCGAGCTTACTCATTTACAAGCTCGAGCTTGAGACTTCCGAGAGGCAAAACTCAAGTTTTAAATGAAGACCAAACTCGAGCTTGGTATAGCAAACTCGAGCTTGGAACTTCGAAAAGATGAACGCATCCCGGGTGTATTTTGTTCAGTTTGATTTATGCTTTAACTTGATTCTCGCGAATTGGTTGTATATGTTTTATATGATTCATATCAATATTTCCTAACCAGATTTAACCGGTTTGCTTATGAGATTACGAGAAGATCTAGGTTTGTTTTAAAGAAGACTTTAAGACAAACAACTTGACAACTTGCAATATTATATTATTCTCCAAAAGCAATGGGTTACAACCTGGATAGCAACACAACCATTCTCCAAGAAAGAAAGCTAGCCTCCAAACAAACTGGACAACATTATACAACTGCCTCCACTAAACATAACAGCATGGGAACACATTCATGAGGAGCCAAATTTCAAATATTCAAATCTGCAACAACCATATTCAAATAGATTTGTTCACAACAGCTAGATTCATGGAGACACACTCACAACAGCTATATTTTCGAATTAGATCAAGTCTCAACGGATCTACAACGTTCACAAGCTTCAAACCTGTATAAATACATGAGGATTTGAAGTCTGAAAGTAGAGAAGACATACACAGAAAACGCACACAAGAACATCAGTCTTTCACTGCTTATATTTCTCATTTGTATCTTTGATACATTGTGCTTCAGTGCTTATATTCATTCACTCTTTGAGAGAGTTTATTTCTGTAAATCATTCTTTGTAAGAATCTCAAAGTTGTGGGACTTTGAGGTTGGGTTATCGATTACAACTTGTAAGGGGAGTGTATCCTAGAGAGAGGATAACTTTCGAGTACGAGTGTGTATCGATTTGAGTGATAGTAGAAAAACCCGAGAGCCCGGGACCGGACGTAGGTCAAGAGTTAAGACCGAACCAAGTATAAATCTTCGTGTCAAGCTCTTCTTCTCTAACTCCATTTACCTTGGTTAAGCATCTGTTGTGTGAGTGATCTGAAAAGAATTTTTAAATCCCCAATTCACCCCCCCTCTTGGTGATTTCCTTCACTTTCACACTGATCCCAATCAAAGCCTTTACCATCACCCGGTCAAAGGTGACTTTTGACTAGGTCAAAGATCAGCGATTCTCATGTAGGAATCCATGATGATCTCAGGTGAAAGGGCGTTGTGACGCGTTTATACATGAAATAAGCTTATGACTAAATCCTGTTGGGACCCGTACACGCAGCGGAATTATAAAAATTTTACGAATCCCAAAGAGGATGGCTCAACCGCGTTTAAATCAAGGTTAAAGAGTCCAAATCATACCTATTCGAAATTCTGAGCGTTTTTTACATTCGATTTGATCACGTGGGCTACCTTCTCGACCATCCAGAAGCAGACTCTACGAATCTCCTCCCTCTACCGGTATCCACACGAATAGTCTCCGAACACGACTGCGGCAGCGTGCTAGCGCCTTCAAATTTCTTGCGTCTCTCAATTTGCTCTAGGGTTTCTCTCATGACTTTCTAATACGTCGACTTAATGTCCCGTCGGTATTTCAAAACCCATTAGACGTATTATATATTAAAAATTAATCTAATTAATTTCGAAATTCAAGTTTGAATTAAAATAATATATTAATTAAATCTATCAAATAGATATAATCTAATATATTTATTTAATCCAAATTATAAGCCTATAGATTTAATTTATCTTTATAAATTAAATCTATGATATGATATCTTTTATTTAATTAAATCGAGATACTATACCTCAATTTAATTAAATCTAAGATACTATATCTTTATTCGAAAATTAAATCGAGATACAATATCTCAATTTATTATAGTTATTTAATTTATCAAATAAATTAAATACTATATATAATAATATTATTATCTATAAATAATAATTATTATTTTATTTTAAATAATTTAATAATAAATATATATATATATCCACCCTAGATCAAATACAATATTCATCAAATCTTATACACATATAAGATTCAATGAATCTGGACACTTTTGCTCGTGTTGGGCTATTCTTGTGTGCGACCCTGCAGGCCCATATGAGATTGGCAGTGGGCTAATACTGTACCAGCCCACAAATCGCAAGCGGCCTCTAGCAAGACATTGCACTACCCAATTCATATGGGGATCGATGATACGATACTACCTATTGTACAACCATGTCACGTCCCTTTTGTCACGCGATAATTTGGTCAAGGATGAGGCATGGATAATGTCAACTTCCTATTCCTGACCATTACTTTCTCGATTCTCGAGTAGTCTAATAGAAATGGAAACTTCTTTCCATTGTAGTATGGCCATACGTTTCTCAGACTCACTCATCGAGGGGCCCAGTATTATCTCTCTACAAATGTGAGGGACAAATTCCATTTTGACCATTCACATTCCTCTGCATGAAAACCACTGATCCCGATCCAAGCCTTTATCATCACCCGGTCAAAGGCGACTTTTGACTAAGTCAAAGATCAGCGACTCATCATGTAGGAATCCATGATGATCTCAGGTCAAAGGGCGTTGTGACGCGATTATACATGAGATAAGCTTATGACTAAATCCATGCAGCTTTCTCATAGTGGGTCGGTCCAGCACCTTGTACTCCTACAAGTGCCCATGACTTTGATCCGTATCTCGATACCTCATCAAAGTCATACTGGTCTTATTTCATCTTCGCTCCCGCGTAGATGACCGACCAGGGACATTTAGGATAATCTATAAGATATATCCATGGATTAGTTATCACTATAAACATGCAAATGAAAGGATAACTAAAGGAAAATGACTTGCCCCTAGGGCATAATTTCCAACAAATCCATGCAGCTTTCTCATAGTGGGTCGATCCAGCACCTTGTACTCTTACAAGTGCCTATGACTTTGATTCGTATATCCATACTCTTCAAAGTCACACTGGTCTTATTTCATCTTCGCTCCCGCGTAGATGACCGACCAGGGACATTTAGGATATTCTATAAGAGACATCCAAGGATACAGTTATCACTACAAACATGCAAATGATATGATAACTAAATGGAGAAATACTTTAAATAACATAAACGTTTAAAGTACAATGACTTGCCCATAGGGCATAATTTCCAACACTTCGGTGCCGACTTGCACAGAGGCTGAGGCAGTAGCCCGGCTTGGCTCATCCCTATTCCTGTTTCAAGTCAGGTTCTCAACTCGTCTGAGGCGCTCCTCAAACAACCTCATTCTTTGGCTATCTGCTTGCTGAAGCTCTTATGTACCATTTTGATCATAAGCTGCAATGTTGACCCGAGTAGGGCCACTCTCATCCCGGTCAACATTATGAACGGGGATATTAACCTAGCTTGGGCCAGCCTCGTCCCGGTTACCACCGTGGACAGGGTTTTCAACTCGTCTGAGACATTCCCCCATTAACTGCATCTTCCGCCTCTCTTCCTACTGCCAAAGCGCATTACGACGGTCCATATCCTCCAGGATTAGTTGGATATCCTCTTGTCTCTGAAGTTTGTTACGATGCTCCATCTCCTCCATCCGCCTGAACAATGAACCCATCGTGTTTTGATCAAGCGAATGTCTGGGTTCTCAATCTAAAACGACGGGGGATGGTCTTACTGCTGATCTTGTGGCTAGATTTGTTGGATAACCCCGTTCTGAGGGGGCTCCACAAATGCCGGGGAAGTTGCGGTATCAGTTGTCTCCCCCTCAGTCTCCACTGTAGCATGATTATAATCTGGGGCAACCAAGTTCTCCTGTTGAATCGTTCGCTCCTGACGCTACTACGGTGGTCCCTCCAGCAACTGATCCTGCCGAAGCATCTGGCTACGGCTTCTAATATTTGTAGCCATTTTTGGTCGTTTGGGAATCAAAGTTTATCTCTCCCCACGGTCGGCGCCAATGTTCTGGTGTAGAACACAGATGTCTAGCCTCAATGAACTATGATATTGATATAGGATCAGTGAATCTCTCCCAGATATCTATAAGAAGATACCAAAGATAGTATGATTGTTCTAGGATGTCTATAAGGAAGACACCAAGGAATATCAACGGATCACTGTGCAACACGAGTATGACGTTTAGCCAAAAGGGGTGGGGTGTGTGCACAGAGAGACTAAATAGTAAATAGGATGAATAGAGAATATGTACCTTTTAAGTTAACCTCCTATTTATAGAGATTACCTTTTAGAGTTTGGACCTTGGGCTTTGTGCACCTACTGACCCATGCGCAGTCACACTACCTGTTGGAAATTATGCCCTAGGGGCAAGTCATTGTACTTTAAACGTTAATGTCATTTAAGTATTCTCCATTTAGTTATCATTTCATTTGCATGTTTATAGTGATAACTGTATCCCTGGATATATCTTATAGATTATCCTAAATGTCCTTGGTCGGTCATATACGCGGGAGCGAAGATGAAATAAGACCAGTATGACTTTGATGAGGTATGTAGATACGAATCAAAGTCATGGGCACTTGTAAGAGTACAAGGTGCTGGAGCGACCCACTATGAGAAAGCTGCATGGATTTAGTCATAAGCTTTTCTCATGTATAACCGCGTCACAATGCCCTTTGACCTGAGATCATCATGGATTCCTACATGATAAGTCGCTGATCTTTGACTCAGTCAAAAGTCACCTTTGACCGGCGATGATAAAGGTTTGGATTGGGATCAGTGGTTTTCATGTAGAGGAATGTGAATGGTCAAAATGGAATTTGTCCCTCACATTTGTAGAGAGAGATAATACTGGGCCCCTCAATGAGTGAGTCTGAGAAATGTATGGCCATACTACGATGGAAAGGAGTTTCCATTTCAATTGTTAGACTACTAAAGAATCGAGAAAGTAATGGTCAAGAACAGGAAGTTGACATTATCCATGCCTCATCCTTGACCAAATTATCGAGTGACAAAAGGGACGTGACATGGCTGTACGATAGGTTGTATCGTATTATCGATCCCCATATGTATTGGGTAGTCGCAATGTCTTGCTAGAGGCCGCTTGCGACTTGTGGGCTGGTACAGTATTGGCCTGCTGCCAATCTCATGTGGGCCTACAAGGTCGAACACAAGAATAGCCCAACACGAGCAAAAGTGTCCAGATTCATTGAATGTTAGATATATCTAAGATTTAATGAATACTGTATTTAATCTAGGATGAATATATATATATATATATATATATATATATATATATATATATATATATATATATATATATTTATGGGTTAAGGTGCAAAAATAGACATGTGATTTTCTCCGAGGAGCGCCCAGTAGCAAATGCTTTTTTTAGGTGCAAAAGTGACTATGTGGTTACAAATTAGGTGCAAAAATAGCGTTTGACCGTTAAGTTTGACTTTTGACCGTTAAGTTTGACTTTTTTTGCTGACAGGACGATAACGTGGCATTTCAAAGGTGCAAAAATAATTTTATGATCTTAAAAAAATATTTCAGGTATTGAGCGGTACTAAAAGGATACTAAAAAAATATTTCAGGGTACTGACTGGTACTAAAAAGTATTTTCAGGATACTGATTGGTACAAAAAAAATATTTCATAATTTTGAAAAATTATTTTAGGATCTTGAAAAAATATTTCGGGTATTGGACCGTACTAAAAGGATATTGAAAAAAAAATTTGAAATGCCACGTCATCGTCCAATCGGCAAAAAAAGTCAAACTTCAAAGTCAAACTTAACAGTCAAACGCTATTTTTGCACCTAATTTGTAACCACATAGTCACTTTTGCACCTAAAAAAAGCATTTGCTACTGGGCGCTCCTCGGAGATAAGCACATGTCTATTTTTGCACCTTAACCCTATATATATATATATATTAAATTCGAGAATAATATAGTAATATTATTTAATAGAGAATATAATATTATTATATAATATTTGTTTTGTATTTAATTTATTTGATAAATTAAATATCTAAAACAAATAGAGATATTGTATCTCATATTTAATTTTTGAATAAAGATATCATATATTTAATTTAATTTAAATTGAGATATAGTATCTCGATTTGATTAAATAGATAGATATCATATCTCGATTTAATTTATAGAGATAAATGAAATCAAAAGACTTTTAATTCAGATTAAATAAATAGATTAGATTAGATCTATTAGATAAATTTAATTAATATATTATTGTAATCCAAATTCAAAATTCAATATTAATAAGGATTATTTTAAATAAAATACGCCCATCAGGTTTAAGAAAACCTACGAGACATTTGGTCAGTCGTATTAGAAAAGCCACGAGAAACCCTAGAGAGAAAAAGAGAGAAACGCAAAAATACTGAAGGCGCTAGCACACTGCCGTCGGTGTTGGAGGCTATTCATGTAGATACTGGTAGAGGAAGGAGATTCATAGAGTCGACTTCTGTTGATCTAGTAGGTAGCCCACGAGATCGAATTGAACGAGACGCTCACGAGTTCGCATAGGTACGGTTTCTAACTAACTTTGATCTAGATGTCGTTGATAGATCCTCTCAAGGGATCTGTAAGTTTTAAATGGATAAAAATCTTTCTACTGCGTGTACGGATCCCAACACTACCTTTATGTTCCATGATTATAGCCTTGATTATAGGCCAATTAGTATCTTACTTGATTAAGGTGGGATTTTGGTACAAGTTGTCCTTGTTGGGCCGCATAGCAAATGGGCCTCATATATGAGTCCATAACAGGAGGTATCTTACTCTATTATTGAGAATCACTTTATAGTCAACACAACAATACTATAGTTGAAGCAAAACAATTATGAGAATTTCTAAACTCATCCTTTACCTTATAAACAACCCTTGACTTAGCTCTACCATTATGTACAAGTGATGACCAGCTCTTAATTGAGATAAATTTCATGCAACAATTACATCTTATAAAGTTATCTCACCTCTCATACTAGTATCATTGAGTACTAGAACTTTCTTGATGCCAAGTTTGATGAAGAAGTTACGTTTTATCTCCTTCTAAGCTCAATAATTATCTCTAACAAATTCTATCAAACTAAACGAGTAAATAAATAAAAAAAAAAAATCAATCTACAATGTCAAAGTAAAACCTAATCATGCTTACAAAATAACTATAAGAGGCAAATAAAGTTATAGTATGACTTTTTTTTTTTGGGACCTTTGATTATGCTTTGGGTCAAGGTCGTCTCAAACAAAATTATGGAGATTTCGGACAAAGTCTCAGGGAATATAATTTTTTCTGTCAGTTCTATGTTTTTCATCATTGAGTATGAAATGAACTAGAGACTTAGTTTGATGGGTGAGATTATGATGAACAAACGCTTTCATTGACGATAGTATCCGAAAGGAATTTATGGTTTGATTCATCAATTTGAGATAAATGCATGTTATGCTAGTGTTTTTGCCTATAGGTAAATCTTAGTAATACGAATTTATAATTGTATAAATTACATTAGTAAACATACGCTTGTTATATTTTCTAAGACCGGTGGGTTACTTATAAAAAATAATGACATTATATTCTACCATGATTAAATATCCAATTATAATTATCTATTTGTGGGCAAAAACTAATTATTATAACCATATATTTAATTACAATTGATATTCTATAATATCATATATAATTAAAAATGTGCGTGCAATAAAATTGAGGATGTTGTGACTATTTCCCAGGAAACAAACATACTAATCATGAATATCATGTGCATTTAGAACATAAAAATGAACCAATAATAATCTAATGAGAATTTAAATAATTAATTTAATCAACAAAAAGTGATTAAATTACTGAAATTCTCTCACTTTGATTAAATCAATTAATCATTGATTTGAGTTGATGTTTTAAAATTCTTAAGTGATTATTTACACATACAACACAACATTGAGGATGCTGTCCAGAATGCATGCTAATCACAATTATCAACTATATGCATGAATTTTTAATGAGAATTTAATTGATTAATTTAATCAACATAATGTGACTAAATAATCATCAGAGATAAATTCTCTCACTATTTTGTGCAGCCAAATTAAA
The DNA here is from genome assembly GCA_019022615.1 of Acacia melanoxylon. Lineage (NCBI taxonomy): Eukaryota > Viridiplantae > Streptophyta > Magnoliopsida > Fabales > Fabaceae > Acacia > Acacia melanoxylon. Next base: position 1,410,441 of record JAFJYJ010000102.1, read on the forward strand.
TCTAATATATGCACATGTTAATGGAGGGATTAACAAATTAATCTCATCAACAAAAATTAAATTAATAACCCTCCAATTATTTTGTGTATCCAAGAATTGTTCAAGAGATTAATTTCAGCACATTTCAACTCAAATATAATTTTTCAAAATTTAAAGTTGAAAAATTGTCCAAAATTAATTACATACATATTGAGGTAATTAAATGATACATCAAAACAAAATTTTGCAAATTACCATAATGCGAAACTAGCCAAAATTAATTTTCCCATATTGAAACAATTAAAAAATGGCACAATTATTCAAAATATTTTGGTCAAGTGTACCATTTGTTGGATGAGAATAGTAAACCCAAACAATTAATCAAATATTTAATTTTTCCTCCAAGGAGAAAATGCCAAAGAATTCAGCACAAAATGGAGTTATGGAAACTCTATCGAACTAAAAATAATATCTGAAAATCAAAATTGAAGGCCTTAATATCAATAACCCAATATATTAAATAACAAAAATTGTCCTAAATTATACTCTCTCCGGTCCTAATTATAGGACAAATTTAACCGATTTTGGAGAGATTAAGGAGATAAGTTAAATTAGTTAATTTTACTCATTTTTCTAAAATACCTTTATATAAATTTAAAAGGATACAAGTAAAAGTGAATTAACAACCCCGACCACATATCTCTCTGACTTAGAATTTTCCTTTCCACATGCTTTTCAATTAAAATAATGGTCTTGCTATATATATATATATATGTGTGTGTGTGTATCTATGTAAACATATAGATAGAGACACACACACATATACACACATATATATGAATACACACATGCACACGAATATATATATATATATATATATATATATATATATATAGACACACACATATAAACACACATACATATGTATATATGTGTGTGTTTATATATGTACACACATATATATTGACAGGCACGCACACACACACAGATATACATATATGTATACACACACATATATACACAGATATACATATGCACACACGTACGTACACTCACAAATATAAATATATATATATATATATATATATATATATATATATATATATATATATATATATATATATATATATATATATATATGTCTGTGTGTATATGTATGTATATTTGTATATAGATACACACATACAATCACCAAAAATCAAACACACTTAAGAGAATAAAATATGGGTATTTTAGGAAGAAATTGACAAAAATTAAAATGTTGTCATATAATTATGACCAAAACCAACTCTCAAATGTTGTCTTATAATTAGGACCAGAGGGAGTAATAAATACATACCTGGACCAAAATGTTAATCGAAATGTGACAGGGAGATGTCCTCCTTTTTTTTTTTTTTTTTTTTTTTTTTTTTTGTCAAGTTAATGGCCCAAAACAGGCATACTCCTTAGCAGAGAACAAAACAAATTCCAGAAATGAAACAACTAAAATATCTAGCTCAACAAAAGATCCAGCACATAATTTGTTTCCCGAAAAGAAAAGGACATTAAAATCAATTAGACCCGAAACCAGAGTCCAAGACGCCACTGTGCAATGCAGAAAACTGTTTTTTTTTTTTTTTAATTGTTGTTTTAATTAATAAAACCATAAACAAAATCCTGAAGCCCAAATAAAAGAGCCTAATTCGAAAATCAAGTCATTATTAGTAAAGCCCAAAATCTACATTCAGGCCCAAGCTGGAAATTCGAATTAACAAAATTAATTGAAACTGGAAAAAACATTTGATAAGGCCCATAACATTGTTCCAGAAGAGGGGCTCCAAAAGGAAAAATAACTAAGATACTAAGATTAGAAGCCCAAACATCAGGTTTCTCTCATCATCATTTTCTCATTATCTCTAAATTATAACTGTCCAATAAATCTGAAAGGTTACAATACTTTTCTCTCATCTTCCCAATCAACAGCCCAGATGGGCTCATGAGGGATAATAAGAAACAAATATAATGAAAGGAATTCCTTCCCAAACATCTCCACCCAATTAACCCAAAAAAAATGAATAAACTGAAAAACCCAAAACAAACAGGCCCAATCAGTGAAAAGATCAACATAAAAAAGAATAAAGTTAACAAGAAGCTCAAATCACAGGCCCAAAACGCAAGCCTAGCTTGCATGGTAAATGAGACGGTGTGTTTTTATTATATAAGGAGCTGACCAACATATGCCAAAACAGTGTCGTTTTGGCATGATCCGAAACGGACCGTTTTGTCATCTTCCTTGTAGCATTCGGATGCCTAGGATCCAATTTACGACCCGCGTGCGACCCGGTTCCAGCTGTAAAATTCATTTACTTAATTTTATAACATTTCCTCATTTTCAAACAATTCAAAAATCTACCATGATTTAAAGAGTTTCTCATTTCAAACTAAAGTCATCCCTAAAGAGATAATATAAAAACATTTCAAACAATCATAAATAACGCTTGGACTTTGAGTTTCTCGAAACTCAGAATACAACATTCACCATAAGTCTAAGATAAAAAATCTAGCTCTGCATAGTATCCAAATCATAGTACTATAATCAAAATTTTCCAAAATATGAGTTTGTAGATCCACATCCATTCACATGCAATCCTGAAGGCATCAGGCCTTCTACCAGTTCACCAACCAGTGACAATTTAATTAAAAGTATGCAATTAAATCATAGTTTCCAAAATACAGACCTTATGAGTGGCAATATACATCAATTCATCATATAATAAATCAAAAGAGGCTATAAAAATACATGGAGAGATATCTATGCCTTAGGAGCTCTCATTGACGTCCTAGCATGAGAACTATCACATGAAAAATGTTAAATCAATGGGGTGAGACAAGAGCCTTAATAACTAGCTATCAAACTCATCACACATGTTAATATGTGCTCATGAGGTACAAAGTGGAATGGTTTATATAACAAAGTATTAGAGATATAATTTACAAAATTCAATATCACAAGTTCCATATCACAAATTCATATATCACAATTTACGTATCACAAATTCCATATTGCAATTTCCATATCACAATTTTTAAGTTTCCTCCCATCATTCTAACTGAACCATCTTATTTTCGCCGACTAGACCCATGTGCTAAGTTACTATCTATGTCACTGGCCACTCAAAAAACTCTTCGGTCACGTGATGAGGATTGGCTAAAATCCACAGAGCAAATACCCTGACTAGTCTTTTTGTTAGTATTTAAGTGTTCTAGAGACAATCTATAAGGACAAGTCAGCATCATTTCTAGGTTGTAGTATTTCATTATTAATAAATGTCGATTAGGAGAAAGTAAAGGATCTTATTTGGGACTCTATTTGGATGACATACAATGTTCCTGACAGTCAGAAGTTGAAAGACAAGACATTGTCGTATTGTGGTAAAAAAGCCAAGCGGAAAATGGAGAGTATGCACGGATTATACCAATTTAAATAAAGCGTGTCCAAAAGACTCATACCCAATGCCTAACATCGATCAGTTGGTTGACAACTCGTCGGGCTTTCAATTACTATCCTTCATGGACGCATACTCCGGTTACAATCAAATACCCATGCATCCGAATGATAGAGAGAGGACAACTTTCATGACCGACAAAGCCAATTACTGCTACAACGTGATGCCCTTTGGTCTGAAAAATGCCGGGGCAACTTATCAGCGGATGATGAACAAGGTATTCGCTGATCAGATTGGACAAAATATTGAGGTATACATCGATGATATGATCGTAAAGACAAAGGACCCGGAAAACCATGTCCGTGATCTAGAGCAGACATTTAATAAATTAAGAAGGTTTCAGATTCGTTTGAACCCGGCCAAATGCACGTTTGGAGTCCTAGCCGGGAAGTTCCTGGGTTTTATGTTAACAAATCGAGGAATTGAAGCCAATCCGAATAAATGCAAGGCCGTCCTCGACATGAAGTCGCCGAGGACAAAGAAGGAAGTGCAGCAGCTAACTGGCCGCCTGGCTGCTCTAACCAGGTTTCTACCGAGATCAGCCTAGAACGCGCTCCCATTTTTTAGGTTGCTAAAGAGGGAAACACAAGGAGGATGGAACACGGACTGCGAGGCTGCATTTGAAAAGATCAAACTCTGTTTGGCGACCCCACCATTCCTATCAAAACCTGACCCGGGTGAGTCCTTATTCTTATACTTATCTGTGGGAGAAGAAGCAGTGAGTGCGGCCCTAGTGAGAGAAAATGAGGTCGGGCAGTCCCCAGTTTATTTTGTCAGTAAGGCGTTACAGAGCTCGGAATTGCGATATCAGAAGCTGGAAAAAGTGGCTTTCGCCCTGCTTATCTCGGCACGAAGACTGAGACCTTACTTCCAGGGACACCGGATTATTGTCCGAACAAGCCAGCCGCTCCGAAAAATATTACATAAACCAGACTTGGCAGGGAGAATGACTAGCTGGGCCATCCAGCTATTTGAGTTCGACATCTCGTACGAGGCCCGACATGCAATCAAATCACAAGCATTGGCAGATTTCGTCAGAGAACTCACCTCGACGGACAGGACCGATGAAGTTCAAACGACACAAATTATATAATTCGTATATGCCTACAATCACGGAGAATCTATCATATCTACAATCTAGAGATAAGATAGATCATGCAGTTACGATATCAATGCATACCCTATATATACAAGGGCATAAGCCTAAGGTGCACACGTTCTAACTCAAACCTAGTAATTACTGTATCACTGTGCACATCCCCACTTGACACATTCCCCTTCCCCCACTGAGGCAAGTAGTCTTTTGTGCAGTGATCCCGTCTCCTTCAGTATATCTGCTTTATAGATATTCTGGTGGAGTACATTGATCCAATATCAAAGTACCAACCCATCAGGTTAGACATCTGGTTCCAGACCAGAACAGGATCATTTGTGTCGAACGGGAGGAATGATATTTTGACTGTTGCGACTGGAAAACCGGATCACACGGGGCTTGTAAGGAGAATTAGAGGACGGGTAGGCCTAAAGCAATACTTTGGTAAAATCCAAACGCCATAATACTCGGGAGGAGATGGAACATACGGTGGCCAAAGCGAGTGAAGAAGCAGCGGCCAAAGCAGAGGAGCGAGTGTTGGAAATTATGCCCTAGGGGCAAGTCATTGTACTTTAAACGTTAATGTCATTTAAAGTATTCTCCATTTCGTTATCATTTCATTTGCATGTTCATAGTGATAACTGTATCCTTGGATATATCTCATAGATTATCCTAAATGTCCTTGGTCGGTCATCTACGCGGGAGTGAAGATGAAATAAAACCAGTATGACTTTGATGAGGTATGGAGATACGAATCAAAGTCATGGGCACTTGTAAGACTACAAGGTCTTTGGGTCGATCCACTATGAGAAAGCTGCATGGATTTAGTCATAAGCTTATCTCATGTATAACCGCGTCATAACGCCCTTTGACCTGAGATCATCATGGATTCCTACATGATGAGTCGCTGATAATTGACCTAGTCAAAAGTCACCTTTGACCAGGTGATGATAAAGGCTTGGATCGAGATCAATGGTTTTCACGCAGAGGAATGTGAATGGTCAAGATGGAATTTGTCCCTCACATTTGTAGAGAGATAATAATGGGCCCCTCGATGAGTAAGTCTAAGAAATGTATGGCCATACTACGATGGAAAGGAGTTTCCATTTCAATTGTTAGACTACTCAAGAATCGAGAAAGTAATGGTCAAGAACAGGAAGTTGACATTATCCATGCCTCATCCTTGACCAAATTATCACGTGACAAAGGGGACGTGACATGGTTGTACGATAGGTTGTATCGTATTATCGATCCCCATATGAATTGGGTAGTCGCAATGTCTTGCTAGAGGCCGCTTATGACTTGTGGGCTGGTACATTATTGGCCCGCTGCCAATCTCATGTGGGCCTGCAGGGTCGAACACAAGAATAGCCCAACACGAGCAAAAGTGTCCAGATTCATTGAATCTTAGATATATCTAAGATTTAATGAATACTGTATTTAATCTAGGATGGATATATATATATATATATATATATATTATATAATAATATTATCTAATAGAGATTATAATATTAATATATAATATTTGTTTTGTATTTAATTTATTTGATAAATTAAATATCTAAAACAAATAGAAATATTGTATCTCGATTTAATTTTCGAATAAAGATATCATAAATCGATTTAATATAAATTGATATATAGTATCTCGATTTAATTAAATAGATAGATATCATATCTTAAATTTAATTTATAGAGATAAATTAAATCGAAGGCTTTTAATTCGGATTAAATAAATATATTCGATTAGATCTATTAGATAGATTTAATTAATATACTATTTTAATCCAAATTGAAATTTCAAGATCTAATGAGGATTAATTCTTGAATATAATACGCCTATTTGGTTTAAGAAAACCTACGAGACATTTGGTCAGTTGTATTAGAAAAGCCGCGAGAAACCTTAGAGAGAAAAGAGAGAGACGCGAAAATACTGAAGGCGCTAACACGCTGACGTCGGTGTTGGAGGCTGTTCCTGTGGATACCGGTAGAGGGAGGAGATTCGCTGAGTATGCTCCTGTTGATTGAGTAGGTAGCCCACGTGTTTAAATCGAAAGAGACGCTTATTAATTTGTATAGGTACGATTCGGTTCTTTCAATCTTGATTTAAACACCGTTGATGGATCCTCGGATGAGAGTCGTAAAAGTTTTTAATTCCGCTACGTGTACAGATCCCAACAGCGAGAAGCTTCATTGACTGCAATGTTTCAAGCCCAGCTGAGCAAGATGAAGGAGGAAATGATGATGCTCGTGAGCTCTCATGCAGAGACCAGTGTGTTGGAAATTATGCCCTAGGGGCAAGTCATTGTACTTTAAACGTTAATGTCATTTAAAGTATTCTCCATTTAGTTATCATTTCCTTTGCATGTTGATAGTGAAAACTGTATCCTTGGATATATCTTATAGATTATCCTAAATGTCCCTGGTCGGTCATCTACACGGGAACAAAGATGAAATAAGACCAGTATGACTTTGATGAGGTATGGAGATACGAATCAAAGTCATAGGCACTTATAAGAGTACAAGGTGATGGATCGACCCACGATGAGAAAGCTGCATGGATTTAGTCATAAGCTTATCTCATGTATAATCGTGTCACAACGGTGTTGGTCGATTCCTTGATAGCAAGTGAACCAGTCGAACAAGTAATAAAGTGAAAGTAGATTTTCGTCCCACAGAGACTGAGATACTGAAGAGAGACGCTTAATTGCTATGATAGTTGCAATCAGAAAGTAAATGTAATTGGTTTGAGAGGTTTCTGATGATTACGCTAATAACAGAAGTAAACGAAGTAAATTTAAGAAGATATCAGTAAGAAGTTAGGCTGGACTCGGACCCCTCCTTAAGTGCATAATTCCTCCAGTTGCTCTACCCATTGCTATAGCATCTATACTACACAGCTTCCACAATTGCTACAACATAGCTACTAACTACAAAGCTATTCGATTAACCCACCGCTATGATCTATCGAAGCTTCCACATCCGATACTTATGATATTAACTATACTCCTTCCATATTCCTATGGCAACTTTCTAGTTTTTATCTGCATTATACTCGGGTGTGTCGGTTATGAGAGGTAGACCCATTCCCGAAGGCTACAATAAATAGGTCAAGCCTTGCACCGGCCGCTTAGCAAACACTTGTTTCTCGAGGTCTAGCCTCGACTCCTTGCCGAGCCGAGACCACAGGTCTAGCCCTTAGATTCCTCTAATCGACTAGTAGTTAATTTACTGATAAGCAAACCGAATCATTAAATTAAGAACTTGCAACTGGGTTCATACACGCTTAAGAATTCATCCTCGTTCAGCCATCAGAAAGTTTAGTTCATGACTGACGAAGGAAACACAAAATAGATAGTAACAGAATGACCCATGATCTAACTACTGAAAGTAAACAAATGAAAATAGAAAGCTTGACGGCGTTCCACAGCGTGGACGAAGCCCTGTCACGTCACCACTCCACGTCTTCTTCCCTCCGTCTTACTGCGAGGAAGGATGCTGGGTTATCCTGGAATTCTCGTGCTAGTGAAGTCTCTCACTCTTCTGCTGAGTCGGCCGAATGTGTAATCTTGTGTTGGCTTTCTACGACTCTTCTCCAGGGTTGTCCTGCTATTTCCTTTTATATTCGGACTTTCGTGTGACGCAAGTTAAGCTAGCTGGGCTTTCCAAATCTGTCGAGATCTATCGCATCTTCTGTTTGTAGATTGATTTTGCGGATCCTGTGGGATTCTTCAAATCTTTCCGTTTTGATCCTCCACATCTTCTATTTCATTATGTCAGCAATCTACTTGTTGATCTCGATCTTTTATTTCTACAACCTGAAATCAGCTAGATAAAGGGGTCAGAAAATATGCCGTATAGCATTGCGTCCTTTACTTTGCTATAGCTTTCGTGATGCTTTTTATTGCCTTTCAAGTTGTGGTCGGAATGCTATAGCATCGTATCAGATTTGCTATACGTTCTTTAAAACAATGTAATTTGCTCTTCTTAGCACATGTTCAGGATGTAAATGGTTTCCATCATTCCGTTCCCTATATCATGAATATATGCCTTTTTGCTTGGATTGTTTGCGTTTAAGCTTTTATTCACCCTTCAATTCGGTCATGAAGTACGGGAAAACATGGTATAATTTGTGCTCATCAAATACCCCCACACTTAGCTTTTTGCACTCCTGGGCAAAATAAGATAAAGCGAACAAAACTCATAGTTATAGTGCTCTTGTCTGTATAACCATCGTTTGCACACTTGCCTTTAGTTAACGTCCTCCTTCGGCAATCCCACTGCCCAATGATAACGGCTCAGAAAGCATGGTATTGCTTAGGTGAAGAGGCCTCAAGAGGCTCTCAAGTTCGGTGTTTGCGCTCTCTCACTCAGGGGATTTTAATTTCTCTCTTGTCATACGAGCCCTGGAAGTTCCATAGCCTTGTTAAAGTTCTAAGATTGCTTCCTAGCATTCTGAGTATTCGTTCGTCAAAAGGACTTTTTGGGTTAGAATGGTGAAGATGGTTAGGAGCTTGAGATGGGAATTGTTGGTAAATGCTATAGCAGATTAGGTAGCAAGATATCTTGGTCTTAGCCGAGTGCTCCTTTTTGTACTTTTTTTATAAGCTCTTTTCTGCAGCCTTTCAATGGAGCACTCTGTCGCATCATTTTCACGATTTCCTTCTAGTTTCTTTTATGTCTATCTCGTTCTGCTATAGCATACTCGTGTGGCTTAATGGGGTAGCAATATGGGGATCATGACAAATGGTTTGTGTATGGGATTGATGGGTATGACATGAATGCCTTTATCCTACGAACTTCAAACTCAGATGCTAGATAGTTTATCAAAGAACTAAAACAAATCAAGGATCAAACATGGACTAGCAGATTTGCACACTAAAAAGATATAACAATTAGGCTCAATTGAATCCTTTCATCGGGGGTTCTTCCCTTTAAACTTCCTCACTGCCACTTTACCCCGCATCAGATTAGCTAGCATTGTCAATTTCCCAAGCCTACAGGTTCAATTTTCTTAGGCAATCATGCTACGTTGCGTTATACAGACATTCCTTCTATTTCTACAGTATTCTGTTCATACTTCATCATGCAATTTGAAAAAATTTCCAGCTTGTGCCCAAAAACTAAATGCAGAGTAATAGATCACACACACACGAAAATAGCAGATAGCAGGTTATATTACCTAACTAATCCCTCCCCCACACTTGAACGATGCAATGCCCTCATTGCAGCAGCAATAATAAACGATTATTAGGAATTTGGCACACAACAAGGGGGTGGGGGTGATGTAAAGAGCAAAAGAGGAATTTGAAACCGCATCATTCATAATAGCCCTGTGGCAAACGCCCAGGGCATAGGCATATTGTCAGGTAAAGAAAAAGAAAATAAAATGGAAACAGTAAAAGGAAAGGGGAACTAGGGTGCGGGAGTGGGTGGAGCGGGGGCATTGCTGGCGGTGTCCTCCTCGGCTGATGAGTCTACCCCGGTGACGACCGGAATTCCCGAATGGGACTGTGAGAGTGAGAGGGATATCAGTGGGCTGCGACGATGGGCGGCAGAGAATGCGCGTGGGTCCCTGTAGATGGTCTTCAGTTCCGTGCGCAACAGGCGAAGACGCTTACGGAACCTGTTCGGGGAGTTGGCGTCGGTTTCCGGCCGCCAGTAGAGGGGTGCATTGGAGATCATATAGGCCTCGTCATAAAGCGAAGCAGGGCCTGGGAAAAATGAAGAGTCGGAGGAATAGGAGGTGGGTGTGGAAGCTGCTGGTGCTGGTTCCGGTGGTGGGTTAGGGTGACAGCGGGCGTCGACCGGTGGGGGCGCCTGATGGAGCCTCGTTGTTTTTAGGACCCTAGGCATAATGGTTGGGTAATGGAGGGAGATGGAGAGTCTGTGAGCTTGTGAAAAGACGCGGGAGGAGAGGAAGGCGATGATAGACAAAATAAAGGAAGGAATTTGAATGTGAACCATCACGACTCTGTTGACTCGGAGTTAAACTTAGTTGTAGTGGGCCCACAGAAGTGGCCTACCAAATCTAATTCATGCACACAATGTTTATTTTAAAGGTGGGGGCGTACCTGATAGCCTTCCGTGGGCCTTCCCGTATTGCTGTTCTGGAGCCATAATGCTTTGTAGTATGCCGTAGCTTGGCTCCTGCTGGACCCGTTTCCTTTGGTAAAGAACCACGAACTTGGGCTGCCTCCCAATAGCGCTTGCTTTAAAGTCTTTCAGCCAGACTTTGCCATAGCTATTCAATGTTGTAGCAATGCAAGACAACTTCCTTCTTTTCTTGTGCTTTTGCCGTCATCTTCAGAGGTTAGGTACTTCTCAGCCGGATCTTCGAATCTTGTAGCCTTAAGGATTGAGAAGGTGACCTGATCATCGTTTACACGCATAGTAAGTTCTCCTTTTTCCACATCAATCAGCGTACGCCCAGTTGCCATGAAAGGTCTTCCCAGTAGAATTGGGGCATCGCGATCTTCTTCAAAGTCCAAGATAATGAAATCTACAGGGAAAATAAACTTATCCACCTTTACCAGAACATCTTCGATCTTTCCCTCTGGTAGGACTATGGAGCGATCGGCTAGTTGCAACGTAACTGTTGTGGGCCTGGCCTCCCCAACTGCCAGCTGTTTAAAGATCGACATGGGCATGAGGTTTATGCTAGCTCCCAAATCACACAGAGCTTTCCCTGAATATTGAGGTCCAATGGCACAGGGGATTGTGAAGCTGCCAGGATCTTTTAATTTTGGAGGTAGCCGATTTGTTAGCATGGCACTGCAGTCCTGGGTTAATGCAACGATCTCAAACTCTTCCAGTCGTCTCTTTTTAGACAGAATTTCCTTCATAAATTTTACGTAGCTGGCCATTTGCTCTAGGGCTTCCACCAGAGGAATATTCATGTGCAATTGCCGTAACATGTCGAGGAATTTCTTGAATTGTTTCTCTTGGCCTTGCTTCTGTAACCTTTGTGGGAAATGTGGAGGTTGCTTTAGCATTTTTGAAGGTCCAAGGTCACGATTATGCCTTGATGATGATGCGGTAGTATTCGCTGTTGGGTATTGCACGTGATCATCCAATGCTGCACCCGTAGGCAATGTGGCTGTGCTGAGATCCTGTGCTGGTTGTGACAGTCTTGGTTGACTCTGCTCGTCTTCAGGGAGTTGTTCAGTACTCTCTTGCCCTTCTTTAAACTTCTCATAGTGCGGATTAGTGGCAACTATAGGCTGCTTGGTTGCCTTTCTGGGTTCTAGGCTTTTACCACTTCGGAGCTCTATTAGCTTGACTTGTTCTCTGCCTTGGATCCTGGGGACTTCAATGTCACTGGGCAGGGATCCTGAGGGTCTGTTATTAAGGGCGGTAGCTAGTTGTCCCACTTGATTTTCGAGGTTTCTCAGGGTTACTTGCTGATTATGAAAGACCGCATCATTTTTTGCCATATATTCCTTCAGAAGGGTCCACATAGAGTGCTGCGGGTCTGATTCGCCGCCCTGCTGCCTTGCATGTTGGGTAAACCCTGGGGGGTTTGATGCTCGGTTTAAGTATTATGGGCCTGTTGATTGTCCTGCTGCTTGTGGACCTTGAGAACTCCAGGAGAAATTATTATGTTGTCTCCATCCGGGGTTGTATGTATTTGAGTATGGATTGTTGGTGTTACTGCCCCTGTTGAAGTTGTTGACGAAGTTTACAGATTCAAGGTTGGTGGAGCACTGAGAGTGAGAGTGCTCTCCGCCACAGTACACACAAGCTACCTGAGATGGTTGCAGCGAAGTGTTGCTTGATGGAAGGGTTAGTCCCTTCACCATATTAGTCAAAGATGACACTTGAGCCGTGAGAGCAGTCATAGCATCCAGTTCATGTATTCCTGTAATGGCTCGGGATGATGTAGCTCTGTCTGCTTGCCACTGATGACTGTTCATGGCCATGCGCTCCAGTAGATTATGAGCCTCTTCATAAGACTTCATTAGGATAGATCCTCCAGAGGAGGCGTCTACAATGGATCATGTTTGTCCATCGAGCCCCCTGTAAAATGTTTCTAACTGGACCCATTCGCACCGACCGTGCTGTGGGCATCTTCTGAGGAGGTCTTTAAATCTGTCCCAGGCTTCATACGTGGATTCACCAGCTTTTTGTTGAAAGTTGGTGATGTCCCCTCTGAGTTGAGCGTTCTTAGTAGGTGGAAAAAATTTGAGCAAGAACTTACTCCCCAGATCATTCCACGTGGTAATGGAATTAGCAGGTAGGTTATTGAGCCACGTCCGAGCCTTGTCCCAGTGAGAATGATAATAATTTAATCCACACAGCGTCGGATGGGATTCCTGGGATGACAAAGGAATCACACACCTCCATGAAGGTCTTGAGGTGCAGGTGCGGATCTTCGGATGGAAGTCCTCCAAATTTCCCGGCTGCATTCAGCATCTGAATCATGACACCTTTGATTTCAAAGTGTCCTGCATTGAATGTTGGCGGTGTGATGGCCGAATTTAGCTTGTTTAAATCGGAATTCCAAATTCCATGATGGCCTTGTTCACATCCGGGTTTGGAGGTGGGGGACCTGGTTATCCCCGTTTATCAGTATCTGCTCTCGTTGATTCTGCTCTGGGTTGACAGGCATATCCGCCATGTTCGCTGAGTCAAAAGGTTGACTTCTTCGCTTCTACTTCTTGCGCCTTTGCTTGTAGGTGCATTCTATCTCCGGATCGTAAGGCTCTAGGTTGGCTGAAGGCGAATTGCGCATGCACTACAGAATGTACCTGAAAATCAAGAACAGAAAAAAATGAGCTTTTTATTACGTAAATCACAACTATTAAGCAAAAGGGGCGTCGTCAATAAGGATATCAACAGTCCCCGGCAACGTCGCCAAAAACTTGTTGGTCGATTTCCTTGATGGCAAGTGAACCAGTTGAACAAGTAATAAAGTGAAAGTAGAGTATCGTCCCACAGAGACTGAGATACCGAAGAGAGATGCTCAATTGGTATGATAGTTGCAATCAAAAAGTAAATGTAATTGGTTTGAGAGGTTTTTGATGATTACGCTAATAACAGAAATAAACGAAGTAAATTTAAGAAGATATCAGTAAGAAGTTAAGTTGGACTCAGACTCCTCCTTAAGTGCATAATTCCCCCAGTTGCTCTACCCATTGCTATAGCATCTATACTGCACAGCTTCCGCAATTGCTACAGCATAGATACTAACTACAAAGCTATTCGATTAACCCACCGCTATGATCTATTGAAGCTTCCGCATCCGATACATATGATATTAACTATACTCCTTCCATATTCCTATGACAACTTTCTAGTTTTTATCTGCATTATACTCAGGGTGTCGGTTATGAGAGGTAGACCCATTCCCGAAGCCTACAATAAATAGGTCAAGCCTTGCACCGCCGCCTAGCAAACATCAAGTTTCTCGAGGTCTAGCCCCGACTCCTTGCCGAAGCCGAGACCACAGGTCTAGCCCTTAGATTCCTCTAATCGACTAGTAGTTAATTTATCGATAAGCAAATCGAATCTATTAAATTAAGAACTTTCAACTGGGTTCATACACGCTTAAGAATTCATCCTCGTTCAGCCATCGAAAGTTTAGTTCATGATCGACGAAGGAAACACAAAATAGATAGTAAAGAGAATGACCCATGATCTAACTACTGAAATTAAACAAATGAAAATAGAAAGCTTGACGACGTTCGACAGCGTGGATGAAGCCCGTCACGTCACCACTCCACGTCTTCTTCCCTCCGTCTTTTGCGAGGAAGGATCTTTGGGTTATCCTGGAATTCTCGTGCTAGTGAAGTCTCTCACTCTTCTGCTGAGTCGGCCGAATGTGTAATCTTGTGTTGGCTATCTACGACTCTCCTCCAGGGTTGTCCCGCTGTTTCCTTTTATATTCGGACTTTCATGTGACGCAAGTTAAGCTAGCTGGGCTTTCCAAATCTGTCGAGATCTATCGCATCTTCTGTTTGTAGATTGATTCTGCGGATCCTGCGGGATTCTTCAAATCTTTCCATTTTGATTCTCCACATCTTCTATTTCATTATGTCAGCAATCTACTTGTTGATCTCGATCTTTTATTTCTATTCCTGAAATCAGCTAGATAAAAGGGTCAGAAAATATGCCGCATAGCATTGCGTCCTTTACTTTGCTATAGCTTTTGTGATGCTTTTTATTGCCTTTCGAGTTGCGGTCGGAATGCTATAGCATCGTATCAGCTTTGCTATACGTTCTTTAAAACAATGTAATTTGCTCTTCTTAGCACATGTTAAGGATGTAAATGGTTTCCATCCTTCTGTTCCCTATATCATTAATGTATGCCTTTTTGCTTGGATTGTTTGCAGTTTAAGCTTTTATTCACCCTTCAATTCGGTCATGAAGTACAAGGAAAACATGGTATAATTTGTGCTCATCAAACGCCCTTTGACCTGAGATCATCATGGATTCCTACATGAGAGTCGCTGATCTTTGACCTAGTCAAAAGTCACTTTTGACCGAGTGATGATAAAGGCTTCGATCGGGATGAGTGGTTTTCATGCAGAGGAATGTGAATGGTCAAGATGGAATTTGTCCCTCACATTTGTATAGAGATAATACTGGGTCCCTCGATAAGTCAGCCTGAGAAATGTATGGCCATACTAAAAGTGGAGCTAAATCACCAAGAGGGGGGTGAATTGGGGATTTTAAAAATCTTTTCGAAAAAACCTCTGTTTTTGAATACTAAAAACAGAGATGAACAAGGATGAGAATAGAAGAGCAAGACACAAGGATTTATACTAGTTCGGTCCAATCTCTTGACCTACGTCCAGTCCCCAGACTCTCTGGGATTTTCACTATCTCAATTGATTACACACTCTATACTCAAGAGTAGTTCTCTCACTAGAACCTACTCCCCCTTACAAGTTGCAATCAATGAACCCAATCACCAAGTCCCCAGACTTGTGATTCTTTACAATAAATGATATTCAAGATGAAAAACTCTCTCTAAGAGTGGATAATAATAAACACTGAAGATTGAATGTATCAACGATACTTAGTACGAAAGACTCAAGAGTAGATGAAGGCTTTAATGATTTTCGCTTTCTGAGGTCTTAGTTGTTGAGAGGAATTGAATGCTCTTCTATTTATATTGAGAAGGCATTAAATGACCGTTGTAATTCTTCATATAACCGTTGGTGACATTAACCAAGGTTCGGGTTCAGCTTTTGGTCTTCTTTCTCTCTAATCTTCACTTAATCCAGTTGGGGCGAAGTTCGAGTTGACTTCTAGTAAATAAATCCGTTGGGATAGCAGCTGCTGGATGTGGTAGGTAGGCATTAATCCTTTGTAAGCGTGTGCAGAAGGATTTCCCAAAAGTATGCAACTTTATGGGTTTAACATTTAATGTTCTGACAGCTTTTTGCTTTTGCTTTAAATCTCCATTTAATCTCTTCTAGACAAGCTGAAACTCACTAACAAAGTGATTAAACATAGCTGGGAATATTAGAGAATAATAATGATAAGTATTAGAATCAATCAAATAAGATTTCACAATTTCGCTCAAGTCGATTTTCAAAAACCGCGACCAATACTTTAGTATGTTCTTCAATACTCAAGTATTGCACTGTGCACTAATGTGAATACTTGAGTATTCATCTGAATACTTGAGTATTCGTTTTCCAGAGAAGGCACTACACGATTTGAACGTTGGACAATTTCTTTGAGTAGGACCAATACTCGAGTATTGAAACCAATACTTGAGTATTGAACTTTTTATGTGAAAATAAGTTTAAGTCCAAAACCTCAATACTTGAGTATTCAAATCAATACTTGAGTATTGAATTTGTTTGAAAACTTTGTGAAATCATTTCCAAGTCAATACTTGAGTATTTACCTTAATACTTGAGTATTCAAATCAATTGGAAATAGCAAAACTTTCTGTCTGGTCAATACTCGAGTAATCATATCAATACTCCAGTATTGAACTATTTTCAATACTTGTGAAGTCTCTGCCATTCCAATACTTGAGTATTCATTTCAATACTTGAGTATTGATAAACATGTGAAAAACTTTGAAACCTTTCTGTTTTCCCAATACTCGAGTATTCAAACCAATACTCGAGTATTCACATGTTGAATACTTTAATGATTTTCTGTATGACCAATACTTGAGTATCCATATGGATACTTGAGTATTGGCAAATTTGCCTTTCAGCGAAAGAGTCTCTGTATAATCAATACTTGAGTATTGAAACCAATACTTGAGTATTGACTTATAGTGAAAAACTTGAAAAGCTTTCTGTAAGCTCAATACTTGAGTATTGAGACCAATACTTGAGTATTGTGTGATTTTGTGGAAATAAGCCATTCTTTGTCAACTCAATACTTGAGTATTGAAACCAATACTTGAGTATTGAGCATTTTGCGAAAAATGCACCATTAACTGTCAACTCAATACTTGAGTATTGAAACCAATACTTGAGTATTCACTTGACAGTAAATTTTTCAACTTATCAAAAACTCATTTTAATTTGTGTTTACAATTGTCAGTTATCATCAAAATACATAGAGAACTAACACATACTGCGATGGAAAGGAGTTTACATTTCAATTCTTGGACTACTCAAGAATCGAGAAAGTAATGATCAAGAACAAGAAGTTGACGTTATCCATGTCTCATCCTTGACCAAATTATCGCGTGACAAAAGGGACGTGACATGGTTGTAGGATAGGTTGTATCGTATCATCGATCCCCATATGAATTGGGTAGTCACAATGTCTTGCTAGAGGCTACTTGCGACTTGTGGACTGGTGCAGTATTGGCCCGTTGCCAATCTCATGTGGGCCTGCAGGGTTGCACACAAGAATAGCCCAACACGAGCAATAGTGTCCAGATTCATTGAATCTTAGATTTGTCTAAGATTTATTGAATATTGTATTTAATCTAGGATGGATATATATATATATATATATATATATATATTATATATATATATATATAAAATATATATATTATTCGAAAATAATATATTATTATTATTTAATAGAGATTATAATATTATTATATAATATTTGTTTTGTATTTAATTTATTTGATAAATTAAATATCTAAAACAAATAGAGATATTGTATCTCGATTTAATTTTTGAATAAAGATATCATATATCCGATTTAATTTAAATCTCTATAGTATCTCAGATTTAATTAAATTGATAGTATCATATCTCAGATTTAATTTATAGAGAAAAATTAAATCAACAGGCTTTTAATTTGGATTAAATAAATAGATTAGATTAGATCTATTGGGTAGATTTAATTAATATATTATTTTAATCCAAATTCAAATTTCAAGATTAATAAGGATTAATTTTGAATATATAATACGCCTATTGGGTTTTGAAAAACCTATGGGACATTTTACAAGACGTATTAGAAAAGCCGCAAGAAAACCTGGAGAGAAAAGAAGAGAGGCGAAAATACTGAAGGCGCTAGCACGCTACCGTCGGTGTTGGAGGCTGTTCGTGTGGATACCGGTAGAGGGAGTGGATTCGCTGAGTTAGCTCATGTTGATCGAGTAGGACGCACACAAGTTCGAATTGAACGAGACGCTCACGAGTTTGAAAGGTACGGTTCCTAACGAACCCGATTTAAATGCCGTTGATAGATCCTCCAATGGGATTCGTAAGATTTTAATGAATGAAATCCTTCCGCTGCATGTACGGATCCCAACAGTGGCGTTAGAGCCAGATCAACCGTGCGTTTAAATTGGGTTTTCTACATGCGATTATATGAGATATATGTATGTTTAAAACCGAATCTTGTATGCGTGTAAATTGATAGTTCACGTTAGGGTTACATACGAATAGCTAGTCAGATCTCACGGCCATTTCGTGTAGTTCTGAAGCGTTCAGATCGGACATTCTGAAAATGGCCGGCGGTCACATTAAGATCTATGACGTTCGCGCGTTTAGATCGCACATTCAGATCCGTAACGTTCTGAATCATTCAGATCAAAAACAACCATCACACTAGGGTCGAACACATTCAGACATTCAGGTAACGTTGTGTTGGGATCTGTACACGCAGCGAAATTAAAAACTTTTACGAATCTCATCCGAGGATCGCTCAACCGTGTTTAAATCAAGCTTCGTTAAGAAATCGTACCTATATGAAAACTAGCATACATCTCGTTCTAATTTGAACTCGTGGGCTACCTTCTCGATCAACAGAAGTCGACTCTATGAATCTCCTTCCTCTACCAGTATCCACACGAATAGCACTCGAACACGGACGGCGGCGTGCTAGCGCCTTCAGTATTCTTGCCTCTCTCCTTTTTCTCTCTAGGGTTTCTCGCGTCTTTTCTAATAATACATCTGACTAAAAGTCGCGTAGGTTTTCTTAAACCTGATAGGCGTATTATATTCAAAATTAATCTTCCTTAATTTTGAACTTCGAATTTTGAATTTGGATTAAAAAAATATATTGATTAAATCTATCTAATAGATCTAATATAATCTATTTATTTAATCCGAATTAAAAGCCTTCTGATTTAATTTATCTCTATAAATTAAATCCGAGATATGATATCTATCTATTTAATTAAATATGAGATACTATATCTCAATTTAAATTAAATCATATATATGATATCTTTATTTGAAAATTAAATCGAGATACAATATCTCTATTTGTTTTAGATATTTAATTTATCAAATAAATTAAATACAAAACAAATATTATATAATAATATTATAATCTCTATTATATAATATTATTATATTTAATTTCGAATTTAATAATATATATACATATATATATATATATATACACTCACACACACACACACACACACACACATATATGCATCCTAGATGAAATGTTTTATTCATTAAATCTTAGACATATCTAAGATTCAATGAATCTGGACACTTTTGCTCATGTTGGGCTATTCTTGTGTGCGACCATGCAGGCCCACATGAGATTGGCAGTGGGCCAGTACTGTACCAGCCCATAAGTCGCAAGCGGCCTCTAGCAAGACATTGCGACTACCCAATACATATGGGGATCGATGATACGATACAACCTATCGTACAACCATGTCACGTCCCTTTTGTCATGGGATAATTTGGTCAACGATGAGGCATGGATAATGTCAACTTTCTTTTCTTGACCATTACTTTCTCGATTATTGAGTAGTCTAATAATTGAAATGGAAACTCCTTTCCATCGTAGTATGGTCATACATTTCTCAGACTCACTCATCGAGGGGCCCAGTATTATCTCTCTACCAATGTGAGGGACAAATTCCATCTTGACCATTCACATTCCTCTGCATGAGAACCACTGATCCCGATCGAAGCCTTTATCATCACCCGGTCAAAGGTGACTTTTGACTAGGTCAAAGAGCAACGACTCATCATGTAGGAATCCATGATGATCTCAGGTCAATTGGCGTTGTGACACAGTTATACATGAGAAAAACTTATGACTTAATCCATGCAGCTTTCTCATAGTGGGTCGGTCTAGCACCTTATACTCTTACAAGTGCCCATGACTTTGATTCGTATCTCTATACCTCATCAAAGTCATACTGGTCTTATTTCATCTTCGCTCCCGCGTAGATGACTGACCAGGGACATTTAGGATAATCTATAAGATATATCCAGGGATCAGTTATCACTATAAACATGCAACTGAAATGATAACTAAATGGAGAATACTTTAAATGACATTAACATTTAAAGTACAATGACTTGCCCCAAGGGCATAATTTCCAACACGTTGGACGACGCTGTTCGGACGTTCTGGTAACGTTGAACGGCGTTGTTCGAACGTTCAGGTAGCGTTGGTCGAACACGTTGGGACACGCTAGGGACATTAGGGTTTTGGGGCTTGAATTTTTTTTTATGAAACCATCTTTCTAAAACAATATGATGTTTCAAAAGCTCCAGGACCGCCGTGGCTAACTGTTCGTAGCGCGATAATTTTATCATAATATTTTCTTTCATAATTGTATGAATTAATATATGTTGTTATATACTTTCAAAAGTTGTTTGGGTATGGGGAACAACATGGCTCTAGAATTTACAAGTGTTGTAATATTTAAATATGGCCTGCGAGCCATGCCTCTCTTTAAATATTCTTGATGTACATTCTCTTCTCATCCCACTCACCTCGTATGTTGAAACGAGGTTTCTCCTGATGTATTTCCTTTTATTATCTAGAGAAGTCCCCTCATTGGCTTGAGAGGATTGTAGGTTAGATGAGCCATGTTGTGTCGCAATTTTAATTATGATTTGATTAGATCTCTCATGATTAATTTAGAGTTTATTAAGATACAATTGTCATTGCATTCATATAAATAGGATTATACCCTCTAAATAAAATCTTAAGTCATAATGCCGTCAATTAATGAATACTTGTCAAAACCTAGATCGCCCATTTGTATGTTCCACTAAAGTGGATGCATTTGAGTTATCTTGGTGAGACAAGCGTGGGTAATGGTGATACTCAACATTCATTATTGTCTTGACTTAATTGAGATTATTAAAACGATTTTGAATCTCAAGGCATTAGATGGGATTAAACATGCCGGATCATGTGATGATTGAATCCCATAAAGATCTAAGAGTTACTTGTGATGTAATTGGCAAAGAGGTTGCCTACCTAAATAACTTGATTTTAAGCGTCCTGCCAAAGCGGACTTAAATTTAAGCCAAATATGGGTGTTAGCCCACTAATTACATTGAGGGTTGTTAAGTCAGTGGGAGATTACTAATCAATTTTGCATATTTTAATTGTAGAATCATGTTGACTAGTAATACTGAAACACTATCACTGTGATCAGTCCTTGGAAGGACAAACTAAATGGGACAAACTTTCTTGACTGGTTTAGAAACTTGAGAATTGTTCTCAACTAGGAAAGAAAGGTTTATGTCCTTGATCAACCCATTCCTGGTGAGCCTACAGCTAATGATCCAAGAGCTCAGAGAGATGCTTACACGAAGCATAATAATGACTCTATGGATGTAGGATGCCTGTTGCTTGCCACTATGGTTCCAGAACTCCAAAGAGATCTGGAACATATAGAGGCGTTTGAGATGATTGCTCATCTCAAGGAAATGTTCCAGCAACAAGCAAAGCAAGAGAGGTATGAGACCACAAAGGCCTTACATTCCTGCAAGATGGCTGAAGGTACATCAGTTAGTCCTCATGTGTTGAAAATGAAAGGATATATTGATCACCTTGAGAGGCTTGGATTTCCTATGAGCCAGGAGTTAGCTATAGATATGATCTTGAACTCACTCTCGGATAGTTATGACCAGTTTGTCATGAATAATAACATGAACAATATGGAGAAATCAATTTCTGAATTGCATGGGATGCTCAAAACAGCTGAGCAGAGCATTGAGAAGAAGCCCAATACTCTTTTGATGGTTCAGAAAGGAAAAGGTATGAAAAAGAAAGGCAAGGGCAAAAGAAAGGGCAATGGCTCAGCTGGTAAGACAATGAGTCAAACAGGCCCGAATCTAAGCCTGCAGCCAAGAAGGCAAAGCCTCCAAAGGATGGGGTCTGCTACTTCTGCAATGAACCGGGTCATTGGAAGAGGAATTGCAAACTCTATCAAGAAGATCTGAAAAAGAACAAGAAGGATAGCGGGGCTATCGCTTCAAGTATCTTTGTCATAGACATTCATTTTTCTACTTTCTCAATATGGGTATTAGATACTGCATGTGGTTCTCACATTTGTATAAATGTGTAGGGTCTCAAGGACAGTAGAAAATTGAAGAAGGGCGAAGTGGACCTACAAGTTGGAAACCGAGCAAGAGTTGCTGCTTTAGCCGTAGGCACTTATGAATTAGTTCTGCCCAGTGGGCTTTTGTTAATTTTAAACAATTGCTTTTATGTTCCTGCTGTTGGGATCCGTACACGCAGCGGAATTAAAAACTTTACAAATCCCCTCTAAGGATCGCTCAACCACGTTTAAATCAAGGTTAAAAGAATCCGAATCATACCTACGGCGAACCTGTCCGCGTCTCATACTATTTGAACTGGTGGGCTACCTTCTCGATCAGTAGAAGTCGACTCTACGAATCGCCTTCCTCTACCAGTATCCACACGAATAATCTCCAAACACGACTGCAGCAGCGTGCTAGCGCCTTCGTACTTGCGTCTCTCTTCTTTTTGTTCTAGGGTTTCTCGCGACTTTCTAATACGCTCGACAAAAGTCCCGTAGGTTTTTCAAAACCCGATAGGCGTATTATATTCAAAACTAATCTGCATTAATTTTGAAATTCGAATTTTGAATCGGATTAAAAAAATATTAATTAAATCTATCTAATAGATCTTATTTAATCTATTTATTTAATCGAATTAAAAGCCTTTCGATTTAATTTATCTCTATAAATTAAATCCAAGAAATTATATCTATCTATTTAATTAAATATGAGATACTAAACCTCAATTTAAATTAAATAGATATATGATATCTTTATTCGAAAATTAAATGTGAGATACAATATCTCTATTTGTTTTAGATTTTTAATTTATCAAATAAATTAAAAACAAAACAAATATTATTTAAAAATATTATAATCTCCATTAAATAATATTATTATATTAGTTTCGAATTTAATATATATATATATATATATATTCATCCTAGATTAAATTCCGTGTTCATTAAATCTTAGACATATCTAAGATTCAATGAATCTGGACACTTTTGCTCGTGTTGGGCTATTCTTGTGTGCAACCCTGCAGGCCCACATGAGATTGGCAGCGGACCAATACCGTACTAGCCCACAAGTCGCAAGCGGCCTCTAGCAAGACATTGCGACTACCCAATTCATATGGGGATCGATAATACGATACTACCTATCGTACAACCATGTCACGTCCCTTTTTGTCACGCGATAATTTGGTCAACGATGAGGCATGGATAATGTCAACTTCCTGTTCTTGACCATTACTTTCTCGATTCTTGAGTAGTCTAATTGAAATGGAAACTCCTTTCCATCGTAGTATGACCATACGTTTCTTAGACTCACTCATCGAGGGGCCCAGCATTATCTCTCTACAAATGTGAGGGACAAATTCCATCTTGACTACTCACATTCCTCTCCATGAGAACCACTGATTCCGATCCAAGCCTTTATCATCACCCGGTCAAAGCTGGCTTTTGACTAGGTCAAAGATCAACGACTCATCATGTAGGAATCCATGATGATCTCAGGTCAAAGGGCGTTGTGATGCGGTTATACATGAGAAAAGCTTATGACTTAATCCTTGCAGCTTTCTCATAGTGGGTCGGTCCAGCCCTTGTACTCTTACAAGTGCCCATGACTTTGATTCGTATCTCCATACTCATCAAAGTCATACTGGTCTTATTTCATCTTCTCTCCCGCGTAGATGACCGACCAAGGACATTTAGGATAATCTATAATATATATCCAAGGATCAGTTATCACTATAAACATGCAAATGAAATGATAACTAAAGGAGAATGACTTGCCCCTAGGGCATAATTTCCAAGACCTGCTTTGAGTAGTAACATTATTTCGTTTTCTTATTTGGATAAGGAAGGTTATGTTGGAAATTATGCCCTAGGGCCAAGTCATTCTCCATTTAGTTATCATTTCATTTGCATGTTTATAGTGATAACTGATCCTTGGATATATCTTATAGATTATCCTAAATGTCCCCGGGCTCGGTCATCTACGCGGAGCGAAGATCAAATAAGACCGCATGACTTTGATGAGGTATGGAGATACGAATCAAAGTCATAGGCACTTGTAAGAGTACAAGGTGCTGGACCGACCCACTATGAGAAAGCTGCAAGGATTAAGTCATAAGCCTTTCTCATGTATAACCGCATCACAACGCCCTTTGACCTGAGATCATCATGGTTCCTACATGATGAGTCGTTGATCTTTGACCTAGTCAAAAGTCACATTTGACCGGTGATGATAAAGGCTTGGATTGGGATCAAATGGTTCTCATGGAGAGGAACGTGAGTGGTCAAGATGGAATTTGTCCCTCACATTTGTAGAGAGTTAATGCTCGGGGCCCTCGATGAGCGAGTCTAAGAAACGATGGCCATACTACGATGGAAAGGAGTTTCCATTTCAATTAGACTACTCTAGAATCGAGAAAGTAATGGTCAAGAACAGGAAGTTGACATTATCCATGCCTCATCGTTGACCAAATTATCGCATGACAAAAGGGACGTGACATGGTTGTACGATAGGTAGTATCGTATTATCGATCCCCATATGAATTGGGTAGTCGCAATGTCTTGCTAGAGGCCGCTGCGACTTGTGGGCTGGGTACGGTATTGGTCCGCCGCTAATCTTATGTGGGCCTCGCAGGTCGCACACAAGAATAGCCCAACATGAGCAAAAGTGTCCATTCATTGAATCTTATATATGTATAACATTTAATGAATATTGTATTTAATCTAGGGTGGATATATATATATGTACATGTATATATATATATATTTATTTATTATTAAATTCAAAATAATAATATTATTATTTATAGATAATAATATTATTATATATAGTATTTAATTTATTTGATAAATTAAATAACTATAATAAATTGAGATATTATATCTCGATTTAATTTTCGAATAAAGATATAGTATCTTAGTTTTAATTAAATTGAGGTATAGTATCTCGATTTAATAAAATAAAAAATATCATTTCTTAGATTTAATTTATAAAGATAAATTAAATCTATAGGCTTATAATTTGGATTAAATAAACATATTAGATTAGATCTATTTGATAGATTTAATTAATATATTATTTTAATTCAAACTTAAATTTCGAAATTAATTATATTAATTTTGAATATATAATACGTCTAATGGGTTTTGAAAAAACCTACGGGACATTTAGTCAGACGTATTAGAAAGCCGCGAAAAACCCTAGAGAGCAAAAAAAATCAGAGACGCAAGGTTTGAAGGCGCTAGTACGCTACCGTCTGTGTTCGAGGCTGTTCATGTGGATACCGGTAGAGGGAGGAGATTCGTAGAATCTGCTCCTGTTGATCGAGAAGGTAGCCCACGTGTTCAGATCGAAAGAAACGTTCAGAATCTCGCATAGGTACTGTTTTCTAACGAACCTTGATTTAAACGCAGTTGAACGATCTGTAAAAGTTTTATAATTCTGCTGCGTGTACGGATCCCAACAGGTTATACTTCCATTACTAGGAATCGTAAATGTTCAATTTATCGTAATGACATTTTTTATTCTCATGGTGATTTGCATGCTAGTCATTATGTACTTAATTTAGAACATCCTAATAATGGACATATCTATGACATAACTACTAAAAGGATCAAGTCAAATGATTTGAATCCGACCTACCTATGGCACTGTCGTCTAGGCCATATAAATGAGAAACGCATTCCAAAACTCCATCAAGATGGATTTCTTAACTCATTTGATTTTGAATCTTTTGATACATGTGAGTCTTGTTTATTGGGAAAGATGACAAAGGCACCTTTTACTGGGCATAGTGAGAGGGCCACTGATTTATTAGGCCTCATACATACTGATGTGTATGGACCAATGAATACATCTGCCAGAGGAGGTTATATGTACTTCATTACATTTATAGATGATTTTACTAGGTATGGCTATATCTATCTAATAAAACATAAGTCTGCATCTTTCAAAATATTCCAGAATCAAGAGCAAAACCAACTTGGCAAAACAATTAAAGCACTTCGATCTGATCGGGGTGGTGAATATTTGAGCCACGAGTTCATTGACCATCTTAGGAGTTGTGGAATCATCTCACAACTAACTCCTCCAGGAACACCTCAATGGAATGGTGTTTCTGAGCGGAGGAATCGAACTCTATTAGATATGGTTCAATCTATGATGAGTCGAACAGATCTTCCACCTTCCTTTTGGGGCCATGCCCTAGAAACAGCTGCGTTCACACTAAATCGTGTTCCATCAAAGGCACTTGAAAATACACAATATGAGATATGGACTGGGAAGAAACCCAGTTTGTCCTTTCTCAAAATTTGGGGATCTGAGGTTTACGTTAAACACCAAGCCTCTGATAAATTATCATCCAAATCCTCAAAATGCCTTTTCGTGGGGTATCCTAAGGAAACTAAAGGATACTATGTCTACAATCCTACCGATCACAAAGTGTTTGTTATCCAGAATGGTGTCTTTTTGGAAAAAGAGTTTATCTCTGAAAGAACCAGTAGGAGCAAGGTGTATCTCGAAGAAGTTCGAGAGCCACAAGACAACATAGAACCACAAATGGAAAACAGAGAAGACTCACAACAAGTTATTGAGCCTACTCAAGTAACACAAGACCCACGAAGATTCGATAGACCACGGCAACAGCCTCAGAGATATGGATTTCTGATTACTGGAAGTCGTGATGTTTTGCTCATTGAGCAGAATGAGCCAACAACCTATCGGGAAGCCGTAGTAGGACCAAACTCCGAAAGATGGCTAAATGCCATGAAGTCTGAAATGCAATCCATGTACGACAATAAGGTATTGAAAGACGAAATATCACCAAGAGGGGGGGTGAATTGGGGATATAATATTTTCTTCAAAAATACTGTTAGTTCCTAACCGAAACAGGGATAAACAGAGTAGGAAAGAGAGAGATTGAACACAGGCGATTTATACTGGTTCGGTCCAAATCCTTAACCTACGTCCAGTCCCTAGACTCTCCGGGATTTCACTAACTCAAATGATTACACACTCTGTAACTCTCGGAGTAATTCTCTCACTAGAACTTACTCCCCCTTACAAGTTGTAATCAAATGTCCCAATCCCAAAGTCTCAATACTTTGAGATTTTTACAATAATTGATAATCAATAATAAACTCTCTAAAAGAGCAGATGTATAAACACTGAAGGTTTAAATATCCGAAGATATTGTCTCTAAGAGTAGAAACAGTAAAGGCTTAAATCACTAATTGAATGGCAGAAGTTTGGTTAGGTGATGAATTGAATGCTTCTACTATTTATAGTTGATGGCATTTAATGATCGTTGAAGAGAGATTAATCGTGCCGTTGAGAATAATAAATATATCCGTTGAGTTTGAATGTTGCTCTGTCTCTTCGTATCTTCCGATGTTGC
Organism: Acacia melanoxylon; assembly: GCA_019022615.1. Classification (NCBI taxonomy): domain Eukaryota; kingdom Viridiplantae; phylum Streptophyta; class Magnoliopsida; order Fabales; family Fabaceae; genus Acacia; species Acacia melanoxylon. The sequence continues at coordinate 1,438,101 of JAFJYJ010000102.1, forward strand.
TGTTATTCTCCGTTGACATTCTTCATTCGATTTGTTTGTTGAGACTCAGGTAGAATGTTGACTGGGAATGGCCGGAATGCTTTTTGGTTGTTCAGAAGCTCAATTTCCATTTTCATGCTTTAACTCTGTTCAGGCATTTAACGTGTCTAACAAGATTTGCTTTATGATAATTTGATGTTTAAAACTTGTTAATCATGTCTGAAACTCATTAGCAAACTGATTAAGCTTGGTTAGAAATAATAAGACTCAATAATATGGAGTACCCAAGGCTTAATCAAGGAATTTCAGATTACGAAGACAATGCTTTCAAAAACTGATATGCTTGAGTCGAGTCATATTTTGATGACTGGAGTTATGTTAACTCGAGTCATGTAAAAGTGACTGGAGTCATGTTTCAAGTAATTCAAACAGAGAAGAGTTTCAATATAATGACTCGAGTTATGACTGGAGTCATAGTTGAAATAATTCAGTCAGAGAGAAATTGCAGTATGATGACTCGAGTTATGACTGGAGTCATAGCAGAATAATAAATCAGTTAAATCTCTCTGAGTCACTCATGACTCGAGTTAAACACTAAATCACTCGAGTCATATCAGATGTGAAAAAAACTGCTATCGAGAGAGACCTTTGAAAAGATCAAGTACAACGCATGACTGGAGTTATTAAATGAATGACCCGAGTCATGACAATTTTAATAATTTGATTTTCAAAGGCAGTAACTGGAGTCGTATATCCTTAACTGGAGTTATGACTGGAGTTAAAATATTATGACTGGAGTCATGACAGAATGGAGGCAATAGATGTTTATTAATCCAATTTATTATTTAAATGAAATCATATTGGCTTGAATCAATCTACAATTGTCAATCATCATCAAAACACATAGAGAACTAACACTCTCCCCCTTTTGATGATGACAACACTTGTAATTTTAAAAGGAAAATGAATTTTGCAAGAGAACATAGAATTGGGAAATAGATGCCATAAAATTTTTAACATTCATTCATTTTAAATAGATGCTAAGTACATACCACAGAAGCTACACAGAAATGAACTACAGCAACATAAAAGTGTATCAAAATAATAAACAAGAGAACACACATAAGCTGTAAACACTTCATTTCTTCACATTATCTTCATTCTTTGCAACTTCACTTTTCTCTTTCTCTCCCCCTTTGTCATCAGGCAAAATGGAAGTATCAGAGGCCAGAGAAGCATGCAAGGCCTGAAGAATGGGTAGGGGTGAGTAAATGGTGAGAGAGAGAGAGAGAGAGATGGAGGTGCAGGTGGGGAAGTGAGAGGAAGTGGAGAGGGAGGTCTGGAATAGTGAAGTGGAGATGGAATGGGGAATGGCTGGGAGAAGGAACCACTCTAGATGAACCAATAGCAGGCTCATTCTTCATTAGTTGAGAGAGCTTGGAGTCCAAAATCAGGTACAGGGAGTGCATGTATTCGAACCTATTTCCAAGATCCTCAAGATGTCCCTCAATGTTCGCCATCCTTTCATCCAAAGAATCCATCTTTTCTTCCTGAGTCTCTTGCTTTGAAGTGACCTTCTCAATCAGCTTACTAACTTCTGACTCAAGTTTGTCAGTCAACTCATAGTCTCTTGATTGAAGCATGAAGACTGGATGATTGTGGAGCAGGCTAAAACTGAGTAGGAGAAGACTGGACTTTAGTTGGCTCAGGCATAGAAGCTATGGATCTAGAGGGGGCTCTGGGCTGCCCTGAACCTTCTTTAAAGGAGATTTTCATGTAGTTCAAATGGCTTTGACCAAACAATTATGGCTTGACAGGTTTCTCAAAAAGATCAAGGTACCAAATTTTATTGGTGTATAACAGAAGTGACACCAAATTGGGAAATGGGATTGTGGAGAAGAAGATGACTCAAATCTAAACCTCTTCATCTCTTGATAGACCTAGTGACCTATATTGAAAGGTACTTTGTCTACTAGAGAAGTAAATAGGCCATAATCAGTAGAATTGAAGTGAGTGAAGTTTTTGCCCTTTTGAACTAAATTTCTAGAATAAATGTACCATAGGGCTTTGTGAATAGGAGGCATACTAGAGAAAATTTAAGTTCCCCTCCATGTTTATCAGGCCTGAGAATTTTGAAGAATCTTTCCTTGTCATATTTAATGTGAGGCACGGGTGGAGGATTTTCAATAAACAAGAGGGAATTTATGATATCAGCAAAGACAGTAATGGATTTGCCCCTAACAGAAGTAATACCTTTGTCTTCAATGATGTGACCCTCATTATCTACCACATTAGCCATGACATATTGAAATAGAAGTGCTTGACTAGTGAAGGAGTGTAAGGAGTGTTTATAGCCAATAAATTCCTAAATTGATCCAACCAAGGATATAAGTCTAGATGACATTCCTTCTTTAGTTTGACCAAATCCACATATACTGTGGGACAAAAGCCTCAAGAAATTTTTTTTCCCTAAACTCTAACAATTGAGCATTAGACATAGGAGTGGGTTGACAGATGAAGTCAGAATTTGGGGGTTTCACTAGGTTAGGAGGATTGAAAACATATTTTGTAGAACCAGATTCCTTAGGGCCAGAGCCTCCTAGCCTAGAACCAGATTGAGCTTTAGAATCAGAGCCTTGAGTTTCAGAGATGGTGACTACCTTCTTTTTCTTCTTGTGAGGAGCCACTCCTGGTTCCTTATCTTTACGCTTAGCAGCTGCAGGATCAATGGGTCTTGGTGGAGGAACCTCAGGGGGTTCTTGAATTGTCAACTTCTTCGACTTCGTTGAAGGAGTTTCTGCAGAAGCCTTGCTCTGAAGCTTAGTCGAGGGTTTCCTCTATCTTTTAGGTCTCTTTGATTGAGGAAGAGATGTTGATACAATGGCCTCAAAATCAGAAGATGATTCCTTCGTAGGTTTAGGGTTTTTAGAAGCCATGAAGATGATTCAGAGTCGGGGAAAGAAGAAAGTTCAGAGATAAGAAAATGAGGTTTACGGAAGATGACTCGGGTTAGGGTTTGGGAACGAACAAAAATGAAGTGACAAAATGAAGTGACTCGAGTCATTTAATGAGTGACTCAAGTCAAACATGAAACAAAACTGACCTTTTGCTTATGAGTGACTTGAGTTACGTCTTGATGACTCGAGTCATAAAGGGCCTTTGCTCTCTGTCTTCGCATGACTCGAGTTGGACTTGTTTGACTTGAGTCAATCTTGTGTTCCAACAACTTAGTTTCTCTCTATGCTATTCTTGACTCGAGTTATATAAGCATGACTCGAGTTGCCACAAAACTTCACAAATTATGTCAGTATTAAATGATCATATGACTCGAGTTAGGTAAAAAATGACTCGAGTTAATTCAGTAAATAGGCATTTATCAGAAAAGAGGCATGATATGAATTTTTACTGATCTAAGCTTTACATAATCCTGCAAAAACAATGTCTAGAAACTCCGAAGCTTAAGTCAGTAATTGTGAATCATCAAAAACATATAACTAACATTGAATAAGCGATACTTACAACTCATTGGGATTTACCATTCCCAATTCTCTTCTAATGAAATTGAATTGTTCCTTTGCCAATGGTTTGGTGAAGATATCAGCAAGTTGAAGATGAGTTGGGATGAACATCACTTTGACATCCTTCTTCTGAACATGATCCCTTATGAAGTGATATCTAACATCAATATGCTTGGTCCAAGTATGTTGTACTGGATTCTTGAACAAGCTTATTGTGCTTGTGTTGTCACAAAGAATTGGGATTTCCTTGAGGTGAATTCCCAAGTCTTGGAGTTGCTGCTTCAACCACAGCACTTGTGCACAACAACTTGATGCGGCAATATATTCAGCTTCAGTGGATGATACAAAGACAGTTGTTTGCTTCTTACTGAACCAAGAGACAAGTGAACCACCAATGAACTCACATTTACCACTTGTGCTCTTTCTATCCGTCTTGTATCCGGCAAGATCTGAATCTGAATATGTTACCAAATGTTCAGGTTAACCCTTGGGAAAACATAATCCCAATTCTTCTGTATCAGCAAGATATCTGAATATCCTCTTCACGTGTTCAGCATGAGTCTCCTTAGGAGAGGATTGGAAACGAGCACACATTCCCACACTGAACTGGATGTCAGGTTTGCTTGCTGTCAGATAGAGTAATGAACCAATCATTCCTCTATATCTTGTGATATTGAAATCTTTTCCCTTCTCATCAGCATCCAAAGAGGCCGTAGAACTCATAGGTGTGTCAGCTCCATTGCACTCACTTAGACCATACTTCTTCAACAAATCTCTTAAATACTTGGTATGAGATATGAAAATGCCATTCTTGCATTGCTTGATCTGGAGACCAAGGAAGTAGTTGAGTTCACCCATCATGGACATCTCAAATTCTCCCTACGTTGTCTTAGAAAATTCTTCACACATAGATTCGTTAGAAGCACTAAAAATGATATCATCAACATAAATTTGAACAATTAAAATTTTGTTAGTTCTCAAGTGTTTTGATGATAACTGGCAATTGTAAACTCAAGATGAAGTTTGTCTTTAGTAAGTTGAAAAACTTAGCAAACTTGAGTTTTGAAAGGAAAACACGAGTTTGCACTTGACAGAGAGTAGCTCAATTTTAATGAAATGAGAAAACTCCAGTTTACATAGGCAAACTTGAGTTTGTGACATACAGAGAGCACTCCAAGTTTTTCACATTAATACAAACTTGAGTTTGGATTTACAAACTCGAGTTTGAACCATACAGAGACTCTTCAATATTTTCCAAAGTAAACAAAACTCCAGTTTGCGAGAGTAAACTCGAGTTTTGGACATACAGAGAGCTCCCGAAGTTTTGAACTTAAGCAAACTCCATTTTTCTTATGGAAACTCCAGTTTGCGCCAAATGAAGAGTTTTGTCAAGTTTTGTGAACTTGACCAAACTCGAGTTTGGGCTTGGCTAAAAGTCTTAAAGCTTTTCATCCTGAGAAAACTCCAGTTTGTAATAACAAACTCCAATTTGCATTTGGCCAAGGATTATCTAAGTTTTCCAAAGTCTTGAGAAAACTCGAGTTTGTGTTTATAAACTCGATTTTGGATCTAACAGAAAGTTTTCATGTTATACCCACTTTGAGAAAACTCCAGTTTATTTAGAAAACTTCAGTTTTCACTTGGCAAAGACTTTCCTAACCAAGACTTGACACTCTACAAGGTAGGAATGTCATTCCCAATGAGTAGGATGTCATCAACATAAAGCACTAGAAATACAACTGTGCTCCCACTAACTTTCTTGTAAAAACAAGGTTCATCGATGTTTTGAATGAATCCAAACTTTTTGACTACTTCATCAAAACGATGATTCCAGCTCCGAGATGCTTGCTTCAATCCATAAATGGAGCTTTGAAGCTTACAAACTTTACCAGATTCCTCATGACGCACAAAGCCCTCAGGTTGTGTCATGTACACATCCTCAAGGAGCTCCCCGTTAAGGAAGGCAGTTTTGACGTCCATATGCCATATTTCATAGTCATAATATGATGCAATGGCAAGAAGGATTCTGATTGATTTGGCCATTGCAACTGGGGAAAAGGTTTCATCATAGTCTACACCATGAGTTTGAGTGAATCCTTTTGCAAGCAGTCGTGCCTTGAAGACATTTACTTTGCCATCCATGTCAGTTTGTTCCTTGAAAACCCACTTGCACCCAATGGTTTTTACACCTTCAGGTGGATAGACTAAGGTCCATACCTTATTGTCGTACATGGATTGCATTTTAGACTTCATGGCATTAAGCCATCTTTCGGAGTTTGGTCCCACCACGACCTCTGGATAGGTAGTTGGCTCATTCTGCTCAATGAGCAAAATATCACGACTTCCAGTAATTAGAAATCCATATCTCTGAGGCTGTAGCCGTGATTTATCTGACCTTCATGGGCCTTGTGAGTCTTCTCCATTTTCCATATGTGGTTCTATGTTGTCTTGTGACTCTCGAACTTCTTCGAGGTACACCTTACTCCCACTGGTTCTTTTAGAGATAAACTCTTTCTCCATAAAGACACCATTCCGGATAACAAACACTTTGTTATCAGTAGGACTATAGACATAGTATCCTTTAGTTTCCTTACGATACCCCACTAAAAGGCATTTTGAGGATCTGGATGATAATTTATCAGAGGCTTGGTGTTTAACGTAAACCTCACATCCCCAAATTTTAAGAAATGACAAACTAGGTTTCTTCCCAGTCCATATATCATATGGTGTCTTTTAAACTGCCTTTGACGGAACACGATTTAGTGTGAATGCAGCTATTTCTAGGGCATGGCTCCAAAATGAAGGAGGAAGATTGACTCATCATAGATTGAACCATATCTAATAGAGTTTGATTCCTCCACTTAGAAACACCATTCAAGAGAGGTGTTCCTGGAGGAGTAAGTTGTGAGATGATCCAACAACTCCTAAGATAGTCAATGAACTCTTGGCTCAAATATTCACCACCCCGATCAGATCGAAGTGCCTTAATTGTTTTGCCAAGCTGGTTTTGCACTTCATTTTAGAATATTTTGAATGTTTTTAAAAGATTTAGACTTATATTTCATTAGATAGATATACCCATATCTACTCAAAGCATCTATAAATATAATGAAGTGCAAATGACCTCCTTTGGCCGATGTATTCATTGGTCCACACACATTAGTATGTATGAGGCTCAATAAATCAGTGGCCCTTTCACTGCGCCCAATAAAAGATGCCTTTGTCATCTTTCCTAATAAACAAGACTCACATGTATCAAATGATTCAAAATCAAATGAGTTAAGAAATCCCTCTTGATGGAGTTTCAAAATGCGTTTCTCATTTATATGGCCTAGATGACAGTTCTATAGGTAGGTCGGATTCAAATCATTTGACTTGATCCTTTTGGAAGTTTATGTCATAGATATGTCTTCAATTTCCTACTGTCCTTGGGACCCTGCACATTTATACAAATGCGATAACCACATGCGGTATCTAATACCCATGTTGAGGAAGTAGAAAAATGAATATCTATGACATAGACACCTGAAGCGATAGCCCCGCTATCCTTCTTGTTCTTTTTCAGATCTTCGAGGTAGAGTTTGCAATTCCTCTTCCAATGACCAATTTCATTGCAGAAGAAGCAGACCCCATCCTTCGGAGACTTTGCCTTCTTGCCTACAGGCTTAGATTCGGGCCTGTTTGACTTATTGGTCTAACCAGCTGAGCCAGTACCCTTTATTTTGCCCTTGCCTTTTATTTTCATACCATTTCCTTTTGGAACCATCAAAACAGTGTTGGGCTTCTTCTTAATGCTCTTCTCAGCTGTTTTGAGCATCCCATGCAATTCAGAAATTGATTTCTCCATGTTGTTCATATTATAGTTCATGACAAACTGGTCATAACTATCTGGGAGTGAGTTCAATATCATATCTGTAGCTAACTCAGGGCTCATGGGAAATCCCAGCCTCTCATGGTGATCAATGTAGCCTTTCATCTTCAAAACATGAGGACCAACTGATGCACCTTTAGCCATCTGGCAGGAATGTAAGGCCTTAGTGGTCTCATACCTCTCTTGCCTTGCCTGTTGCTGGAACATTTCCATAGGATGATCAATCATCTCAGAGGCCTCCACATGTTCTAGATCTCTATGTGGTCTGGAACCATAGTGGCAGGCATCAAGAAAGTTTGTCTCATCGAGTTCGTCCTTCTCAAAGACTGATTGCATGATGGTGTTGCGGTGTTACTATACTACATAATTCTACAACTAAAAAGTTATGCAAAGTTTAATTAATAACCTCCCACTGAATTAACAACCCTCATTATAATTAGTGGGCTAAGATCCATATTTGGCTTAATTTTAAGTCCGCTTTGGCAGGACGCTTAAAAATAAGTTATTTAGGTAGGCAACTACTTTGCCAATTACATCACATGTAATTCTTAGATCTTTATGGGATTCGATCATCATATGATCTAGCATGTTTAATCCCATCCAATGCCTTGAGATCCAAAACCGTTTTGATGATCTCAATTAAGTCAAGACAATAATGAATATAGAGTATCACCATTACTCTCTCTTGTCTCACCAGGATTACTCAGATGCATCCACTTTGGTGGAACATACAAATGGGTGATCTAGGTTTTGACAAGTATTCATTAATTGACGGCATTGTGACTTAATATTTTATTTAGAGGGTATTATTTAATATCATCTAATTAATCCTATTAATTCTACATATATGAATGCAATCAATATTATATATCATATAGTCTCTAAATTAATTATGAATGATCTTAATCAAATCATAGTTAAAACCCTAAATTAATTATGAGAGATCTCTATCAAATCATAATTAAAACTCTAACCTAATCATGCAGTGATCAAATCAAAACATAATTAAAATTGTGACACAATATGGCTCATACTTAACCTAAAATCCTCTCAAGCCAATGAGAGGACTTCTCTAAATTAATAAAAGAAAATACATAAGGAGAAACCTCGTTTCACATACGAGGGGAGTGGGATGAGAAAAGAATGTACATCAAGAATATTTAGAGAGAGGCATGGCATGCAAGCCATATTTAAATTTACAACACTTGTAAAACTCTAGAGCCATATTGTTCACCATACACAAACAACATTTGAAAGGTAAATCATAACATATATTAATTCATACAATTATAAAATAAAATATTATGATTAAATTTTTTGAGTTTATATTATATTGTATAATATATATAATATAATATCATGATTTAAATTCTCTAATTTAAATTATATTATATAATATATATAATATAGTCTCATGATTTAAATTCTCTAATTTAATTTAAATTATATAATATATATAATATCATGATTTAAATTCTTTAATTTTTATATTATCATATTATATATATATATATATATATATATATATATATATATATATAATATAAATCATGATTTAAATTCTCTAATTTAAATTAAATTATATAATATATATAATATAAGTATCATGATTTAAATTCTCTAATTTAAATTATATTATATAATATATATAATATACTATCATGATTTAAATTCTCTAATTTAAATTATATTATATAATATATATAATATAACGATCCGGCATGATGAAGGTTTGAACGATTGAACGTCTCCGATCTGCGAACGTGTTGTCGATTAACATCGTGCGATCTGAACAATTCAGAGACGGCCGCAATGTTCGACTAGCGTTCCGTAGAAACCCTAACGTGAAATTACGTTTTAAAGCATACTGATGAGTAAGGTATAACCGGTGCAAGTATACACTATCAATGTAATCTTGGCAAGTATCCAGGAGTAATAAAATATCGTTCCCACAGGACCAAAGTTCCAACTACCAACCCAATTTACTTGAATTTAAAGTTGATGCAACCATATGAGTTTTTGGATGAACATATTAAAAGAAAATAAAATGACAAAGAAATTGAATCAAACTTTGTAGAAAACAATTAACAAAAGCCTAGGGTCATGTATGTCATCAATAATCCATTTAATTGTTCTTCCTTTACCAAAAGCTAGATTAAGAGACATAATCTTCTTTTAAGGTAGAATTTAATTGCTTAACCCATGAATTGGAGTATGTCAATCGAATTTCAGATTTTAATCTAATTGCTTATTCCTAAGTCAAATTAGCCTAATCCTCAATCCTAAAGTCATGTTCCCATGCTCATTAGAATTAATTCTTGCATTAAGTCCAGAATTCTTTATGATTGCATAAAGCCTATGTCAAGTTCCCTTGCTAGTACCTTATGTTCTTTAATCAATTGAACCTAGAATTAACTAACCTTTCCCAAGGTCTAATTAATCTTTCAATTCCTTAATTAGATGATCAAACTAACAAAGGCATTAAGAATGGATTAAAGAAACTCATCCAAAACAAGTATTATGTAATTAAAAACAGAATTTCAATTAAACTTCATAAAGAATTCATACATGACCTTAGAAAGATACTTAGTTCATGCTATTCATGACCAAGCATACAAAAGGGAAAAAGATGAAGAACAATAAATTAAACTAAAACATTCAAAAGAAAAGATTACAACTAATCGTCCATGTAGGAGGTAGAACCATCGCATGTAGGACTTAAAATGAACGAAACATAACATTAAATTATAACAATCGAAAGGAAAAGATTACAACTAATTGTCCATGTAGGAGGTAGAACCATCACATGTAGGACTTCAAATAAACAAAAGGAAAATAATACATAAGAAACATAAACAAGATGTAAGAACCATCCATATAGGAGGTTTTGAACAAGAAAAGAAAGAACTTAAGATGAAGGAGATATGAAACTTAAGAAAGAAAGAACCTAAGGGAGAGAGAGCTCTTCTCCAAGTGTGTTTTCAGCTTCACAACACTCTTCTATTTATAGGCAGCTAGGAGCATCTCATCCATGCACTTTACAACTCAAATTCGTCACTTTTCTTAGTGGCCAACTTGGAAGCATCTTTGAATCACTTTACAGCTCCAAAACCGTGTCCGATTTACAGCCTGTTTTACACCACGAATTCGGTGGAATTGGGCCACAATGTCTTCATATGAAATGTAGCCCTGGATGTTAGCTTTTCATTCGTTCAAACCGGACCTCATTTGGAGTTCGATAACCCAAGTTATGGATCCAATACTGTACGTTGTTCCAGAGTCCGTCACAGCACCTTGTCTTGCATTCCAAGCCCAATTGGGTCCTCTAAACGTCTCATTTAGCTTCTGGACTCTTCATATAAGTTGTAGGGCTTTCATTCAGCGTTCCTAAAAGATAAATTTCAGATCAATTGGAGGTCTAGAACGCAAATTATGATCAACATACCAAACAGTGTTCACTACCCAATTATAAAAGAGATGTGGTTTAAGCCCAATTTTGAACAAAATTCCAAATATGACCAAGATCTATACAAATAAATTCTAAAAACTAATTATGAAGATGAAACTACATATTTAACTAATTTAATCCATTAAAACATGACAATGATAGAGTTTGTAACTCCTTTTTGCAATTAAAACATCACAAATTCCAAGGTTATCACATACAGGATTCGGTTTAAACATATATATCACATATATACGCATATAGAAAAACCCAATTTAAACGCTCGGTTGATCTGGCTCTGATGCCACTGTTGGGTTCCGTAGACGCAGCGGAGTTTAAATTTTTACGAATCCCAAGGAGAGGATCGCTCAACCACGTTTAAATCAAGGTTAAAGAGTCCGAATCATACCTATGCAAAATTCTGAGCGTTTCTTACGTTCGATTTGATCACGTGGGCTACCTTCTCGATCAACAGGAGCGGACTCGGGAATCCCTCTCTCTACCGGTATCCACACGAACAGCTTCCAACACGTCGCGGCGGCGTGCTAGCGCCTTCGAATCAAGCAATGCGTCTCACTCTTTTGCTCTAGGGTTTCTCGCAGCTTTTTCATACGCTTGACAAAAGTCCCGTAGGTTTTCTCAAACCCGATCAGCGTATTATATTCGAAATTAATCCTCATTAATTTTGAATTTCAAATTTCAAATATGGATTAAAAATATATTAATTAAATATATCTAATAGATCTAATGTAATCTATTTATTTAATCCGAATTAAAAGCCAGATCTAAAATTCAAATTTTGAATCTTTGATTAAAATATATATATTAATTAAATCTATCTAATAGATCTAATCTAATATATTTATTTAATCCGAATCAAAAGCCTTCTGATTTAATTTATCTCTATAAATTAAATCCGAGAAATGATATCCATCTATTTAATTAAATCGAGATACTATATCTCAATTTAAATTAAATAGATACATTATATCTTTATTCGAAAATTAAATGAGATACAATATCTCCATTTGTTTTAGATATTTAATCTATCAAATAAATTAAATACTAAACAAATATTATATAATAATATTATAATCATTATTTAATATTATTATATTATTTAATTTCGAATTAATATAATATATATTATATTAATATATATAATATTAATATATATAATATTCACCCCAGATAAATACAGTATTCATTAAATCTTAGACATATCTAAGATTCAATGAATCTGGACACTTTTCCTAGATTCAATGAATCTGGACACTTTTGCTCGTGTTGGGCTATTCTTGTGTGTGACCCTGCAGGCCCACATGAGATTGGCAGTGGGCCAATACTGTATTAGCCCACAAGTCGCAAGCGGCCTCTAGCAAGACATTGCGACTACCCAATTCATATGGGGATCGATGATACGATACTACCTATCGTACAACCATGTCACGTCCCTTTTGTCACGCGATAATTTGGTCAAGGATGAGGCATGGATAATGTCAACTTCCTTTTCTTGACCATTACTTTCTTGATTCTCGAGTAGTCTAATAAGTGAAATGGAAAATCCTTTCCATCACAGTACGGCCGTACATTTCTTAGACTCACTCATCGAGGGGCCCAGTTTATCTCTCTACAAATGTGAGGGACAAATTCCATCTTGACCATTCACATTCCTCTCCATGAGAACCATTGATCCCGATCCTAGCCTTTATCATCACCCAGTCAAAGGTGACTTTTGACTAGGTCAAAGACCAGCGACTCATCATGTAGGAATCAATGATGATCTCAGGTCATAGGGCGTTGTGACGCGGTTATACATGAGGTAAGCTTATGACAAAATCCATGCAGCTTTCTCATAGTGGGTCGGTCCAGCACCTTGTACTCCTACAAGTGCCCATGACTTTGACTCGTATCTCCATACTCATCAAAGTCATACTGGTCGTATTTCATCTTCGCTCCCGCATAGATGACCGACCAGGGACATTTAGGATAATCTATAAGATATATCCAGGGATCAGCTATCACTATAAACATGCAAATGAAGTGATAACTGAATGGAGAATGACTTGCCCCTAGGGCATAATTTCCAACAATATGACCATCCACACATTACAACCCAAGAAGCCCTTTTGACGTATGAAAACTCAGATGCTAAGAAGTAATCTTAGAACTTTGACAAGACTATAAAACTTATAAGTTAGCGCGATAAGAGAGAAAGCAAAATCCCAGGGGTAAGAGAGTGTAAACACTAAATCTAAGAGCCTATTGATGCTTCCTCATCTAAGAAATATCTTGCATCACGAGCCGCTAGTACTGGGTAGTGGGATTGCCTGCATGGGGACGTGAACTAAGGGCAATAGCGTAGGCATAGTTACATAGATAGGAGTACTACTGCTATGATTTAACGTGACTCTATTATCTCTGTCTTTATTTTGACCAGCACTGCCGATACAATGCTATAGCATCGGGTCAACCATATCAAGCTACAATACAGTGCAACTCATATGCTATAGCAGAGTAAAGGAAGCAATGTTGTGCGCTGTATGTTCCAACTTTTCCTCAAGGCTTTTTGAGGAATTAAGTGTAGGTTGATGGACGGACGTTAGTTCACGATTAGTTTGTCAACGGATTGGAATAGAAGATGCGGAGGATCGAAGATTTAGATTTGGAGAATCTTGCAGAAGCAATCTATCGAATTTGGAAAGATAAATCAGTTGGACCTGACAGATTTGGAAAGGCCTAGATCACTGAACTTACATCGCAAGTATACCTGACTATAAAAGGAAAAGATGGTCAACCCTAAAAAGCGGTTGAGTCGTGGAGAGCCAAAAAACATTCTTATTCGGCCAGGGTCGAAAGAAGAGGAAGAGAAGCACTAAGCATGAGAACTCTAGGAGAACCCAGTTCCTTTCTTGCAGTAAGGCAGAGACAATAAGACGTGGAGTTGTCAAGTGACATGCTTCTCCTACGCCGTCGAAACCTCTGCCAAGCTTTTTGTTTTTCTTTTCTTAACTCTAGTTAATCTTTTGTCATGGGCTATTCTGTTGTGGTCTGTTTAGTGATTCCCTCGTCACTCATGAACTAAAACTCTTGTGGCTGAGCGAGGAAGAATTCTTCAGTGTAGAATGAACCCAGTTGCTAGTACTTAATTTTATAAATTCAGTTCGTTTATCAGTATCTTAAATTCAGTTTGTTATTTACTGTCTTACTAATTATAAACACAAAAATCCCAACTCAATCATATTTATTTTACTTTCTTTACACAACTATTGCGTGAATCTGTGTCATCATTGGTATCTCAGTCTCTGTGGGGCGATACTCTACTTACTCTTTATTACTTGTTCGACTGGTTCACTTGCCAATAAGGAAATCAACCAACACTAGACGAACTGTAAAAGACGTAGAGACGTTGTGTGATAGGACGCTTCCTATGATATCAATCATTTCGATGAACTCTTCTGTTTTCTTCTTTTCTTTTATTTTCACAATTGTTTCCTGAAAGACGGAATATCACCAAGAGGGGGGTGAATTGGGGATATAAAATTTTCTCATGTAAATACTCTGTTAGCCGAATGCGAAACAGGGATAAACAGAGTAAGGGTAAGAGAGATTGAACAGAATGAATTTATACTAGTTCGGTCCAAATCCTTGACCTACGTCCAGTCCTCAGACTCTCCGGGATTTCACTAACTCAAAACGATTACACACTCTGTAACTCACGGAGTAATTCTCTCTCTAGAACTTACTCCCCCTTACAAGTTGTAATCAAATAACCCAATCCCAAAGTCCCAATACTTTGAGATTCTTACAAGAAAGGATAATCAATAATGAACTCTCTAAAAGAGCAGATTAATAAACACTGAGGATTGATATATCCGAAGATATTAACACTTAGACTAGAAACAGTAAATGTTCTTAATTGCTATTTGAATGCGCAGAGTTTCGGTGGTTGAAACATTGAATGCTTCTCCTATTTATAGTTGACAGCATTAATGACCGTTGAGAAGAACTCAATGAGCCGTTGTGAGTAATAAATATGTCCGTTGAGATTTCGTTGCTCGTTTCTTCGTATGCTTCCGACATTCGACCGTTATTCTCCGTTGACATTCTTTATTCAAATTGTCCGTTGAGACTCGGTGAGAATGTTGTCTAGGAGATAGCCGAGTCGCTTTTTGCTTGCTCATAAGTTCATTTCTTATTTCATGCTTTGGTATCTGGTACAACATTTAATGCTTCTGACAGAAATCTACTTTACGTAATCTCAAGTTTAAAACATGTTAAACATATCTGAAATACACTAGCATACTGATTAAACTTGGTTAGAAATAGTAATAATCAATAATATCAAGTACCTAAGCTTTAGTCAAAGAGCTTCAGATTACGAAGGCGGTGAATTCAAGTTTTGATATGGATAACTCGAGTTACATTGGACAACTCGAGTTATAATCAAGTTCAGTAAATATACGCATCAAGAACAAACTGGAGTTGTGGATGATAACATAAGTTATGTAACTCGAGTTACTTCAGTATTTTCATCATACAGAAAGTTTTCGCAAACAAGATAACTTGAGTTATAAAGATAACTGGAGTTGTCCAACTTGAGTTATACAACCCAACTCGAGTTATATCAGAAGACTATATCAGTGGAAGTTTTCTGATACGCTCACAACTCGAGTTATTTTTAGACTAACTCGAGTTATATCAGTTGATCAAAAAATGATATCGCGATGAAGATTTTGAGTCTTGAAGTACAACTCACAACTGGAGTTATTTAGTGACAACTCGAGTTATGTTCTTTGCAAAAACTGTTTTTCCTTAAACTTATGACTTGAGTTATATTGTGCAACTTGAGTTACTAATTATCAAAATCATTTTGCAAGGAACTCTAATGTGATTTGACTGAACTTAAAGCTTTGCAATTTAGTCCATTAAGTATTACAATTGTTAGACATAATCAAAACATAACACATAGAGAACTAACATTCTCCCCCTTTTTGATGATGACAACACTTGTAATTTTTCATGAAGATGAATTTGCAGTAAAAACATACAAGCTATCAGAAAGCCAAAACATATAGCCATATTCATTGTCATATCTAATATTTGCATTCATTGTCAGTAGCTAACAAAAGACTTAAGACACTGTCAGAATTCAAGAACACAAAAATGAACTACATAATAGAAATGAACTAGCTATATAACAGAATACATAAACTAAACACGCTAAACAAACTGCAAACTTCATTTCTTCTCTTTGTCTCCCCCTTTGTCATCAGGCAAAATGGGAGGAGTGGGGGTCAGAGATGAGCACAGGGCCTGAAGTATAGGCAGTGGTGACTATAAAGTGAGAGATAAGGAAGGAGGTGCTTGTGGGGAAATGATAGTTAAGGATGAGGAAGGTTTTGGAGAGTGGGGTGGTGAGGAGGCACTAGAGGAGTTCTCATCAAAGAGATCTGCAGTATCTCCAGAAGAGGATGAAGGATGCATAGAGGAATCTTGAGGAGTAGGGAGGATGACAGTAGGAGGTGCAGATGATATGAAAGGAGCCGAATGAGGTGGAGTGGGTAGGATGGGAGTGGCTTCAGGATGCGGTGGAGAGAGATGAGGGGATTGCAGAATAGGAGTGGAGGAAGGTGGAATAGGTGAAAAGTGAGGTGGAGAATGATGAGAAGGTGACAGAATGGGGGAATGGTTAGGAGAAGGTATGGGAGAGTGACTTGGGGAAGGTACCATCACAGAAGGACCATCATCTTCTGTCTTTATCAGCTTGTCAAGCTTGGAACCCAATATCATATACAGAGAATGCATATTTTCAAATCTCTGTCCAAGATCCTCAAAGTGTCCTTCAACATTCTCCAATTTTTCTTCCAAGTAATCAACCTTCTCATCTGTTGAGGTGACTGTCTTAACCAACTTCCCAATTTCTGACTCAAGCTTGTCAGACAATTCATAGTACTGAGCTATCATAGTGGTCTGAAAAGTTCCAAATGTCTCTTGCATAGCCTTTTCAACAATGTGTTTGATTTCAGCATTTAGGCTAGAAGACTGAGGAGCAGGTTGAGACTGAGATGGTGCAGGTGATGACTGAGCTTCAGTTCTGGATCTAGAAGGAGCTTTGGATTGACTTGAACCTTCTTGAAAGGACAAGTTCATGTAATTTAGATGGGCTTGACCAAACATTTTGGGTTTGACAGGTTTTTCATGGAGGTCAAGATACCATATCTTATTTGTGTACATGATTAAAGACACCAAATTAGGAAAAGGAATTGTGGCTCTTGAACTAGGAGACACAAATCTAAACTTCTTCATCTCTTGATAAACCCAGTGACCTATATTGAAAGGAACTTTGTCTACCAATGATGCAAAAAGGGCATAATCTGTGGCATTAAAATGAGTAAAGTTCTTCCCCTTTTGAACCAGATTCCTAGAGTATATGTACCACAAGACCCTATGGATTGGAGGCATATCAACAGGAGAAAAATTAAGTTGGCTTTCATATGTTTTGCCTGGCCTAAGGGTTTTGAAATTTTTTTTCTTTATCATAGCTGATGTGGGGCACAGGTGGAGGGTTCTCAATGAACAGAAGGGAATTGATTATATCAGAAGAAATAGTGATAGATTTACCCCTAACTGAAGTGATGCATTTATCCTCAATGACCCTACCCTTTCTGTCAATCACATTGGCCATAGACATATTATAATAGAAGTGTTTGACTAATGAGGGACAATATGCAGTGTTGATAGCCAAGAGATTTCTAAATTGGTCTAACCAAGGAGACAAGTCAAGATTGCACTGCTCCTTTAGTTTAACAAAGTCCACATACACTGTGGGACAAAAGCCATGAGAAGAGTATTTTTCTTTGTAATCAAGCAACTGAGCATCAGACATAGGAGTGGGGGAACAAATGAATTCATGGTCAAGGGGTTTAACTAGATTAGGTGGACTGAAGACATAGAATTGAGGTTGAGATACCTTAGGTCCAGAGCCTTCAATCCCAGAGCCACTTGGAGCCTTTGAACCAAAAGCTACCACTTTTGAACCAGTTTGAGCCTTGGAGCCCTGACCTTCAATGATTACCACTTTCTTCTTTGTCTTGAGTGGGACAATCACTGGTTCCATGTCTCTATGAATCGCGACTTCAGGATCAATTTCCTTGTGGATAGGAACATCCAAAGGTTCCTCGACCCTTAGTTTTCTGGGTTTCTCAGTGGGTACTTCAGAAATCTTAGCCGAAGGTTTTCTCTTCCTCTTGGGTCACGACAAAGCTTTAGGAGATTCTGAGATGGTTGGTTCATAATTAGATGAGGACTCCTTCTGGTTTTTAGGAGTTTTTGTGGATTTAGGTGCCATTGCAGAGGATTTGGAAGCAGAGAAGCAGAGAAGAATGTTGGGAACCAACTCGGGTTAGGGTTTGAAGAAGCGAGAAATGAAGCTTGACAGATGCGACAGATATATATATAGCAGCAGGACAACTCGAGTTATTTACTGAGTAACTCGAGTTATGAATTAAGGAAATTAATATTGGAAGACGAATGAAATTCCTGGAACTCGAGTTATTGCTTCATGACTCGAGTTATATCACTTGAGTTATATTACGTAACTCGAGTTAAACTGTGCGCCAAAACAAAACGATTGCTCTCTGCCTTTCGTGTAACTCGAGTTGTTTGAAGCGACTCGAGTTCCGTTACTTGAGTTGGTGTTTCTGACGCGAGTTACTGCAAGTCTCAACACATAATGTCAAATTTTAAGAACAACATGACTCGAGTTGGTTGAAAAACAACTCGAGTTACATCAGCAAAAAAAAAATTTGTAGTTAATAGAAGCGAATTTGCAGAAGAAGTCAGTAAATGCTACAATTTACATACTCTTGCAAAACACTATGTAGACACTCCGAAGCTTAAGTTAGTAACTGCAAATCATCAAAAACATATAACTAACATTGTTTGAGTATAATTAACTTACAGTTCATTGGGATTTACCATTCGCAATTCTCTTCTAATAAACATGAACTGTTCTTTGGCCAGAGGTTTGGTGAAAATATCAGCAAGCTGCAGATGAGTTGGGATGAACATCACTTTGACATCCTTCTTCTGAACATGATCCCTTATGAAGTGATGTCTAACATCAATATGCTTGGTTCGAGTATGTTGCACTGGGTTCTTTGCCAAGCTTATTGTGCTTGTGTTGTCACAAAGTATTGGGATTTCCTTAAGATGAATTCCCAAATCTTGAATTTGCTGTTTCAACCATAATACTTGTGCACAACAACTTGATGCGGCAACATATTCAGCTTCAGTTGATGATACAGAGACGGATGTTTGCTTCTTGCTAAACCAAGATACAAGTGAACCACCAAGAAACTCACATTGGCCACTAGTGCTCTTCCTATCGGTCTTGTATCCAGCATGATCTGAATCTGAGTATGCTACCAGATGTTCAGGTTGACCCTTAGGAAACCATAATCCCAATTCTTCTGTATCAGCAAGGTATCTAAATATCCTCTTCACATGTTCAGCATGAGTCTCTTTAGGAGCGGATTGGAAACGAGAACACATTCCCACACTGAACTGGATGTCAGGTCTGCTTGCTGTTAGATAGAGTAATGAACCAATCATTCCTCTATATCTTGTGATATTGAAATCTTTCCCTTTCTCATTGGCATCCAAAGAAGCAGTAGAGCTCATAGGTGTATCAGCTCCATTGCATCCATCTACACCATACTTTTTCAGCAAATCCCTTAAGTACTTGGTCTGAGATATAAAAATGTCATTTTTGCGTTGCTTGATTTGAAGACCAAGGAAGTAGTTGAGTTCACCCATCATGGACATCTCAAACTCTCCTTGCATAGTCTTAGAAAACTCTTCACACATGGATTCATTAGAAGCACCAAAAATAATATCATCTACATAAATTTGTACAATTTAAATTTCATTTAACTTATTACTCTTGATGAAGAGAGTTGTATCAGCTTTGCCTCTAATAAAACCTTGATAAAGAAGGAACTTGCTTAATCGCTCATACCAAGCCCTAGGAGCTTGGTTGAGGCCATATAGAGCCTTTTTGAGACGATACACATGATCTAGATGATGATCACTTTCAAAACCAGGAGGTTGTTCAACATAAACTTCCTCTTGTATAAAACCATTTAAAATGCACTTTTCACATCCATTTGATAGAGCTTGAATCCTTTGATGCAAGCAAAGGCTAGAAGAACTCTTATGGCTTCCAATCTTGCCATTGGAGCATAAGTTTCTTCATAATCAATTCCTTCTTCTTGATTGTAGCCTTTAGCAACCAATCTTGCCTTGTTACGGACAATGATTGCTGTCTCATCATGTTTGTTCTTGAATACCCATTTAGTGCCAATGACCGGATGGTCGTTAGGCCTAGGTACCAAATCCCAAACTTGATTTCTATCAAATTGATGTAATTCCTCTTGCATTGCGATAACCCAATCATTGTCTGAAAGGGCTTCATCAATCTTCGAGGGTTCAATCTGAGAGATGAACACAGAGAAAGTAACTTCATTTAAAGTACCTTTTCTGGTTCTTACTCCTTGATTTACATCACCTATCACTTGGTCTAAAGGATCCTAATAAACCTCCAAGCTTTAGGTTGAGATTGAACATCATTTTCATAAACATTTTCAAAAACATCTTCAGAATTTTCAAGAGAGGCAGGAGTAGTCTTTGAAAAGAATTGATTTCTATAAGTATTTTCTTCATCATCATCCAAAGGTTTATCAAATTTGGTTTCACTAAACTAAACATGAATAGACTCTTCAACAATGCGAGTACGAGTACTGAAAACTCTATAAGCTTTACTTCTATTAGAGTAACCAAGAAATATACCTTCATTAGATTTTGAGTCAAACTTACCCAAATGATTCTTACCATTATTGTGCACAAAACACTTACAGCCAAAGATGTGTATAGATGGCTAAGATTGGGCTTTCTCCCTTTGTACAGCTCATAGGGCGTCTTCTTAAGTTTCTTCCGGATGTATGCACGATTTGATATGTAACATGCCGTACTCATTGCATCGCCCTTAAGACTTGAGAAGTTTGATTCTCATTTAACATTGCTCTTGCCATTTCAGTGAGAACTCGATTCTTTCTCTCCACAACACCATTTTGTTGAGGAGTCCTTGGGGCAAAGAAATTGTGGTCTATCCCATGAGCATCACAAAATTCTTCAAAGGCATTATTCTCGAATTCTCCACTATGATCAGTTCTTATTCCTGAAATTGAGATACCTTTCTCGTTTTGGACCTTTTTGGCAAACACGACAAACTGATCAAAGGTTTCATCTTTCGATGATTAAAATATAGTCCAACAAAATCTTGAGAAATCATCAAAAATAACTAAAGTATAAAGATTGCCACCCAGGCTTCTTACTCTAGCTGGCCCAACTAAATCCATATGAAGTAGTTGAAGGGGTGCGTTAGATGAAATCTCGATTTTTGATTTGAAAGATGATTTAGTTTGTTTACCTTTTCGACAAGCATCACATATCATATCATTTTTGAAATTAAGTTTTGGTAAACCAATGACTAAATCCTTTTTCTGCAACTTGTCAAGTTGAAACATATTGACATGAGCTAAACGCTTTGCCAAAGCCAACTTTCTTCCAAGTTACTAATAAAGCAATTTTCAGAGGTAATTCTATTACAATCACTAGAGAGGTTTAAAGTGTAACAATTACCTTCCCTAAGTGCCCTGAATAAAGCTTTTGATTTGATGTTGACCAAGGGCAGATCATTCTTGCTTACAATTAAGCATTCCTCAGAGTCGAAGATAACCAAGTTACCTGTATCTGTGCTTTGGCTCACACTGAGGAGGTTGTGGCAAAGACCTTCTACAAGGTAGATATCTTTGACTTGAGGTCCATCGTTGTTGCCAACTTCACCAATTCCAAAGAATCCTTCCGGATTGATTTCCACCAAAAGTCACTTTGCCACCATCCTTGGTCTTGAGAGTAGCAAATTTAGTATGATCTCTCGTCATGTGTCTAGAGCACCCGCTATCAATATACCATTTGTTGGATTTTGATGCTCTCAGACAAACCTACAAATCACAAGAAATCAGGTTTTATGTACCCATCTTTTCTTGGGTCCTTTCGGGTTAGTTTGTGTCTCAAGAACCTTGTAAGATCCCTTAGACACCCATTGATAATTACCTATAGGTTTACTCTTTCTTTCCTTTTTATGAAAACATGAAGAAGTAGTATGACCTTTCCGGTTACAATAATTACAATGAGCAAAAGGATTTGATGAATGAACGGATTTTCTAAAATAGTTCATATAGGATTTTTCACCAAATTTCTTTTTGCCTTTCCTTTTATCAAAATCAGGCTTATAGCCAATTCCTGATCTGTCGTTTGTAAATCTTTGCTATTTTAAAATGACATTGAGCATTTCACTACCTTTAGTGAATTTCTCAAGTGCTTTTGTAAGATGTACATTCTTTTTATGTAAATCAACACAATCTTCACAAATAGTATTTTCAGAAAGATTACTAACTTGCAATTCAAGAGTTATGTTTTTGCTTTTCAAAGCAATTTATTTCTCAGCAAGTTTTTCAAATTCAGATTGTACAAGGCTATACTCAGCGAATAATTCATCATAAGATGGTTGCAGATCATATACCTCATCGTCATTTTCAGTTTTCTCTTTTTCTTGAGCTACGAGGCATATGTTGGCCTTTTCTTCATCCTCAGCTTCATCTTCGTCGGATGATATGTCTCCCCATATAGCTGACACATAAGCTTTCTTCTTGAAGTTATTGAATTTCTTCTTCTCTTTATCTTTGTTTTTCAGCTAGGGGCATTCTGACTTGATGTAACCAAGCCTTTCACATTCGTAGCATATGATTGGCTTTTTCGTCTCAAGGCTAGAGCTACCCTTGTGAAACTTCTTGAATCCTTGGTCCTTCTTGTAGAATTTTTTGAATCTTCGGACTATCATGCCCAGCTCTTCATCTTCATCTACCTCTTCATCATCATCCGCCTCATTTGATTCTTTGACAGCTTTGAGGGCAATTCCCTTGTTTTTACCACTGATCTCATCAAGTCCTTTTCTGAACTTGATTTTTCCTTCATATTCGAAAAGACTACCAAACAAGGCTGCTACAAAACTCATTGACTCTACACGAGCTTCTACAATAGTTGTTACCTTGGCTTCCCATTCTTTTCTGAGGATGTTAAGAATCTTCCTCACTTGAACAGGTTGTTCATAGTTTTTACCCAAGGCGGCGAGTTGATTGATCAAATGAGTGAACCTCAGTTGAAATTCAATAATGGATTCCCCGGACTTCATACGAAGAAGATCGTACTCGGTCATGAGGGTGTTTACTCTATTCTCCATGACTACGGTTGTTCCTTCATGAGCTATCTCCAGAGCATCCCACATGGCTTTAGCAGATGGCAATGTACAGATACGAAAATACTCTTGTTGACTTAATGCACATTACAACATGAGGACAACTTTACTGTTGAGTGTGATATTTCTCCTGTCATTGTCATCATATGTATCTTCAAGCTTTGGGAATCTAAGACCATTTTCAAGTATAGTTGGATTATAGTCTCCAATCTCGAACACTCTCCACAAACCATACTCAGAAGCCAAAACAAAGACTTTGAATTTGGCTTTCCAGAATGAGTAGTGTTCTCCACTGAAACCGGGCGGTCTGTTGATAAAAGCTCAGTCAGGTAGGATTCCGTCCATACTGATCCTTCTCGAGATGTTAATATCTTCAGAGAAGACCGAGCTCTGATACCAAATGAAAGACCGAATATCACCAAGAGGGGGGGTGAATTGGGGATATAAAATTTTCTCGTGTAAATACTCTGTTAGCCGAATGCGAAACAGGGATAAACAGAGTAAGGGTAAGAGAGATTGAACACACTGAATTTATACTGGTTCGGTCCAAATCCTTGACCTACGTCTAGTCCCCAGACTCTCCGGGATTTCACTAACTCAAACGATTACATACTCTGTAACTCACGGAGTAATTCTCTCTCTAGAACTTACTCCCCCTTACAAGTTGTAATCAAATAACCCAATCCCAAAGTCCCAATACTTTGAGATTCTTACAAGAAAAGATAATCAATAATGAACTCTCTAAAAGAGTAGATTAATAAACATTGAGGATTGATATATCCGAAGATATTAACACTTAGACTAGAAACAATAAATGTTCTTAATTGCTAATTGAATGCGCAGAGTTTCGGTGTTGAAACATTGAATGCTTCTCCTATTTATAGTTGACAGCATTAATGACCGTTGAGAAGAACTCAATGAGCCGTTGTGAGTAATAAATATATCCGTTGAGATTTCGTTGCTCTGTTTCTTCGTATGCTTCCGACATTCGACCGTTATTCTCCGTTGACATTCTTTATTCAAATTGTCCGTTGAGACTCAGTGAGAATGTTGTCTAGGAGATAGCCGAGTCACTTTTTGCTTGCTCATAAGTTCATTTCTTATTTCATGCTTTGGTATCTGGTACAACATTTAATGCTTCTGACAGAAATCTACTTTACATAATCTCAAGTTTAAAACATGTTAAACATCTGAAATACACTAGCATACTGATTAAACTTGGTTAGAAATAGTAATAATCAATAATATCAAGTACCTAAGCTTTAGTCAAAGAGTTTTGATTACGAAGGCGGTGAATTCAAGTTCGATATGGATAACTCGAGTTACATTGGACAACTCGAGTTATAATCAAGTTCAGTAAATATACGCATCAAAAGTTGTGGATGATAACTTGAGTTATGTAACTCGAGTTACTCTTGCCAACTCGAGTTACTTCAGTATTTTCATCATACAGAAAGTTTTCGCAAACAAGATAACTTGAGTTATAAAGATTTCGGAGTTGTCCAACTTGAGTTATACAACCCAACTCGAGTTATATCGAAGACTATATCGTGGAAGTTTTCTGATACGCTCACAACTCGAGTTATTTTTAGACTAACTCGAGTTATATCAGTTGATCAAAAAATGATATCGCGATGAAGATTTTGAGTCTTGAAGTACAACTCACAACTGGAGTTATTTAGTGACAACTCGAGTTATGTTCTTTGCAAAAATTGTTTTTCCTTAAACTTATGACTTGAGTTATATTGTGCAACTTGAGTTACTAATTATCAAAATCATTTTGCAAGGAACTCTAATGTGATTTGACTGAACTTAAAGCTTTGCAATTTAGTCCATTAAGTATTACAATTGTTAGACATCATCAAAACACAACACATAGGGAACTAACATTTCCATGGGCTATTCTGCACTACTCTGTTTTGTGCTTCCCTCACCAGTCATGAACCAAACTTCCATTAGCTGAGTGAGGATGGATTTCTAATTTGTAGATGTTGGGATCCGTACACACAGCAGAAGGATTTTCATCCATTTAAAACTTATGAATCCCATCGAAGGATCTATCAACGGCATTTAAATCAAGTTCATTTGAAAAGAGCCGTACCTATATTAAACTAGTGTGTGTCTCATTCTATTTGAACTCGTGGGCTACCTACTCGATCAACAGAAGTTGACTCTATGAATCTCCTTACTCTACCAGTATCCACACGAATAGCCTCGAACACGGACGGCAGCGTGCTAGCGCCTTCAGTATTCTCGCGTCTCTTCTTTTTCTCTCTAGGGTTTCTCGCGGCTTTTCTAATACAACTGACAAAATGTCCGTAGGTTTTCTTAAACACGATAAACGTATTATATTCAAAATTAATCCTTATTAATTTTGAATTTTGAATTTGGATTAAAATAATATATTAATTAAATCTATCTAATAAATCTAATCTAATCTATTTATTTAATCCGAATTAAAAGCCTTTTGATTTAATATATCTCTATAAATTAAATATGAGATATGATATCTATCTATTTAATTAAATTTGAGATACTATATCTCAATTTAAATTAAATCAGATATATGATATCTTTATTCAAAAATTAAATCTGAGATACAATATCTCTATTTGTTTTAGATATTTAATTTATCAAATAAATTAAATACAAAACAAATATTATATAATAATATTATATTCTCTATTAAATAATATTATTATATTATTCTTGAATTTAATATCTATATATATATATATATATATATATATATATTCATCCTAGATTAAATACAGTATTCATTAAATCTTAGATATATCTAAGATTCAATGAATCTGGACACTTTTGCTCGTGTTGGACTATTCTTGTGTGCAACCCTGTAGGCTCACATGAGATTGGCAGTGTAATATCCCGAATTTTGGACCCTGAGAATTGAGAATAAGCCTAAAAGTGGGTAGACGACTAAGCCCGGTTCGGGAAGAGTCCCAAGAATGATGAGGAATAGGAAACCTCTCAGGGACTAAGTAACTTGGCTATGAAGGTCAGTGGACCTAATGTGTATAAACCGTGGAATTAAAGTGCCAATGGAAAAGGGGCACAGAAGACCAATACGGTACAAATTCGATTGGAAAAGATGCCCCCTAACTATGTCCTAAAGTATAGGACAATTAGTTGAGTGAAAATATGCAGGTATAAGTAAGTATACAGTACTTTCAGGGAAGTGAGGGATGCCTACGTTTTTGAAGATAAGGAGTTAGTGTAATCACTGCTGGAGGACACGTGTCACTGCGAGATTGAAAAGCAAAAAGTAAGTAATGATTACAGGGGAGAAAATTCAAATCCTTACCCCTTAAGTATTCAATTTTGTCCACCCAGGAGAGAGAAGGAAAAATCAGATGATGTTATTTTTACTCAGGCCCAAACACTAAATGTGGGTCCCACAGGCAATTAACCGGTAGAAAAGGGACTGATAGGGACCAGTTAGGGGTTTCTTTTGGCCTGAATGGGACAAGTGTGGAGCTACTTTGGGAAGACAAGGAGGCGCCACATATGAATGTCCATACAGGAGAGAATATCTGAAAAGTTGAAGAAAAATGCAAAAGAAAGCACCCTATTAACTAGCGGGGCCCAGCAAGGACCGATAGAAGGAGATTGGACTGAATAAAGTGGAAAAACCAGATAAAATGGATGAGGGCAGATTTGGTGGGGCCCCTTATGCGAAACCTAGCCCTTATAATTATAAAAAATTTACTTGGAGGAAAAGAAAAGCAAAATCAGTCCAAAAGTCAAAGTGTGGGTCCCGCTTTCTAGATAAAAAGGGAATAAATCAGATAAATTGGGAAAAATAAAATAAAAATCATGGGATCTGATTTGTGTACCCAAGATGGCGCCACCTCCCCCCCCCCCCTAATCATTAAAAACGACATGGGGAAAAAGAAAGAGAAATAAAGAAGTTCCGGGCCAAAACTGGTAATTTTCATAAATTCGGGCCAAAGTTGGTAATTTTCCCCATATGAAAGATAAAAATCTGAATAAGTGGAAGGGGACGCGCCACTTGTCCAGACCCTACAGAATTCTGGAATTTCTTGGGAATTAAGCCAAAATGCCAGATGAATTCTACTAATTACTGGACAGGGTTTTACTCTAGTTATTCTGGACTGATCAGCTACTTTTTCCATTACTAAAACACATGCTCTCTCTCTCTCTCCTAAACCAAGGGAGCACAAAATTTTTCAGAGAAAGAGAGATGAGTTCAGCCAAATCTCCATAACCAAAGCAAGGTCCAAGCCATAAGGATCATCAATCAAACTTCCGATTCAGGTAAACACCGAAAACCCGCACCTTTGGAACTTAAATCTTTGATTTTCGTTCATCTGGTAGGAACTTGGTGTTGGGGTCTGATTTTGGAGCTTTTGATGGTCCCAAAGTTTTTAAAACGTGATTTTGTATGAGGTTCAGCTATGGTTTAAGTTCCCGAACTCAAAAACACCGAAGAACACCAAGAACAAGCTTATTTGTTGATTCAGGAATTTCTGGCAGCGAACCTTCAGCTGAGTTTTACAAATAGTAAATGAACTTGGTTTAAGCTGAGATTTTACAGGGAGAAATTATACATATTAAGGTTCACTTTGATGTATACTTTTTTGTCTTTTGGGTTTTTCTATTAAGAGATACAAATTGCTAAAGTTGGACCAGGAAGCAATCAGGCGAATCTGGACCAGGGGATGAAAATGTGACTACAAACCAGAATATGAGTACTTTTGGTTTCTGGGAATATTTTTCATGAGCAATAGACATCCTAATGGTTCCAATGGCGTTGGTTTCATGTAAATATGAGTTTTTTGGAATTTATTAAAAATCGTTGAAGTTGGGCCAAATTCACTGGATATTCTGGAAAATAAGTAAAGGGCTCAGTTTTGATTAAAAATGCAAGGGTAATTTTGGAAAATGCTGAAATAAGGTATTTTGCTGTTGTTTAGGACAAGGGCATATTTGGAAAGGCAATTGGGCATACTAAAATTTTAAGACGATACATACCCCATCAGGTAGTAACCACTTTACTCTGGCACTTTTATGTGTTTTGTTGTATGTTTTGCGTGCCATATGTGTTTTCTTTGTATTGTTCTGCCAAATATGCATACAGAACATGTTTGTGATTGTGTTCCTAGCACTGAGGATTCCTGGTCCGGGGTCTGCCATGTGTGTGTCGACTCAACGGGGACAACGTTGGCTTAGTCCGGGGCTTGCCTTGTACGGAGACAGGATTGTGATTCCGGTAAATCTGGGGCCTGCCTTGGTAAGGCGGCTCGACGGTACGAAGATGTGTTGTTGTATATGTATCTGTTTGCATATGTTGTGTATTTAGCATACCGTTTATGTTCACATCTATGACATGGTTGCATGCATACGCATTACACATTTAGTGCATGAGTATTGATGGTTACTCTGGGGGACATTATTGGACTCCAGAAGCTTGTGCAGACGCAGGGGAACGTGCCTGATCTAGGAAGACCTTTTTGGAAAGGAAGGGCGTATCGGTGCAGTGAAGAATAGGGAATGCCTTATCATTTTTGTACTTTACATTTGGATGACTGTATATATTATTTTGGTATTTATTTTGGATAACTGTACCCTTAACCCTTCGGGGACTTTTACTTTCTATTTATTTTACTTTTACCAGTATAGTAGATTATCCAAACCGATTAAATGATCTGTTGCGCTCACTCTGATACATGGTAAATGGACATAATGATGAAGGAAAGTCAACTAATATAAGGAATCCCTCTAACCCGCCACTCGAAAGGGCGAGGCCGGTAAGGGTATAACAGGTAGCGGGCCAATATTGTACCAGCCCACAAGTCGCAAGCGGCCTCTAGCAAGACATTGCGACTCCCAATTCATATGGGGACCAATGATACGATACAACCTATCATACAACCATGTCATGTCCCTTTTGTCACGCGATAATTTGGTCAAGGATGAGGCATGGATAATGTCAACATCTTGTTCTTGACCATTACTTTCTTGATTCTCGAGTAGTCTAAGAATTGAAATGGAAACTCCTTTCCACCATAGTATGGCCATACGTTTCTCAGACTCACTCATCGAAGGGCCCAGTATTATCTCTCTACAAATGTGAGGGACAAAATTCTATCTTGACCATTCGCATTCCTCTGCATGAAAACCACTGATCTTGATCCAAGCCTTTATCATCACCCGGTCAAAGGTGACTTTTGACTAGGTCAAAGATCAGCGATTCATCATGTAGGAATCCATGATGATCTCAGGTCAAAGGGCGTTGTGACGCAGTTATATATGAGATAAGCTTATGGCTAATTCCATGTAGCTTTCTCATAGTGGGTCGGTCCAGCACCTTGTACTCTTACAAGTTCCTTTGACTTTGATTTGTATCTCCATACCTCATCAAAGCCATACTGGTCTTATTTCTTCTTCGCTCTCGCGTAGATGACTGACCAGACATATTTGGAATAATCTATAAGATATATCCAAGGATACAATTATCACTATAAACATGCAAAAGAAATGATAACTAAACGGAGAAATACTTTAAATAACATAAACGTTTAAAGTACAATGACTTTCCCCTAGGGCATAATTTCCAACAGTAGAATTAACCCAGTTTACTAAGTTCTTAATTTAATATATATAGTTTGTTTAACAGGAATTCAATATATAGTCGGTTAGCGGACGTAAGAGCTAGATCAGTCGTCTCGGCTTACCGGACGAGAGTTGAGGTTAGACATCTGTTAGACCGTGTTTGCTGGTCGAGCCCGTGCACAGCTCGATCTAAATTATGGGCTATAGGAATGGGTCTACCGCTCATAACCTAGAACACCTAGGTTTAAACCGATAGTCTAAACTAGAAAATCGCCATATGAATATGGGAGAAGTATAGCGAGGATTGTACTTACAGAATGTGGATGCTTCTGTTTCGATAGTGGTGGGTTATTTGAATAACTTGTGAAAGGAGGTTATGTTGTAACATTACGGAAGCTGTGCAGCATAATTGCTATAGCAATGCGTTGCGTGCAAACTGGGGGAATAATGCGACTTAGGGTGAAATCCGAACTCAGCCTACTTTTATATTGATATTTTCCTTCTGACTTCCAATTGTTTATTTACTACTTGTCATTAGTAATAGCAAAAACAAACAAACCAACCATATTTTCACTTCACACAACTGTCAAACGAAATTGGCATCATCTCTGGCATCAACAGTCTCTGTGGGACGATAACTCTACTTACACTTTATTACTTGTTCGACTGGTTCACTTGCCATAAGGAAATCAACCAACATGAGGTTATTAGATAATTTGGGCTCGTTAAAGGAGTTTTAATTGGTTCAAGTTTATTTATGTTAGTGACTAAATTGGCCTAATGAGTCACACACAAAGGTTATTCCCGATTGCTTAAAAATTAGCAAGCTTAGGCCAATAATTGTTATTGGACTTTATCAACAGTAAAGGTATAACTGGATTGGAGTGGGACTCCAAGCCCAATAATGAAAAATGGTGTCACATTTGGAGTCCCCAATGGGAAATTAGTTTCTCAACAAAAAGGCCCAAATGTGTTAGAAGACCCAACGGGGTCTTAGGCCAAGTTGAATTTGGAATTCGAACTTTGAATTTAAGTTTGAAATTTAAATTTGGATTTTAAATTCAAGAGGTTAGGTTGTAAAAGATAATTCCGAATTATATACAAAACATATATATATATATATATATATATATATATATATATATAAGACTGGATGAAGGTAGGAGAAATAATAAATAAAGGTTGAATTAAAAATGATTTTGAATTTTAGTTTGAGATATAAATGTGATCCATCATTTTAAATTTTTATTCAATCAATCAAGATATGGATGTGATCCATAATCTTAAATGATTGATTCAATCAATCAATCAAGATATGAATGTGATCCATCATCTTAAATGATTGATTCGGTCAATCAATCAAGATATGAATGTGATTCATCATCTTAAATTCAATCAATCAATCAAGATATGTGTTAGTTCTCTATGTGTTTTGATGATGTCTAACAATTGTAATGATCTTTGGTTCAAATTACATGTTTTTAAGAAGGATTTTTTGAAACATAGTAACTCAAGTTGTTAAATCACAACTCAAGTCATGGTTTTTAGCAAAATCAACTTTTACAAGGTCCATAACTCGAGTTGCCACTTAAGAATTCAAGTCATGGAGTGTACTTCAAGCTTTAAAAGGTTCATCTCGATATCAGATTTTGGCTAACTGATATAACTCGAGTTACATGGAAAATAACTCGAGTTGTATGTAAATCAGAAGACTCCAACTGATATGAGTTACTGATATAACTCGAGTTACGACAAGTAACTCGAGTCATGCTATTGTCAAATGCTTTCTGTATGATATTATTGATAATATAACTCGAGTTGTCGAGTGTAACTCGAGTTACCCAACTCAAGTTATCCTTCATAACTCCAGTCATTTTATTCTGAGATGTTTTCTGTATGTGCAAGTAACTCGAGTACTAGTTATAACTCGAGTCAATTAAAGTTTCAATTCCTCTCTGTGATAATTCATTCAAATGTCACTCGAGTTAAGGGACTATAACTCCAGTTTGATAACTCGAGTCAATACATGTAACTCGAGTTATCTGTATCAGAATTTGAATTCAACGTCTTCGTAATCTGAAACTCCTTGATTAAAGCTTGGGTTCTTGATACTATTGATTGTTATTATTTCTAACCAAGTTTAATCAGTTTGCTAGTGTATTTCAGACATGATTAACAAGTTTTTAAACTTCAAATTATATAAAGCAAATTCCTGTCAGAAGCATTAAATGCTGAACCTGATACCAAAGCACGAAAGAGGAAAATCGACTTCTGAGCAAGCGAAAAGCAATCCGGCTATTTCTATACAACATTCTAATTGAGTCTCAACGGACAATTTGAATAAAGAATGTCAACGGAGAACAACAAACGAATGTCAGAAGCATACGAAGAAACAGAGCAACGTAATCTCAACGGATATATCTATTACTCACAACGGCTCATTAAGTTCTTCTCAACGGTCATTAATGTTGTCAACTATAAATAGGAGAAGCATTCAATATTCCAACCACCGAAACTCTGTGCATTCAATTAGCGATTAAGAGCATTTATTGTTTCTACTCTAAGAGTTAATATCTTCGGATATATCAAGCTTCAGTGATTATTAATCTGCTCTTTTAGAGAGTTCTTTATTGATTATCCTTTTTTTTGTAAGAATCTCAAAGTATTGGAACTTTGGGATTGGGCTGTTTGATTACAACTTGTAAGGGGGAGTAAGTTCTAGTGAGAGAATTACTCCGTGAGATACAGAGTGTGTAATCATTTGAGTTAGTTGAAAAACCCGGAGAGTCTGGGGATTGGACGTAGGTCAAGGATTTGGACCGAACCAGTATAAATCCATTGTGTTCAATCTCTCTTATCCTTACTCTGTTCATCTCAGATTTGCATTCTACAAACAGAGCACTTTCGAGAGAAAATTTTAAAATCCCCAATTCACCCCCTCTTGGTGATTAAGCTCCTTCTTTCATTTGGTATCAGAGCAAGGTCTTCTCTGAAGACATTAACATTTCGAGAAGGATCACTATGGAAGGTATTCTACCTGATGGAGCTTCGATCAGCTGACCACCGGGATTCAATGGAGAGCACTATTCCTTCTGGAAAGCCAAATTCAAAGTCTTTGTATTAGCTTCTGAATATGGTCTCTGGAGAGTGTTCGAAAGAGGAGATTATGTTCCGGCAACTACTAAAGATGGAGTGAGAACTCCAAAGGTTGAAGAAGAATATGATGAAAATGACAAGAAACTAGTCACTCTCAACAACAAGGTTGTTCTCATGCTCCAGAGTGACTTAAGTCAAAGTGAATATTTTTGAATATGCACTTTAACTTCTGCTAAAGCTATGTGGGACACCTTGGAGATAGCTCACGAAGGAACCACTGGAGTCAAGGAGAATAGAGTCAACACCCTCATGACTGAGTACGACCTTCTTCGTATGAAGTCAAGAGAATCGATTGGTGAGTTCCGGCTTAGATTCACTCATCTGATCAACCAACTTGCTGCATTGGGAAAAGTCTATGATCAACCAGTTCAAGTCAGAGAAATCTTGAACATTCTCGATGAAGAATGGGAAGCCAAGGTTACGCCATCGAAGAAGCTCATGGTGAATCGATGGCATCCATCCTGACCTTGTTTGGCAGCTTGTCCGAATATGAAGGCAAGATCAAGTTCAGAAAGGGACTTGATGAAATCAATGGCAAGAGCAAAGGCATAGCTCTTAAGGCTGTCAAAGAAGCTAAAGAGACAGATGATGATGAAGAAGAAGACGAAGAAAGAGAGCTGGGAATGATTGTTCGAAGATTTAAAAGATTCTACAGAAAGGATCAAGGATACAAAAAGTTTCACAAAGGTAGCTCCAGCACTGAGACAAATAAGCCAATCATCTGCTACCAATGTGAAAAGCTTGGTCACATCAAGTCAGAATGCCCCCAGCTAAAGGATAAAGATAGAGACAAGAAGAAATTCAATAAGTTCAAGAAGAAAGCTTATGTCTCAGCAATATGGGGAGACAGCTCATCCGATGAAGATGAAGCTGAAGAGGAGGACAAAGCTAACATATGCCTCGTAGCTCAAGAAGAAGAGCACTCTAAAAATAGTAATGGGTATATGATTCACAACCAACTTATGATGAGTTATTTGCTGAATATAACCTTGTGCAATCGGAATTTGAAAAACTTGCTAAAAAATATCTTGCTTTGAAAAAGAAAAATATAACTCTTGAACAGCAAGTAGAAAAGTTTTCCTATCTTGAAAATACTGTTTGTGAAGATTGTCCTGATCTGAAGAAAAAGAATGTGCATCTTACAAAGGCCCTTGAGAAATTCACTAGAGGTAGTGAAATGCTCAATGTCATTTTGAAATAGCAAAGATTTACAAATGACAGATCAGGGATCGGTTACAAACCAAAATTTGACAAAAAGAAAGGCAAAAAGAAATTTGGAGAAAAAACCTATATGAACTATTTTAGAAAATCTGTCCATTCTTCAAATCCTTTTGCCCATTGCAATTATTGCAATCGTAAAGGTCATACTACTTCTTCTTGTTTTCATAAAAATGAAAGAAAGAGTGAACCTTTAGGGAATTATCAATGGGTGCCAAAGGGATCTTACAAGATTCCTAAGACACAAACTAACCCCAAAGGACCCAAGAAAAGATGGGTACCTAAGACCTGAATTGTTGTGTTTTGTAGGTCTGTCTAAGAGTATCAAATCCCAACAAGTGGTATATTGATAGTGGATGCTCTAGACATATGACAGGGGACCAATCAAAATTTTCTTCAATCAAGCCTAAGGATGGTGGCAAGGTAACCTTTGGTGGAAATCAATCTGGAAAGATTGCTGGGATTGGTGAAATTGGAAACAACGAAGGACCACAAATCAAAGATGTCTACCTAGTGGAGGGACTTTGTCACAATCTCCTCAGTGTAAGCCAAAGCACTGATGAAGGTAACCTAGTTATCTTTGATTCTGAGGAATGCCTGATTGTAAGAAAGGATGTTCTCCCTTTGGAAAATTTAAAATCAAAAGCGTTATTCAGAGCCCCTAGAGAAGGAAATTGTTATACACTTAATATCTCTAGAAATAGTTCTGTTTCTGAAAAATGTTTTGTTAGTAATTTGGATGATTGTTGGCTGTGGCACAAGCGATTAGCTCATGTGAACATGATCCAACTTGACAAATTACTCAAAAAGGATTTGGTAATTGGTATTCGAAAACTTCATTTTAAAAATGACATGATTTGTGATGCATGTCAAAAAGGAAAACAAACCAAATCATCTTTCAAATCGAAAAATGAAATTTCAACTAATAGACCTCTTCAACTGCTTCATATGGATCTAGTTGGACCAGCTAGAGTAAAAAGCCTTGGTGGCAATATTTATACCTTGGTCATAGTTGATGATTTCTCTAGATTTGCTTGGACTATATTTTTATCCTCTAAAGATGAAACATTTGATTAGTTTGTTGTTTTAGCCAAGAAGGTCCAAAACGAGAAAGGTCTCTCTATTTCAGGAATTCGAACTGATCATGGAGGAGAATTCGAAAATCATGTGTTTGCAGAGTTCTGTGACAACATGGGAATTGATCACAACTTCTCAGCCCCGAGGACTCCCCAACAAAATGGTGTTGTGGAGAGAAATAATAGAGTCCTCACCGAGATGGCAAGAGCTATGCTGAATGAGAAGAACACTTCTCAAGTGTTCTAGGCTGATGCAATGAGTACGGCTTGCTACATCTCAAATCGGGCATACCTCCGGAAGAAATTGAACAAAACCCCTTATGAGCTCTACAAAGAAAGAAAACCAAACTTGGCCCATCTGCATGTTTTCGGATGTAAGTGCTTCATCCACAATAATGGTAAGGATAATTTGGGAAAGTTTGATTCCAAAGCGGATGAAGGTATATTTTTGGGTTATTCAAATAGAAGCAAAGTTTATAGAGTGTTTAATACTCGTACTCGTATTGTTGAAGAGTCTGTGCATGTTGTTTTCTGTGAATCCAAAACTAATAAATCCTTGGATGATGATGAGGAAAATGTTTTCAAAAATCAATTCTTTTCGAAAATTACTCCTACCTCTATTGAAAATCCTAAAAAAGTTTTCAAGGCTGATCCGCAAAATAATTTAGAAAACCCTGATCACTCTCAGCTTAGAGCTTGGAAGTTCATTAGGAATCATCCTTTGGACCAAGTGATAGGTGATGTAAATCAAGGAGTAAGAACTAGAAACAGTACTTTGAATGAAGTAACTTTTTCAGCCTTTATATCACATATTGAACCCTCTAACATAGATTAGGCCCTTTCAGACAATGATTGGGTGATAGCTATGCAAGAGGAGTTACACCAATTTGATAGAAATCAAGTTTGGGATTTGGTACTAGGCCTAAAGACTATCCGATCATTGGCACTAAATGGGTATTCAAGAACAAACGAGATGAATCAGCAATCATTGTCAAGTAACAAGGCAAGATTGGTTGCTAAAGGCCATAATCAAGAAGAAGGAATTGATTATGAAGAAACTTATGCTTCAGTGGCAAGATTGGAAGCCATAAGAGTTCTTCTAGCCTTTGCTTGTGTCAAAGGATTTAAGCTTTATCAAATGGATGTAAAAAGCGCATTTTTAAATGGTTTTATTCAGGAGGAAGTTTATGTAGAACAACCTCCTGGTTTTCAAGATGATCATCATCCAGATCATGTTTATTGTCTCAAAAAGACCCTTTATGGTCTTAAGCAAGCTCCTAGAGCTTGGTATGAGCAATTAAGCAAATTCCTTCTTGATCAAGGATTTATTAGAGGAAAAGCAGATACAACTCTTTTCATAGAGTAATAAGCTTGGTGAAATTTTAATTGTTCAAATATATGTTGATGACATTATATTTGGTGCTTCTAATGATGCTTTGTGTGAAGATTTTGCTAAGAATATGCAGGGAGAATTTGAGATGTCCATGATGGGAGAACTCAATTATTTCCTTGGTTTGCAAATCAAGCAAAGAAAAGATGGAATCTTCATATCTCAGACCAAGTATCTCAATGATCTGCTGAAGAAGTTTGGGATGGACCAATACAATGGAGCTGATACTCCAATGAGCTCAACCACTTCATTGGATGCTGATGAAAAGGGCAAGGACTTCAATATTACAAGATATAGAGGAATGATTGGATCACTGCTCTATCTTACTGCAAGTCGCCCCGACATCCAATTCAGTGTGGGGATATGTGCAAGATTCCAGTCTGCTCCAAAGGAGTCTCATGCTGAGAATGTGAAGAGGATCTTCAGATATCTTGCTGACACAAAAACCTTTGGTTTGTGGTTTCCCAAAGGTCAACCTGAACATTTGGTGGCATATTCAGATTCAAACCATGCTGGGTATAAGACGGATAGAAAGAGCACAAGTGGCTAGTGTGAATTTCTTGGTGGCTCAATTGTCTCCTGGTTTAGCAAGAAGCAAACAAGCGTGGCTATATCTTCTACTGAAGCTGAATATGTAGCTACCTCAAGTTGTTGTGCTCAAGTCCTCTGGCTCAAGCAACAACTATCTGACTTGGGAATCAACTTGAAGGAGATCCCAATATTGTGTGACAACACAAGCACAATAAGCTTGGCTAAGAATCCAGTGCAACATACTTGGACCAAGCATATTGATGTGAGACATCATTTCATAAGGGATCACGTTCAGAAGAAGGATGTCAAAGTCATGTTCATCCCAACTCATCTTCAACTTGCTGACATCTTCACCAAGCCATTGGCAAAAGAACAATTCAATTTTATAAGAAGAGAATTGGGAATGGTAAATCCCAATGAACTGTAAGTCAATCCTACCCAATATTAGTTATATGTTTTTGATGATTTATAGTTACTAACTTAAGCTTCAGAGTGTCTACATATTATTTGTGCAGGAGTATACAAATTTATATCAGTAAAACTCCTGCAATTTCACTTCTGTTAACTGCATTTTTGCTGATGCAACTCGAGTTATTTTGAAACTAACTTGAGTCATATTGCCCCTTTAAAAATTGACATCATATGTTGAGATTTGGGGTAACTCGAGTCATGTGTGACAGAGAGAGGAATCATGATTTTTGGCACACAGTTTAACTCGAGTTAGGGAACGCAACTCGAGTCATATGACTCAAGTCATATAAGGTAACTAGAGTCACAAGTATGTCAATCGCCATTCCAGGTCAGTTACACTTATCCATAACTCGAGTTATCCTTGCTGCTATATATATCTGTCGCTGTTAGATATGATTAGTTTTGATGATGTCTAATATAGAAGCCATTATTAAGAGCAAAAAGTTTACATAATATATTTATCTCCTACATTGACTAACTACTATGTTTAATGTAGATTAGTCCAAGTTGAATCAAGGAGAATAATCAAGAAAGACATAAGAGATTACATAAAGAAGAAATTACAGAGAATGTCAAGGAATCAAGAAGCTATCAAAATATTTTGGGAATAATCAAGAAGAAAAGGAGATAAGGGATTAAAGAAAGAAGAACTTGCACTATATGTTCTTATATGAGATACTGGAAGTCTCTATGATCAAACAGGAGATGGAATGAAACTTCATCATATTTGAGCTACAGTGGAGTATACATTAATAGTGCTGATACGAAAAGTCGACACATTAAATTCTGAAACAAGTTCAACATAGGCTCGGCTTTATGGATATAGAAGAGAAGATATTGAGGAACTAGCAAAGAATAATGAGTACAAGTTGAATGACAGAGAATGATCAAGAGAAGAGAAGAAAGAAAGAATTGAATTGTGGAAAATGATCGAGAGAAGAAGAGAAGAGAAGAAAAGAAGAATTAAATGATGAAGAATGATCAAGTTGGGAGATGGAAAAAGGAAGAACTTGTTGAATGGAATGAAGATATCATAATTCAAGTTCTTATATTGATGCTAGAAGCCTCCAAGATCATATGAAAGTTGGGATCACTAAATTCGGAGCTAAAGTCAGCAAAAATCAGCTTCAGGATGAGAAAACTCGAGTAAAGAACTCAATACTCGAGTTTACGAGTCAAAACTCGAGTATGTTCATCAATACTCGAGTATTGTAGTGTCTTCAGCATCTCTGGCGTCTCTGGACTAGGAATACTCGAGTATCCAAGTCAATACTCGAGTATGCAGCATCTTCAGCATCTCTGGTGTCTCTGGACTATGAATACTCGAGTATCCAAGTCAATACTCGAGTATGCAGTGGTGATCAGCTCTGTTTCACGTTCAGCATGGGCGACGTCTGGTAATTTGATGATATCTTCTAAACCAGAGATCGGATTGAAGTGCAACTAGTGGCATATGAAACTAGACTCCCAATTCATAATTTTGATATAAAATTCAAGCCCAA
This sequence comes from Acacia melanoxylon, assembly GCA_019022615.1. Classification (NCBI taxonomy): domain Eukaryota; kingdom Viridiplantae; phylum Streptophyta; class Magnoliopsida; order Fabales; family Fabaceae; genus Acacia; species Acacia melanoxylon. The sequence goes on from JAFJYJ010000102.1 coordinate 1,477,234, forward strand.
AAAAGTTCATATGAGAGATCTATGAATTGTGGAAGTTGACAGATGAATCCACGCCACACAGCAAACCAAGCTTCAATGGTTTGAGTATAAATCACAAAATACAAATCCTATTAAGCTGAAATAAGTGGAATATGAAAGTAGACTCATAGATCTTTCCATCAAGAGTTGAACAAACCCCAACGGAGTTCAGACCAGGGAGATATGACCTTATAAATTTGACGGTTAGTTCAACAAGGTCAATACTCGAGTATGTAAGTTCAATACTCGAGTTTCCATCAGACAGAGAGCAGTTAATGTTAGAGCATCTTCCAATACTCGAGTTTCCATCTCAATACTCGAGTATTGATCAGACAGAGAGGAACCTGAAGTTACCCAACAACCTCAATACTCGATTTTCCAAATGAATACTCGAGTATTCGTTGCTGGTTCAGAAAACGAAGTTCTAACGGCTAGTTTCCATCTGAGTCTAACGGCTATATTTCTTCATCCAACGGTCATATATTGATATCTACCTATAAAAGAAGTCAGATTCAAGACAGAAGAAGCAAGACACAAGCTTACATCTTCAACATGCTAATACTTTGATCTTCACAACATTTACTCTCTGTTTTTCAATGTTTACATAGCTTATCATAGAGAGTGAAATGATTTGTAATGTTCTTCAGTGTTTATTCATCTTCTCTTTCAGAGAGAACATTTTTTATTATTAAATCATTGTAAGAATCTCAAGTCTGGGACTTGGAGATTGGGTTATCAGTTTACAACTTGTAAGGGGGAGTGTATCCTAGTGAGAGGATAACTTCGAGTACGAGTGTGTAATCGATTGGAAGGAGTATCTCGGTGAGAGATTCGGCTGCAAAAGTGCCCGGATAAACTTGTGAGATTGTAAAGGCCTTTCTCTTGTGCCTGGTTAAACAAGGAGATAGTGTAAAATCTCAAGTGCTGCTTGGGGACTGGACGTAGATCAAGGATTGGACCGAACCAGTATAAATCTCTGTTTGCATATTCTCTTCCCTAAACTCTTACATTCCAGCATATATGTTTTGAATGACTGTCTATCGGTTTATAAATTATTACTGTCATTCAAACCTCCTCTAGTAAGTTGCGAAAAGATTTTCAAACTTCCAAAAGTTTTATCCGACACCCAATTCACCCCCCTCTTGGGTGATAGTCAGGTTTTTCAGTCGCAACTCTGTCTTCTCATTTCTCTCATTCTCAAACCCTAACCTGAGTCAACTTGTTACACCCCTACCGGCCTCACCCTTTCAGGTGGCGGGTTAGAGGGATTCCTTTTATTTAATTACCTCCCCTTATTACTTAGTCCAGTTAACTTATCACAGAGTTAGCACAGCAGAGCACAGGATTTGGTTTGGACGAGTCTAGCATACTGATAAACATTTAAGATACAAGGAGTAAGTAAGTCCCCGAAGGGTTAAGTACAGTCATCCCAAAATGTACTGATCATAAACAACAGTAATCCGAAACATAGAGTACAAAATGTGATAGGGCATTCCCTATTTTCTTCAATTCATCGCGTACGTCCTACCTTCTTCGTTACGCCTCCATCGCTACTGCCTTACCCCTGTGACTCCAAAGTGGTCTGGAGTTCAAGGTTGAACCCCAGAGTAACTGTTAGACTTAAATACAATATATGTACGATGCATGCAATGCAAATCACAATCAGGAAGTAAACATAAACCTGCCTCACTGGCACACATAACTGGCATGTAGCAACTCCGCAGGACCGCCTGGTTAAGACAAGCCCCTTGGAACAGCACGCTCAGGGGCCTCAGTAGTTAGGGTGGCCAAACCCTAACCACCTACCCCTCCTAAGGCCTCAATAGCCACCTATGAACACATAGTCACATAGGCCCTACCTACCTCATGCATCTCGATACTGTAGCAAAACCCTAAGGACACACAGTCCAATAGGTACTACAGCCCAATCCTACATGCCCTCGGTCCTGTAGCAGGTACCCTAAGGACACACAGTCAAATAGGTACTACAGCCTGATCTCGGTACTGCAACAGAAACTTAAGGACATGCAGTCCAATAGGGAGCACAGCCCGATCTCCTACATCATGATAAAACATACATGCAAAAGCAACATAGAGTTTGTAAGTCAACAGTTACTACCTGGCACTTCTCAAAGTTCGCAAACTCTTCTCTTGATGCTTGAATATGTATGCCACACTTTCTAACACCCTAAACATAGCCAAACACCATGCCTTTAATCACAAGAACAAACTTTGCTTCAAGTTTCTTAAAATTCGCCTAGGCACCAGAATCTCCAGCATTTCTGTTTCAATTGTGCCGATTTTTAATTAATTCTATAAAAATCGTATCGACATGAAATCAGTTTCCATAGAACCCTTAGGATGTCTAGCCTATAGGAAAAATAATTCCAAAGGCCAACTGGGTTCGAATAGTTTCTGGATTTCAGTCTTTGGCCACTGGTCCGAGAGAAACATTCTGTTTTTAGGTCATCTTCATTCTCAAATAGCTCTCGGTTAGGAAATCCAAATGACACGATATTTTGGTCTAAAATCATCCTCAAGATGTATACTTTCACCATGTAAAATATCACAGAAAAATAAATCCATTTACTAATTTAAATCTGTTGATAAACACACGCTACCCAGAAACCAAAGGAACCGACGGATTTTCGTATATTAAAGACTTAGGTTTTTAGAGTTCAGGAAGAGGTGATCCCACTTGACCATATATAAAAACACCCTCTGGACCCATTGAAGACCTTAAAAATATGAAAATACTACTGCATTCCCACGAAACACCATAGGGCAGAAGTAAAAGTAGCTAGGTTGCCGGTTTAGGGAACTTACCTCGGATGTCGGTTGCGTATGGCCTTCTTCTCCTCCTGAACCGAAGACTTCAGCTGAACACCCTCCTACTCTCCTTGAGCTCGTGGTTGGTGTGGGAAAAATGAAGGAGGGAGGTGTCCTATTTATAGGCTCCAAAGGTGGGGCCCTTGATCAACTTAATCATGATCCAACGGTCGGGAAAAATTCCAGGATTTAATTTATAATTCCCTAACTTATTTCTCAAGAAATCTAGAGAGTTACTTGGCCAAAATAGCGCCCTCAATCTGCCCAAAAATTGGAGTTCCAAAACTACCCTTGTTGGTGGTTTTTGGTAGGTTTTTGGTGTAGGGGTAAAACGGTAATTTGCACTGCACTTCTACCAACTCGTAGGACCCACAAAATCTGCTGTTTAGGTATGCCATAAATGACCTTTACGTGTCATGATTACATGTCTCTTCATTGTCATATCAATTTTAAATTGTGTGGTCCAGAATTTCTGGAATATTTAATTCTTTCTCTCTCTTCATAAATACTTGACGTGACATTTCCTCTCTTCATAAATACTTGACATGACCCTCTTTCTTTCTCCTCTGGGCCCACCAAATTTTGCCCCCTTACCTTGTCCTGAGCCTGGGCCCGACCTCGGAAAATCCTAACCGGTCCCGCTTCGCTCTATTTGCCGGTTATACTTTTCCTCGTAACTCGTGCCCATCAACTGGACTTGTGTTGGCCTGGGTCATCAGTCATTTTCCCTGACCACAAGTGGACGAGACATAATACCTTGAATATTAAGGAATCCTTATTCTGGTGTCTCGTATCCACCTCGTACTACGTGCTACCCGATAATCCGACTTCTGACCCCGAAACGCTGCGTGTCCGACGTAACACTACTACTACTGACTTCTCCTTCAATGTTTGGTCCGAATACATATTCTCTCTATCTTCCTTGGTTGGACACGCATACCCTTGTCCCACAGGGTCAGTGTCCTTAACTCACTAATGTCTTTTGTCTTTATACCTTATACTGGCTTCCTTCTTTGAGCTTACTCCGTGCACAAGTTACCTTACGATTTATCATGGTTTCTTCTTAGCTTGACTTAGGAATTCTTCATTTAATTATTAACAATGGATTTCCATCTTAGGGTCCTTCAAACAGTTTATTCCATAATTTCTGGAAGATAAAATGCTTCGAATACACATCAAAATTCCCCATTACTTCATAAATACATGTCTATACACATATTACAAAAGTTGGGGTGTTACATTTCTTCCCCCGTAAAATAAATTTCGTCCTCGAAATTTAGTTATACATCAATCATACTTTTGGCCATAAAATCTGGATAACGCTTTTTCATGTCTTCTACCATCTCCCAAGTCGCTTCCCTTGGAGTTAATCCCTTCCAAACGACCTTGACAGAAGGAATACTTTTCCGCCGAAGCTGTTTTTCTTGATGACCAATAATCTGTTCCGGTTCCACCACGAAAGTATGATTGTCTTGGACATCAACATCCTCATATTCCAATAGATGCTCCGGGGTCAATTGATATTTCTTCAGTTGGGAAACGTGAAAGACATCGTGCAACCTACTGAGATTTGGTGGCAGCGCCAGCTGATATGCCACAGGCCCCCGTTTTGCAAGTATTTCAAAAGGACCAATATAGCGAGGGCTTAGTTTTCTTTGCTTTATCACTCTACCGATTCCAGTGACGGGAGATATCTTTAAGAACACATGATCACCTACCTCAAATTCTAGAGGTCTCATCCACTTATCCGCATAACTCTTTTGTCTGCTTTGCGCTGCTAGGAGCCTCTTCCGGATCAAGCTAATTTGTTCAGACATCTCATCAACCATCTCGGGTCCGAACAGTTTCCTTTCTGATAACTCTGTCCATCCCAAGGGGGATCTACATTTTCTCCCATACAATGCCTCATAAGGAGCCATCTGTATACTGGAATAGTAGCTATTGTTGTATGCGAATTTTGCTAAGGACAGATACCGATCCCAATTGCCTTTGAAATCCAGGACGCAGGCTCGCAAAAAATCTTCTAAGGTCTGGATCGTCCTTTCTGATTGTCCATCAGTCTGGGGGTGATAAGCTGTACTGAACTTCAGCTTCATCCCCAATGCCTCATGTAATGCTTGCCAGAATCGGGAAGTAAATCGGGGATGTCTGTCAGAGATGATACTCTTTGGCGTACCATGGAGTCGTATAACTTCTTTGATGTAGATCTCTGCCAACTTTTCCGGAGAATAATTTACACTGATGGGGATGAAGTGCGCCGACTTTGTGAGCGATCCACTATTACCCAAATGGCATTGTAATGTCTTATCTTGGGAAGGCCTACTACAAAATCCATGGTTACATCTTCCCATTTCCATTCGGGAATCCCAATTCTTTGCAACAAACCTCCTGGTCGTTGATGCTCGATCTTAACCTTCTGGCAAGTTAGACATTCGGCAACATACTTGGCTACATCATTCTTTACCCCCGTCCACCAAAACTATGTCTTTAGATTCTTGTACATCTTTACTGATCCTAGATGAATAGTGTACCTGCTCTTATGCACTTCATCTAGTACCTTCTTCCTTAATTCTTCTACTAGTGGCACATAGATTCTCTTCTTATACCGAACTAGCCCACTTGGTGAAACATCATACTCTGGTAGTTTGCCCTAAGATATCTTTTCTCTAATGGATCGTGCCAACTCATCTTGCCCCTGAGCTTCTGCTATCTCTGATTTTAAACTATTCTCCTCCTAACTGACAAGGAGATTAGCTATGTGGACTCCAGGGAATTTACTTCTTCTCATCACCACTTGCCCTGACAGATTCAAATCCCTGAAATCCTCAATCAACTTCTATTCTGCTATCATCATGGACGCTACCCTCACAACTTTCCTGCTTAACACATCCGCAACAACATTTGCCTTGCCCGGGTGATATTTCATCTCTAAATCGTAATCCTTTAGTAACTCCATCCATCTGCGTTGTCTCATATTCAGCTCTTTCTGGTCAAACAAATACTTGAGGCTCTTATGGTCGCAGTACAACTCAACATTAGAACCATACAGATAATGTCGCCATATCTTCAAAGCAAACACTATCGTGGCCAGCTCCAAGTCATGTGTAGGGTAATTCAACTCGTGAGGCTTCAGCTGACAAGAGGCATAAGCCACAACTCTACCCTGCTGCATCAGGACACATCCCAATCCTTGCAAACTCGCATCACTGCAGACCGTGTAGGTCTCACTTGAATCTGGGATAATCAACACAGGCGCTGTCGTAAGCCTCTCCTTCGGTACACGGAAGCTCTCCTCACACTGGGCATCCCATAAAAATGACTGGTTCTTTCTGGTGAGCTTTGTCAATGGCGACGCAATCCGAGCAAAATTCTATATGAAGCGGCGGTAATACCCCGCAAGACCTAGAAAACTGCGAATCTCAAACACAGATTCTGGTCTTTTCCAATCCAGTTCTGCTTCCACTTTACTAGGGTCCAATGCAACCCCTTCTCTGGAGATCACATGACCCAAGAATTTAACCTCAGAGAGCCAAAATTCACACTTGCTGAACTTAGCATAGAGCTGTTTCTCCCTTAAAGTCTTCAACGCCAAAAGTATGTGGTTCTCATGCTTTGCTTCGCTTTTTGAATAGATCAGTATGTCATCGATGAACACCACCACAAACTGATCTAAGTAAGGGCAGAACACCCGGTTCATGTAGTCCCTGAAGACAGCAGGGGCATTCGTCAACCCGTAGGGCATTACCAGAGACTCATAGTGCCCATACCTGGTCCTGAATGCGGTCTTTGGAATGTCTTCAGCCTTTACTCGCAGCTGATGATATCCGGACCGTAAGTCAATCTTTAAAAACACAAGGGAACCAGATAACTGATCTAAAAGATCGTCGATCCTGGGGAGTGGATACTTGTTCTTAATGGTCACCTTGATCAATTCTCTGTAATCAATACAGAGTCGCAGACTTCCGTCCTTCTTTCCAACGAACAAAACTAGAGCTCCCCATGGTGAGACACTTGGTCAAATAAATCCCTTTTCAAGTAACTCCTCGATTTGCTTCTTCAATTCCGCCATCTCATTGGGTGCCATTCTATAAGGTGCCTGCTTCTTCTACAAGCTTTTTGACTTTTGAACCTGTAATTATGAAGGGACACATGTCATGCTTTTACTGGTCCAACACAAAAGTAGTTTTTTCCCTTGTCATGATGATGGGACATGTGTCATGATTTTATTAGACCAACACAAAAGTATGTTATCATTAGTCATCATGACCTTACTTTATTAAAGTTACTTTATCAATGTCTACTCGGGATCCTGCTCAAGTTTTACTCAGGATTGAGACACGAATGCTGAGACCCGACAAACGGTGCCACATACTGGTATTTTCTGAAAAACGCGGGGCATACCCGACTGCCCTGAAAATGTCGTATTCTTACTTATATCGGCATATTTTCACTCAACTAATTGTCCTATACCTTAGAACATAGTTTGGTGGCATCTTTTTCAACCGAATTTATTCTGTATAAGTCTTCTGTACCCCTTTTCCATTTGCACTTTAATTCCACGGCTTATACATACTAGGTTCACTGACCCATATAGCCGAGTTACTTAGTCCCTGAGAGGCTTCCTATCTCTCGTCATTCTTGGAACTCTTCCTGAACTGGACTTGGTCATTGGCCTACTTTAAGCTTATTCTCAATTCTCAGGGTCTAAAACTCAGGATATTACATGTGTTAAGCGCAATTTTCAGATTACACGATTAATTCATTGAAGCATCCATAAATAGCTAGATTAATGCTTATGAGAACAAAATTTATATTTTAGTGTTGGCATATTTGATCTTACATATTGCAGCACTTATACTAGCCAACCAAATTCTCTCAATAAAATTGGCTTTTGGTTAGGAGCTAGGTATATTTTATCTTAAAAAGTTTGGATTTGCATTCCTATTGATCCACCACAATGCACAGAGATGGATATTTAAAAAGAAATTGAGATAAATGTTGAGTAAGAACCACATTCTTCTTATTTGTCTCTAAATGAAACAAAAGGATGTGTCTAATGGAAACAAATGGATTTAGGAACTTACACTGCATGATTAGTCAGTTGTCATGTGACAAAGTTTTCCTAACATTAGGGGGAGAGATTGAATAGCTGGGAAAAACAACAAAACTAATGCATTATTACTATCAAATATAGATCCTTGATTATAGCAATATGAACAAGTTCATTAAATTTTGCATTCATGAAATATTACATAAAATTTTCCAGATGCAATTACTAACCTAAATGAGAATTACTAAATCTCATATTCTAGCTAAAAATGCTCTAATCAGCATAAATGAAAGTGAGACATGCCCGAATCATGAGAGAATAATCGATCCCAAAAGAAAAGAGAAAGGAGCAGATAATCAAGATGATCATATTAAGAAGGCACATACTCCAGAAGAGGTCAAGACATAACTAATTGCAAAAACTTCAAAAGAGGTTTGGATACCTGAAAATAATAAAGAGATCTCAATGAATCATGTCACAACAAGAAAAATGGAATTGAAAATATAAAGTTGTCGACAACAGTTTTAGTAACAATATCACAGGATCAAATTAGGATCTTATACATAAATATGTCGGTAGGAAAAAAAAAGTGATTAGCCAACTAAAAAAGGGGACAAGACGCAATGAGAAATGTTCTTTCAATATGTGAAATTTATGACCTATAGTCTAAAACATTTGAAACATAAAGTTATTTGTGATATGAGAATATTCATGTGAAAATAAACATTTTCACAAGGTCTAATGATGATTATGATGAGGTACAACATTTGGTGGTGGATACAATAATTGTTGCATATATTATTAGTTTGGCAGTATATGCAAATGAAATAATGCGTCAATTAGATATCATTATAAATAGTATATGCATATGGATAGTAAATATCACATGAGAATTCTTGAAAGGATCCAAAATGAAAGCATGTCCAAAAAAAGTATTCAGTATATAAAATGTTACATGGATTAAAATGATTTGAATACATATAAATGATCAAAAGATATATTGAAAAATGAATAATTTTACAAATCAAGTTATTAGAAACCTTAATGATTTCAAAATCATATATTTTTGCTATGATGGTGTTGTTTGCAAAAATTTATTGAATTTAATGGTCTATATGTAGGGATCCGTACACGCAGCGGAATTAAAAAAAAATACGAATCCCAAAAGAGGATCGCTCAACCGTGTTTAAATCAAGATTAAGAAAAGGAACCGAAACGTACTTATACGAACTGTTGTGCGTTTCGTTCGATTTGAACACGTGGGCTACCTACTCAATAAACAGGAGTAGACTCTGCGAATCTCCTCCCTTTACCGGTATCCACACGAATAGCCTTCGAACATGGACGGCAGTGTGCTAGTGCCTTCAAACCTTGCGTCTCTCTATTTTTCTCTCTAGGGTTCCTTGCGGCTTTTCTAATTCATCCTCTCCTTAATACAACTAGATCAATATCTATTATAGCGTTTCTAAAACCCTAATAAGCCGTATTAAAATATTCAAAATTAATCCAATTAATCTTGAAATTCGAATTTGAATTGAAATAATATATTAATTAAATCTATCAAATAGATATAATCTAATATATTTATTTAATTCGAATTATAAGCCTACTGATTTAATTTATATTTATAAATTAAATCTAAGATATGATATCTTTTATTTAATTAAATCGAGATAGTATATCTTTATTCGAAAATTAAATCTAAGATACAATATCTCAATTTATTATAGTTATTTAATTTATCAAATAAATTAAATACTATATATAACAATAATATCATTATTATTTTTTTTAATTTAATAAATATATATATATATACATATATATATATATATATATATATATATATATATATATATATATATATATATGTATATATATTCATTCTAGATTAAATACAGTATTCATTAAATCTTAGACATATATAAGATTCAATGAATCTGGACATTATTGCTCGTGTTAGACTATTCTTGTGTGCGACCCTGCAAGCGGCCTCTAGCAAGACATTACGACCACCCATACATATGGGGATTGATGATACGATACAACCTATCGTACAACCATGTCACGTCCCTTTTGTCAAGCGATAATTTGGTCAAGGATGAGGCATGGATAATGTCAACTTCCTGTTCTTGACCATTACTTTCTCGATTCTCAAGTAGTCTAATAATTGAAATGGAAACTCCTTTCCACCGTAGTATGGCCATACATTTCTCAAACTCACTCATCGAGGGGCCCAATATTATCTCTACAAATGTGAGGGACAAATTCCATCTTGACCATTCACATTCCTATGCATGAAAACCACTGATCCCGATCCAAGCCTTTATCATCACCCGGTCAAAGGTGACTTTTGACTAGGTCAAAGAGCAGCGACTTATCATGTAGGAATCCATGATGATCTCAGGTCAAAGGGCGTTGTGACGTGATTATACATGAGAAAAGCTTATGACTTAATCCATGCAGCTTTCTCATAGTGGGTCGGTCCAGCACCTTATACTCTTACAAGTGCCTATGACTTTGACTTGTATCTCCATACTCATCAAAGTCATATTGGTCTTATTTCATCTTGGCTCCCGCGAAGATTACCGACCAGGGACATTTAGGATAATCTGTAAGATATATCCAAGTAGGCATGTCCATGGACCATACCAGACCGGGTTGGGGGTCAACCCGAGGTCTGGTCCAGGAGGGACCTCGGGCTGGACAATCCAGCCCGAGGTCTGGTCTGATCCAGCTCGGGCCGGGACCGAGGCCCGGTCCGGAAAGGGATCGCTACTGGACCAGTCCAGGCAGTCCAGGACCATTATTTTTTAAAATTTTTTTTCTTTTCCCACTTCCAGAACAATGATTAAATCAATGAAACACCTGAGGGACAATAAATAAACATGCAAACATCTTAAATCCAATCCTAAACCCATAATAATCTCCAACAACATGTCATTGAACAAGAATACAATATAAAATAGAGGCATGCTTTTATAAAGCCAAGTAAATTTTATAAGCCAGACCACAAATCAATACTGGAGTGAAAGGGAGTGAAGTCACAAATTTGGCTAGGGTGCCTAATGAGAGATTGATGCAATGGATTTTTTTATAAAAAAATTAAAAAAAAAAAAAGTACTTTCGGGCCAGACGGGACCAGTCCATAGGATCTGAACCCCTGGACCGAAGTCCAGCCCGACCAGACCAGTCTGGTCTAGTCTACGTGAATGGTCTCGGACCGGGTCGGGCCACCTGGACCACCGGGTTTTTTGGACATCCTCATATCCAAGGATACAGTTATCATTATAAACATGCAAATGAAATGATAACTAATGTACAATGACTTGCCCCTAGGGCATAATTTCCAACATTATAAGTACCACATATTTTATGAATATTTACATCATGCTAATATTGTGGTTATTATATTCTTTCTAGTAAAATCAAGATTCTGCAGGGTACATTATGGATACTATGAAACTGAGATTTAGTATGATTGCTCTATGAAACTATTCTATAAGTACATTATGTTTGTAATAAATTGAACATGTGGATAGAAGATATTGTGGGTTCTCGGAGTTTTGATGATAACAAGACTTAATTGAATAACTTTACAAATCAAGTTATTAGAAACCTTAATGATTTCAAAATCATATATTTTTGCTATGATGGTGTTGTTTGCAAAAATTTATTGAATTTAACGGTCTATAAGTACCACATATTTTATGAATATTTACATCATGATAATATTGTAGTTATTATATTCTTTCTAGTAAAATCAAGATTATGCAGGGTACATTATGGATACTATGAAACTGAGATTTAGTATGATTGCTCTATGAAACTATTCTATAAGTACATTACGTTTGTAATAAATTGAACATGTGGATAGAAGATATTGTGGGTTCTTGAAGTTTTGATGATAACAAGACTTAATTGTTTTAAGCCTTTTTGTTGGAAAGAAATTGTGTTTTTGAATCAGTAAATATTAATTATATTAAGATTATAATTACTCGAGTAAGTTGTTTTAATTACTCAAGTAATCCCCATCTAATGAGATTGTTGAGTGTTACAGGATGTAAATTATCATCTAATCAATCAGTAGAAAATTACTCGAGTAATTCTTGGTGTTACTCGAAGTAATGCCGACTTCAAAGGTAAGTTCAAAGTTTTCCAAATATAGCTACTCGAGCAAGTTTAATTAATTACTCAAGTAATATCGCTATTGGAACAATAAATTTTAATTTGCACAAAATTACTCAAGTAACAAATATTGTTACTCAAGTAATATTTAGATATTACTCAAGTAACAAATATTGTTACTCAAGTAATTTTTGGTTCAAGACATTACTATCGCGAGAAGCCTTTCGAAATTACTCAAGTAACACAAGACGTTACTCAAGTAATATTCAGATATTACTCAAGTAACATAAGATTTTACTCAAGTAATTTTGATCCAATGCTCATATTCTAAGAGGTATTCGATATTACTTTCTTTCCTTACTCAAGTAATATATACATGCTTTGAAAGTAATTTCGCTATACGTTACAGAGACTTCTATTTTTGAATACCTTCGATATTCTCAAGTAACAAATGTTGTTACTCAAGTAATATCAGTCCAGTGGGATTTTATTTTGAAAATATGTGATATTACTCAAGTAATTTATAATGCTACTCGAGTAAGTATCTTCAGAATTCTTGAACACTTCACTATATCGATAATCTCAATTCTAATCATTATGGGTCATTATCTTTTTATTGTTAATCTCATTCAAACTCATTTATATCATCTCTAATAATCTTTTTGAGTGGATTTCAGTTGATTAATCATGTTTAATTTGAGATTAGCCGAAGAGCCATCCTATGTGTCAATAGCATTTAATGCTCGCCGTAAACAAAGTCTACAAATGGAATAAACGCTCTGAGCAGACGAATACATTCCTTCGAGGTGTACTTATTCCAGCAATTATTCTGAGTCAACTTCAGCACAAATACAATCGACGGCGAACGTATTTAATGAAGCAACGGTCGATTAAACTCAACGGATTTCATTTGTGCCTAACGGAAGTTCGAAGAGACTCAACGGCTATAATCAAAGCTTCTCAACGGTCATTAATTACAATCAACTATAAAAGAAGAAGCATCCAAGATAAAGAAATGAGAGCTTGCATTGTCGAACTGCTGACATTCTGACTCCAACATTTATCTCATACTCTCTTTGTTCTCAATGCTTACATAGCTCAACATAGAGAGTGAAATGATTTGTATTGTACTTCATTGTTTATTCATTCACCTCTGAGAAAGAGAAGATTCATTATAATTACTTATCTATTTACCTGAGAGTTACTCAAGATTGGGTGATCTTAAGTGGGAAACACATTGTATTGATTACAGCTTGTAAGGGGGAGTGAATCCTAGTGAGAGGATTACTTCGAGTACAGAGTATGTAATCAAGTGGGTGTATTGATTACAGCTTGTAAGGGGGAGTGAATCCTAGTGAGAGGATTACTTCAAGTACAGAGCGTGTAATCAAGTTGTATTGGCTTCTCTTGTGCCCGGATTAAATAAGAGGATAGTGGATTGAAAATCTCAAGTGGAGCTTGGGGACTGGACATAGGTCAAGGATTGGGCCAAACCAAGATAAATCATAGTTTGCATATTCTCTTCCCTAAACTCTTATATTTCCAGCGTATATGTTTGAATGACTGACTATCGCTTTATAAAGTATTACTGCCATACGAACTGCTTTCAGTAAGTTGCGAAAAGATTTTCAAAGTTATCCAAAGTTTTATCAGACACCCAATTCCCCCCCCCCCGGCCCTTCTGGGTGATAGCCAGGTCTAACAGATATATCATAGTGATTTCAAGATAATTTTCTTTTATTATTTCCATAATGCATAAAGGCAAGTGGAGAATATATTAACATATCCAGAAGATATGGTAGATAATTACGTTTCAGCATATGATTTGATGACAATGCATTATGTATAGTTTAGATAAAAAAGGACATCAATTGCTTGAAAAATCATTGATGACAATTGCAATTAGGAAATCAGTATATTATCTTGAGATATAAAAATCTAATCATAATGAGTGATCACTAGTGGAAAAAAAGGTTTTAAGACCGGACAAAAGAGGCATCGTAAGACCGGACAAGTGACCGGTCTTGTTCCAGGCGGTATTAAAAGTCTAACTTTTAAGACCGGAGTCCAACCGGTCTTAAAGAAACTATTTTAGACCGGACATTTACAACATTAGGTCTTAAAAGTCGTACTATATGGACCTGAAATATTTTTTGTTCGGTCTTAAAACTCAACTTTTAAGACCAAACAAAAAATAAGCCGCTCTTAAAAGATCGACATTTTAAGACCGGACAGAAAAAAAATCCGGTCTAAACAATAGCGACTTCTAAGACCAGACGACTAATTATACCGGTCTTAAAAGACTGACTTTCAAGACTGGATGATTAATACATCTGGTCTTAAAAATTGAGTTTTTAGACCGGACGTATAAATACACCGGTCTTAAAAGACCAACTTTGAAGACCGGCCTAATATCAAATATGTACACCAGACCTTTAAGACCAGAAATATAAATACATCCGGTCTTAAAATTTGAACTTTTAAGACCAGCGTATCCGGTCCAAATTTTCCTGAATTTTTTCCATGTTCTGTTCTTCCTGATCATATAATACACAAATCCACCACCCAATCCAGCACATAAAATTCGATATTATAAGCTACAAGCTATGAATAATCCATTGTGAATAAATTGAATTGGGAAAAGAATACAAATATATATTATTCACATGAGTTATGTGGCTTCTTAATTAATGATTATACTATGAGTCTATGACAGTACAACATCTAAATGAATATATACAATAAGACAACTTACTTACAAATACAATGAGTTACAAATACAGCACGTAAATCAACATACATGCCCAATATAATATTCACCATGCCTTCATCTGATTCCCACCCAACAACGTAACATCCTCTTTTACATATAACATGCCCCTTTGGATCGGATCCTGCCACAAAAATAAAACAAGAACAAACTTCATAGTCAGTGACATTGTTTAATTAAGAACATATATAGAAGGAATATAGTTACAACCTTAAAGTTTTCAAAGAATTCTGCATATGAATATTACCTTATGAATTGACTCTTTTATAAAGGGATATCCTCCCATATCCCTTCTTGATGATCATTTCTTATGCCGGGTTCATTATCCGCTTCATCTTCTTCGTTCATGTCCGATAGACCCGTTGAAAAAGGAGTACTCTCAGGAAGACCATAATTTGAATGAATTTTGTCATCAATATCAATGACTCTTTTTCCTTGGAGAGCTACATACCACATTTTTGTTTTCCTGATCAGTGATATAGAACACTTGTTTCGCCTGGTCTGCCATAATAAAAGGTTCATCTCCAAAACTATATAAGTCTTACAAAATCCTTCACAAATTAAATGTGTGTGTATAACTTCAGGACTTAGTCGCCTCTCATTCAAACATTCTACACAAGGGCAATAAAAATTCCCACTATCATCATGGGCATTTTGTTTAGCAAATTCTATAAATTCCCTTACCCCATTATGATATTCAACACTCGTCCGTAAAGCATTATTTATCCAACTGTGATCCATAGTAGAATTCCTATAGACGGAAAGATTTAAGATACATAATCTGAAAAAATTGAAACTTGCATATAAAATAAGGCAACTCCAAATGCATATATATGCTCAATGTCGGTTATGTCTTCTTTTTTTAAGGAGAAACTTGCCCATTAAATGCATAACGAAGAATCACTTTTGGTCATAAATGTATCACAATGAATCCAAGAAGCAAAATAAATGCACGACGAGGAAATTAAATGCATCGCATGAAGGTCTTGTGGACTTATCTGTAGCATATAAATTCAAATGTGTTTGCTAAGTCTTTCTTCTCCGGCCACGAACGTTGATGTTGTAGACAGCAAGAGAAACCTAAAAACACTTGTTGGTCAGTTGGGTAGGTCTAAAGTGAAAATATAATCTTCAAAATACAATATTAATTAACAACAAAGAAACCCATAAGAACATTTCATCGATTTCGTTCAACCCATGAAAAACCCAGAACCATAAGCAGGAAAATCATAAAGATATATAACTGAAACACCTCGTACAGCTTGGTCTATAGACGTTTAGCTAAGGAACCAGAAAGTGATTGTCGAGAGAGCAACGCAAAGAAGCGACGACGCAACACACAAACACTGGAGACAGAACCTGAGTAATCACTTTCGGTGCGACAAGAGAAGTTCTGATAAGGAAATTTAATTTTCCGCGCGATAGAGACATGTTTTAGTATTTTGGATTTTTTTTAAGACCGGTTAATTATAAAGTATCCGGTCCTAAAGATATAATTTTATTAATTAATTTTTAAGACCGGCGGTTTAGAAAACTCCGGTCCTAACTTTTTACTATTCATTTAATTGTAAGACCAGATTTTATAAAAACTCTGGTCCTAAAAGTCAAATACTTTTCAGGTGATAAAGGTCCTCATTTATTAATTAACCAAACTAAAAAAAAAGGATTGGCGCTTTAGCGAGCGCAGCAGCAACTGAATGAATAAAATAAATTAAAGGAAAACTGGAGAATATATAAGCTTCTTTAATTACTGGAGAATATGAATATAAAAAAGACAAAAGCTTAGTTCTTAATGCTTCATACATTATTGGAGAATATGCACGTACACAAGGAAAAAAAGAAAGAAAAACAACCGAACATTATCAACGACAAGAATCTAACTAAACATCCTAAAGCTTATTATCCTCCAATGCCTTGGCGATATCGGCGTGAGCAGCATTAACTTCCCGCTGGAGATCAGCAAGTTCATGTCTTACTCGCATCAACCACAATGCATCATTAGAGGAAAGAGGAGAGGTGTCAGCAGTAGGCACGCTGGGGCCAAGAGGTTGGAGAGGGGGAGCTGGAACCTCTTCATGGTCTGAAGGCTGGGGGGTGCGGCAATCTCTTCATCATCCGAAACAACAATGGGTCCAATGACCCGAGACTCTTCGGTCACAATAGAACGCACTCTCACTGGAGGAGGCGCACCGTATAACAATCCAAGGAAGGCACGAGCTTCAGGACTAAGAGTACCCCTATGAGGAGTTATCTTGTATCTAACCATGGTTTGAGGCTTTGAGCAGTTGGGGCAAAGAGCTAAGTAGTGAGGAGTTAGGAGGTAGTGAGAAGTTAATAAGGACAGAGAGGTAGTGTGAGGAGTTAATAAGGGCAGAGAGCTGAGATACGCAATTGATTATGATTTTTGTCTTTATACTTTAAGATCGTCCTTTTATCATATGTTCAGTCCTAAAAGTGTATTATTTATTTTTTTCAATTAAATTACTTTTAAGACCGTCATTTTATCATATATCCGGTCCTAAATGTCTACTATTTATTTTTCCAATCAATTCAATTACTTTTAATACCGACCATTTATCTTATATCCGGTCCTAAAAGTTAATTATTATTTTTCAATTATTTATTTTGTAGTAAGAATTTTTCCTTAAAAAATAATACTTTTAAGAACATATCTTTTACAAAATCCGGTATTAAATGTTCGTCACTTCAAAATTACCCAGATAGCAGAGTCGTATCCTTACACTCTGTTCACATGATCCAGAGTCTCTTCGGCTTCCAGGTAAACTGCCCAACTATGCGTCTCCTCGTATTTTGAGGACTATGCATCTCCTCGTAAAAAGTTTCTGGCGTTTCATATTCTTCAGGATGGGTTCTTTATTTAAACTCGTTGTTACTTTAGTTTCTTCACATTCTTCTCCATCACTTCTACATAGCCTCCTCCACCGCCTAGCCTCCACTGTAATGGCAGCTCCACCAGGTCCTTCTTTTCCTCCTCCTCCTCCTCAACCTCAGCCCCCTCCTCCATTGCCTCCAAATCCGACTTTCAAGCAGTTGGTGCAGAACGTGGTGGCCCGCGTCGATCACATCGACCGACGCTTGGGCCAATTGTTTCAGCTTGTTCATACCCTCAACAACAAGCTGAACATGGTACTCCACGCCAATGAC
Source organism: Acacia melanoxylon (assembly GCA_019022615.1). Lineage (NCBI taxonomy): Eukaryota > Viridiplantae > Streptophyta > Magnoliopsida > Fabales > Fabaceae > Acacia > Acacia melanoxylon. Next base: position 1,495,194 of record JAFJYJ010000102.1, read on the forward strand.
GTGGAGTACCATCCTTCTGAAGACGACGCCTCCGACACCTCCTCCCTCTTCGATGGGGAGGATTAGTTGTTTATGTTTTTTTTTGTAATAGTCGATAGGGCAGCATAAAAATTATTAAATAAAATATTTTTAAATTATGTTTTCGTGTGTGTTTAGTTTATGCATTATATTATCTAAATATCTGGTGGAAAGCAATCTAGCTTCATCTTAACTATATAAAAGTGGAGCAGTAAGCATCTCTCTAGCCAACACATACATCAGCAAAAATGGCAGACTCAAAACACTAAAATAAGAAAAATAAAAAGCAAGGCAATTATGAAATATGGATAATGGAGATGATATAGTTACATAGTGTAAATTAATAATGGAGGTTGTAATAGGTACAAATATTTAATTTAATGTTTTGATTATTATCTCTAAATAAATAAAGTAAATCGGTTATGAAATATGAATAATTGGGAAAGTAGTTATAAATTTTTAAAAAAATTATTAATGTAGGCGGTAGATACAAAATATTTAATAAATATTTAATTTAATATTATGATTAATCCTTAAATATCTAAGTGATTTTTTATATAAAAATATATTAATAAATATATTGCCTCTCAACCGCGAATAGCGCGGGCCTTAATGGCTAGTTATTTTTTAAATTAAACGAAGACCTTTAGGACCGGACATTTAAAACAAATACGGTCCTAAAGATGTGGCCATGTTTTTTAAATTAAACGAAGACTTTTAAGACTGGACATTTAAAAAAAAAAATCTACGGTTCTAAAAGTCTAGCATATGTTTTAAATTAAAGGAAGACTTTTAGGACCGGACATTTAGTAAATCTACGGTCCTAAAAGTCTGGCATGTTTTTTAAATGAAACGAAGACTTTTAGAACCGGACATTTATAAAATATCCGGTCCTAAACTTCTCGCAATATTTTTTAAAATTAAGCAATAAATAGTTTTATCCACCATCCAATACATTCAGCAACCACAAATGGACACAAGGAAATTGTTTGAAATGAATTAACAAATTATTATTGTATATACTATCACAAATTGAACAATTGTTCATTTACAGATCGAAGATGATTGTTGATACAGCATATTTTACGAATGAATTCACAAATCAATTATTTTTCCAACTTTCCGAGATCACCAGATCATATAGATATTCACAAAACACATTGCGTGTGCGCTCAATATCATCATCAGGAAAGGGGTCAACACAGTCAAACGTCTGTAGCCGCTGCTTCCTCACTAAATTTGGCCAGCGTCTGTTTCATCTCCTCCCGGGTAACCATACTTTGTTTCTGGCGTTTGGCGCTACCAAAGTATTCCTTCAAGCCTACCCGTCCTCCAACCCCCCTTACACGCCCCGCGTGATCTGGTTTTCCAGTCGCAACGGTCAAAACATCATTTCTCCCGTCTGACAAAAAAGATCCCTCTATTTCTTTGTTTTTAAGATCTTCCTGTAAGATACAGATAACGAGAAGCTTAATAATGAAACATGTTTAGTAACTAAAAATTAACAATAACGATACTTACAATTCTTTCAGCAACTAGACGAGTTTGTTCACTCGTGTAGGCGCCGCTTGGCTTTTGCCGAATATACAACCATAACTGATCGCGACGTATTGGAGATGGCGGATCATGTATCGCAAAAGGATTGGATTCTGCTTCATCTTCCAATCTCTTCCGCTTGGCCGCCATAAATTCTTTTTTGGCCTTTTCATATCCACCGCGAGAAGCCCTATGCGGGCAATCATTCTTTCTCCCTATCTCTTGTGCTTGTTCCCTTCTTTTTTGTGAATCAGAATTGAAAACAACTATTAATTATGAATTCCAGCCATCTCACTAACAGAAATTAGAGAACTTCTGCTTGATATGAACCTCAAACACTAGTCAAATTCACTTCATCAAGTTTCAACATTTTATTTAAGGAAGATGTAGAATTGTAGAAGAAATTGGGAGAACCAGAGGAAAGGGAGTTGCAGAACTGCACCGAAACCTTTACACTGTTAACATACTAACTAACTAACTAATAGCAATGTGTAACCACTACCTACTATAACAGAACTAGCTAAGACTATAATAATGGTTTGACTCCTATGCCATTATTATTTCTCTAATTACCTACTTAGTATTTTACCTTTGCACGGTTTACATATCAGACTTGCATATAACTAAGACATGCTCCTCTTATGCAGGAAAAAGGATGGAAATATATACTTCTATTCACACACCAAACCATCTAACTAACAGGATTAGATGAACACAATAACATTCACATATCCGCACAGGTTAATAAGCAAACAAAAATGGGCAAACAAAACTAAATATAAACTCACCAACGCTTTAGGAGTGGTCCGCAGCTGAACAAATTGTTGTCAAGTTTGTTCATCAATAAATGTGTACTTGTCCCAAGGATTATGGTCAGGCTGAACCTCGGCAAAAATATAGGTGTCAGCTAGAAAGGTCTTAAACTTCCTCCACCGATCAGCACAATAAGACAATGTCTTGTCTTTCAACTTCTGGCAATCAAGGACAGTGTATGTAAGCCGGATAGTGTCCCAAATAGGTTCCTTTATTGTGCAAAGGTCCATATTTTTCCACTCATCTATCAAGATGCTAGCCTTGCTGCGTGCTAGATAGCCAACAAAACTATTATATTTGCCTTTATTAGGATCGAAAGGAGCCAACTTTTCATGTTGAATCTCGAGCTTTGACCCAGGTCGACTTATGGATACATCTTTCATTCGTGTGCCACTTCTACCATGGCGTGCAGGGCGGTTACGAGGCTCATTGTGAGATGAAGAGGGTTCGTTCTGACTCACACCAAGTAAGACCGAATGGCGGCATTGAACGAAACGGGACAAGAAGCTGTTTTCTCCATTCATTTTCGAGAAAGGAAGAGAGGTTGAGAGTGGTGGTGCGAAAGAGGAACACCTGAGAAAGCGAGAGAGTAATAGAGGGTGGTGGTGGTGGGCGAGGAAGAGAGGTAATGCAACAGGAAGAGGGGTTTCAGAGTTCAGAGAGAGCAACATATAAGTCCTAAGATAAGGTTTCACGCGAATATTTGGCGCTTTTGTTTTCAGACCGGATGAACTAAAACGCTGGTCTTAAAGGTTAACATTTAAGACCGTCCTTTAATAAAATCCGGTCTTAAAAGTAATAAACTATTTGTTTAATTTTTTTTTCAATATTTTGTACTGGCCACAATTTAAATCCAGTCTTAAAAGTATAACCTTTAAGACCGTTTTTTATATATGTCCGGTCTTAAAAGTTTTAGTCATTTATATTTAAATTTTTCCTTATTATTTTGGTCTGCAGAAAATATAAGTCGGGCTGTACGAGATTTCTTTATAAAGTAATTGATATTTCAATTTTTTTAATAACATTTTTAAGACCGGTTGTTTTGTTAAGCGGTCTGAATAATATATTTAAGACCCATTAATAAAAGATCCAGTCCAAGAAGTTCTTGATATTTACAAAACTGTCATCGGTCATACTTTTAAGACCGGTGCGTCATTACTCTGCTCTAAACAAGGCGGTCTTAAAGCTCTTTTTTGCACTAGTGGATGTTGTTATCAAAGGAGTAAAGATGATGTTATACTCTTTTCCTTAACTAAGATTTTGTCCCACTGGGTTTTTTTGGTAAGGTTTTTAATGAGGCAACTCCAATACGTATTATGTACTCTTTTTCTTTCACTAGGTTTTTGTCCCATTAGTTTTTCCTAGTAAGGTTTTTATGAGCCATAATATTTATTCATGGACATCCAAGGGGAAGTGTTATAAATATTATGTGATGCGGATGTCCATAAACTATCCAACTCTTGGCCTTTCATATATCTTTCACTCCATAACCTCACATTCTTAGGATTTCATATGTGTTCAATGCTCTAAACCTATAAATTCTCAAATGAATTGTTTGAGGGAATTTCTTATGATTAATGTCATTATGCTCATCTTTATTTCCTTGTAACCATAAGTATAGAATTCCACAGTTAGAAGTTTATAAATAGAGGCTATGTATAATGTGTTTGCATCAAAGAATGAAGTGAATGAGAGCTCCTCCAACTTTCTCTCAATCTACTCTATCTCTCTCATGTCAATATCTTGTGCTTTTCTTATTTTTATAATACAAATGAAATAACAAAAGGTTTTTTTTGTATGAGATGAGGACAAGATTGGAAAGAAAACTCATGTTGCTTACTTTGTTGGTGCTTTCGCTAACTCTTATTTTGGAGGGAAAATTTCATTTAGCCCTCTTAGTAGCAAATTAATTTTAGTTAACCCTCAAAATTTTCTGAAACTTCATTACACCACATAGTCAAAACGAAATTAATTTTTGTGGGTAATAAGACAATGATTTCCTTTTTCTTTTTTTTTCAGAAAAGCATTTACAAGACAAATAATGAGATTCGAAAGAACTCACTGAATAAAAAAGTTTTTGGTCATTTACAAGACAAATATGAAAATTCACTATATAAATATGGGCATTTATAAGACAAATAAAGTAATTCAAAAGAACATTTTTGTGGGTAATAAGACAATGATTTCCTTTTTTTTTCTTTAGAAAAGCATTTACAAGACAAATAATGAGATTCGAAAGAACTCACTTGAATAAAAAAGTTTTTGGTCATTTACAAGACAAATATGAAAATTCACTATATAAATATGGGCATTTATAAGACAAATAAAGTAATTCAAAAGAACATAGGGAATTAAAAATATGTTGGTCATTTACGAGACAAATATGAGCATGTACAAGACAAATAAAGGGATTCAAAATAATCTAGGGAATTAAAAATATTTTGGCCAATTACAAAACAAATAAAACAATTTACAAGACAAATAAAATAAGGACATCATTAACTTTTTACCCATAAAAATTAATTTCATTTTGGGTATGGCTCTAATGAAGTTTTCAGAAAAATTTGGGTTGATTGAAATTAATTTTCTACCAATGGGCTAACTGAAATTTTCCTATTTTGGATGCGCATGATGTTGGGGCAGTTCCTCAATTTTGTATATATTGTGAAAATTGCATGCACTTCTTTATATTTTTATTATAATTGAACTATGAGCCCGCTATGAGATTTTTTGTCATCCTATACTTTTTTTTTTTTTTTGCTCAAAAGTCATCCTATACTTAACAGAAGGTTCTCACACGCTCATATATGAGTTGATCACGTGACATCATGGTGAAACAAGATTAGAATGTGCTTAGTATGTCAAACACGCTGACAGCTCATCTATAAAATGAGTTATATAAAATTCATGCAAACCTTACTTAAGCCGTCTATAGATGGTAAACATATGTAATAAAAAATTAAATTAAATTATTTAAACATAATTTGAATTATACTACTTATAATTTATTTCTCAATCTGATCTAGATACCTAAAAGCATGATATAACACTTTCTTCAATCATAAATATAGGGCATAATTGATAAATATGATTTATTCCTAAATATTTGATTTAATATTTTCACATTATTTTTGTTAATTTTTTTATTTTCCTTACTCTGATTCCCTCCACATTTAATACCCTCATTATCCAAAAAAAAAAAATCATTAAAAGGGATATTTTAGGAAAAGTGGCATATAATTTTATAATAACTAATTTTATTTTATTTTTGTGAATTAAATATTTAGAATAGGAGGAGTAATATAAATAATAATTTATTTTAAAAAGGTTTTTTTTTGGGGGGGGGGGGGAAGAGAGAGGGGGCTTGTGAGCTGTAGCGTCATTATATGCATTAAGCGAGAATGATACGCAAAGAGATATGATGTATGAGGAGCCACCCCTTTTCCCAGAAGTTGAAAACGACAGCCATCTGTGCCCTTCGCTCAGGTTGCGTGGGTCAAATGTTGGACTCCCACGTCTCTTTAATATGGTGCCTTTAATAAAATTAGGGTTAAGTATTAATTTTATCCCTAAAGTACACGCTCATGAGTAATTTTGTCTCTGAAGTTTTTGGCGTAGCAATGTTGCCCCTGAAGTATAAAAAATTAGCAATGTTACCCTTCCGTTAACAACCTTAACGTTGACCGTTAGGACAGTTAACGAAGGAAAGAATATTCTTTAAGTTTTTATACTTGAAGAATATCATGTTCTAAAACTTCGAAGCGCAAAATTGCTCTAAGCGCGCGTATCTCTGAGGCAAAATTGATACTTAAACCATAAAATTAAAATAACGTCAAAATTGTCACAAATAAAAATAAAATAACTTCAAAATTTTGATATAATTGCACAGTTTGTACTTTTTCTTTTTCACTTATATCTTACTAAAATAGGTTTAATATATTAAACAAATATAAATAAAGTTATTGGAGCCTCATAAAATGTATTAAAAATTTATTAAATTCATGCTTAGAACGTGTTATAAAAATCATAAAAATACCAGAGATGAAATTAAGAAATGAAACAAGACAAGAATTAGAGAAAAAGAGGAAGTAATTGTTATTTGGTTCAAACTTACAATCATTTTGTACATGCATCCTACTTAATACTTATAAGCGACACGTCATTTGGTATACTAAGGCTCCATTTGTTATATGGATTTCAAGCGATGGAAAGGGAACTTAACAGGGTTCTGTAATACCCGGATATTCAATACCCAGGTGACCATTAATTATAAATAAATATTCCTTTAAATGTTAAAAGTGAAAATGTGGTCTCAAATATTGAGCAAAATTACCTTGTTACTTAGGGAGATTACTTGTGAAAATTAGAAAAGAAAAGAGCTAAAATCCACGACAAAAGTATTTTTATAAAGTGAGAAAACTACCGAAAATATTATGATAAATCTCATATGACAAAGGTTCTTGACAAAAACTTAGGAAGTATGTTATCTTTAAATTTAGAAATTTTTGAGATTATTTCCCAGAAAATAAAGATGCATAAATAAAATAATATTAAAAGTGCTTTTTGTATTTTTAATATTTTACATGGGGTATAAAATGTCAATGTAAGTCAAATAGTTGTGAGATAATAGTTGATCCTAAATAATAAAATTATCAACAATTAGTAAATAGCTAATTAAGTAATTAATGGCTAATTACTTGGATTAAAATATAAGATAAATGAATTAGAAAAAAAAGGCTGAAATTCGAAATAAATAAATAAATAAAAATAAAAAATATTTTATGCTTAGAAAAAAAAAAATTTAATAATATCTAGATATTTTGATTAAAATAATATTATATTTGGTAAAGAGCCAACGGGACATTTGAGAATGGATAGAAATAAAATCCTACACCGAAACATAGGAATAAAGCCTAAGTCATCCTGGACTTTTTATAAACCAAAGTGAAAATTCTTCTCGAAGTGACTGTCTCGAAGTCGGTTTTGGAACCAACGGGGTGTTTAAGACACTTAGGGTAGGAGAGAGAAAATGCAGATAGAGGATTTAGAGTCAATCTTTGAAACAAGTAGTTGCCGTGAATTAGGAATCTAGTGACTTAGGTCAGATCATATTACAAACCAGTGAATTTTTGCCTAGACGCTGACACTTCCGGAATTCAATTCCGTAACCGAGGGTGTCTGGCCTAAAATCTTCAGCAGGTAACGGAATACCCTTAATGGGATCATAAAATTCATTAAACTAGATATTCCTAATGAGAAAGAAAGAAACTTCAAACTTCTATCGCATTTCGCGATTCGTCAAGATTACGCGTTTCGGACACCGGACTGAAACTTTATCGGTACCGGCTCAGATGTCACCATCAAGATGACATCATTTTTTTGACTTTTTGGGCCAAGGAGGTCGGCACCCATGGATGGAGGGCCAAGATGGATTATGGCCAAAACCCTAGATCCAACGGTCAAAATATAACCTGACTGAAGTTCGATTTATTTACGAAACTGCCATTCCCTTCCTCTATAAATAGCAACCTCCCTTCCTCTCATTTCTCACAATTCCTAGAGCTTTCTAGTGAGAAGTTAGAGAGAAGGCAGAGCGTGAGAAGTGCTAGCCAGGCCCGGGTAAGTTTTTTGGTCCTTGGTCTTAAGCTTTGGTGTTTTGTTCAGTAGCTATAGTAGAAATGCTGTTTTTATCTTTAATCTTTCAATATATTATAGATATCATATTTTTGGGTACATATGATACATATGTGATGGGAAAAGAATTATGGCAAAATTTTGGAAGATTAGAGTCAAAAATAAGCTCGCGAAATTCCGCCGATAGGTCCAACTAGGGGCAAAATGGTAATTTTACCTAAAATGCCCGTTATACTGCTAAAAATTGTTGAATATTGTCCTGATAGGATATCGTTGATAATCGGACCGTTTTTCACTCCGCTGTGGTGCCGCCGTCACCCCGCTGTTTTACCGCCGTCGGACCACTTTTCGTCAAAAACGCTGTTTTTGCGCCGAAACGTTCCTTGTACCATAATGAAGGTACGGACGCGTATTGTAACCCTAATCTTGTACTGCTCATATACATATATGTGATAGATACGTTCATAGCGAGGCTGTTAGAGTTGTCAATCATACTTACGGTTTAAACGGGTTATGGACATGATAATACCTTATGAGTTTTCCTAGCGCTGAGGACACGTGTTGTGATCGTGGCACTGGGTATGTGCAGACATGTTGTTGGGCTTTACATATTGCTTTGTGCTTATGTTACGTCGTTTTTTGTTCATACATCTCGCTCGTGCTTATGTGTTGATATCTCGTATTGTTATGAATATCTCGTTGTCCATATCTTTGTTTTATTTGAGTATAAGGTTAACCGTTACACGAGATCCATATGGGAAATGGATCTCGGTAGCATCGTGGTCGGGAGGACCGAGGGTTGGAGACCGGGGCAAGCAAGGAGACGGCGTAGGATTCCGAATGAAGATTTATTTTGTTTTTCGTATTTACTTACGAACCTTGGATGACTGTATCATTACTCTTACACTATGGTTAACGTTTTGTTAATGATTCAGTTACTCAGTTACTCTTCTGCTCTCATGCTCTACTCTGATTAAAAAAAAATCCGCTTTCAAAATGGGATGTTACAGGTTCCCTCCGGAAATACATGTTTGGCGCTGCGTCTTCCGTCAAGATGAGTTTCCACGTAGCTGAAAGTTCCCTTAAACGTGGGAACCTTCAATCCCTCTGAAAATGGAGGAAAAGTTAAAATGTTCCTAGGAAAGTGCAATATTGAGACCTAAAAGCCCTTTGACAAAACAAGACCTTTTTAAAATGATGAGGGAGCGACGAGCTGGACGAAGGACTCAGCAAAGAAGGTTGCAACAACAGTGGACGTTGGAGGCGAAGGAGAAGTTGAACCCAGTGGGAACTGAGATTATGTGTGATTTACTGGTTGGTGTATATGGCCGATGCCCAAGTTCACGCACATCATCACCTAGGTGGGCCGTTCATAAGAGGTCTCCAGCGAAGAGGAACAAGAAGAATAGGGAGAAATTATTTTATCTTTTATGTTTTGCGTTATAGGTAATGAGTCAGTACATCATTTTTCAATTCTGTTGTTGTTATAAGTCCTGCTTAACTGTTGCTGATCTGGTTTACACTCTGTCATGGGAGCTCGAACGGTGATGTTTGGTTCGAACTTCAACTTCTATGTCATTTTGCAGTTCGAACTATGCTGTTTGGTTCAAACTTCAACTTATCAAGTTTTCGGATTTATATTATTAAGTATCAAGGTTTATATCCATTAATTTTTTTTTATAAAAATAAAAACTAAACTTATTTAGTTTTTTAGGATATAATAGATTATTTACATTTTAAAAAAAAATTTGTTAACATTAAATGAATTTTTTAACCACATAAATTTTTCTTAAAAAAAAAAATCATATAATTTTTTTTGCTTTAACACATATAATAAATTATAAAACACCTTGAGTTTTATAAAAATGATATAATAATATTTTTAATCAAACTTTTGTTTATTTTAGAAAGTTATAATTTAAAAAAAAAATGAAGAATGTGAGTTTTTATTTTTCATAGATATCTATACAAGTTCTTAAAACTTAAATTGAGAACAAATTTATTTAATTTATTGAAATTTAAAGTTTTGTGTTAGTTTTCAAAATAGACTGTGGGAGATAATGTAGGAGGGAATGGAGAAGATTTCCTTAAAGGTAGTTTAGTATTATTAATTTTATATTATTGTATTTGGTCCTTCTAGATAATTACAATTTTTTATGGTCTTTCTCAATAAATATCTTTCTCTTTAGGTCCTTCATTCTAATTTTCTCTTTATCCTATCTCCGCTTTGCAAAAGCCTATCTGGAAAAAAAAATACTTCTATCACCGTTATTCCATACGAGTCCTTAATAAATCAGATTCAAGTATTATTATACCCGATTCCAACAACGTTTTTGTTCCAAAACCAGTTTTCATGAATTAGATATATGAGTTAATTAGGAACCAGTATTAAATGAAAGGCAAAATTAAAAGTTTATACGAGTACTTTTTTCTTGGGAAATTATATCTGATGAGGGTTATTGGTCTTCCCAATTTGATAAAAAAAAGTTCATAAATTGAATCGATGGGAGTAATATTAGGAAAGAAAAACAATAAAATATTATTTTAACTTCAAAATCCTAAATCAGTTTTGTTGTTTATAAGTATAATATCCCGAATTTGGGACCAAAAGGTTGAAAATAAAACTGAGATAAGAATGCTACTGAGCTCGTGGAGACCGAAAGTATTAAGCTTATCATGAGTAAAAACTTAAGATAATTATTGAAATTATTTTAGACCTCAAAAATTTGGGAACATTATGAAATGTGATTTTAAAAAATCTAGAAATATTGTAAGGGGATTAATTATGAAAATTGGGCCTAAATGTAAAGCTATTATTTGAAATTTAAGGCCTAAATAGTTTTAAAGCTATTACTTGAAAGCTGGTTGAAACCCATAAATTCTATAAATACCTCATATCTTCTCTTCTTCCTCACCCACACACACACACATGCGGTCAGAGAGAGAGAGAGAGAGAGAGAGAGAGAGAGAGAGAGAGAGAGAGAGAGAGAGAGAGAGAGAGAGAGAGAGAGAGAGAGAGAGAGAGAGAGAGAGAGAGAGAGAGAGAGAGAGAGAGAGAGAGAGAGAGAGAGAGAGAGAGAGAGAGAGGAGGAGGAGGAGGAGGAGGAGGAGAGTAATGTGGTAAGTATACTTTTTGGTGATTATTTGAGAGCTATAGAGTAACAGGTAACTCTGAATATTCTTTCATATACTTATGAATTATGTATAATTATAAATGATTATTTTTTTAAAAAAAATGGATTGAATTATATGTATATGTGTATGTATTGTAGATTATAATATTATTATAATTAAAAACCGAAAATTACAGTTTTATCCTCGAATTTTAGAAATGACAGTTTAGTTCTTCAAATTTTTAAAATGACAGATTGTTCAACAAAGCCTTATAAAGATGTTGGTTTATTTTTTGATGATATTTGATATAAAAGGAAACATGATTTGATGTACTTCATTTTTGAAGGAATATAATTATCATTGCAGTTGTATTTATGATGGGTTGAAGTAAGGAGGGATTTGAATGATAAAATTTCTTTATGCCACCACTCAGTGCACAGTGGATGGTACTCCTTAAGGCCCCTTCTTTAATTGTGTTCTTTTAAAGAGGGGAGCCATAGTCCATACTTAAGTTTTATACCTTCGGCCGAGTATATCTTAAGTTTGGTGAGTTTGGGACAATCCAGTTATATAGATGAGTTTTTGTTGAATTATGTGTTAGTCTATGACTCTAGCCAGCAGTATAAGGTTGGACAGTGATATAAAAGAGTCATTACATATTGCGTAATTGTATAATATATTATGTGATTGAAATGATGAGTAAATTCGTAATAATTTATATGAGATTGTGGTATATACAAATATATATACATATTCAGCTCCTGCTTTTTGATATATGTGATTTGCTTGTGTACGGTAGAAACTTTCAGTAGTTACTCAGACATGAAATCTCATCATATATTAACATTTTTCAGGTGAATGTTCTAGTAGGAAGCAAGGGAAGATACCTATGGAGTGAGCTTTGAAGCCTCTTTTGTACTCATATAGTTCACGTTATGTTATTTTTATTTGCTATAATCCTAAGACTTCCGCTTTGTACTTATTATGAAATATTTTGGGAAATTTATGTTGACTTTGTAAAATGGATTTCGGTTTGAATTAGTTATGCATTTTGACGATTTGGATGTTGGGCATCTTTGTGACGATATTTCAAATACTTTGATTAAGTATTTGAGTGTTGGATTTGGAGTGTTACAATAAGAGTAAAGGAATTGAAGTTCAAGTAGTATTTTATTGTCTTTTTTCCAATAATATTTTACTAAAATATTTTCTAGCTTAAATTTTCTTTCCATCTACTTTTTTTGGGGGCTTAAATACTCTTTTTAAATATGGAATTGAATTGTGTGGCCATATATAATACCACTTTAATTCTTATTAAAAGTTCATTATGTCAAATAAAATTTATTCTAAATATAACTCACCCAAAGAGTTATTAATGATTTTTTTTAATTTTATCCATATTAAAAATATAGGTAGGAGAAAATATATAGCATCTTTTTTTCAATATTCATTATTAAATAAAGGAAATTTTGGAAAGTCTTATAAGTTATTTCCTCGGTTGTTTTTTTATACCGTTTTATACCTTTTTATAAGTTATTTTGTACCCTATTCTAGCAAATAAAAAAAAAAACATTATGAAAAGGATGCACATTTTTCTCTGGACTTGCATTTCATGCTCATAACAGTACAGTTAGAGCTAGGAATCGGGCCGGGGGGGCCCTCTAGGGCCCCCTTGAAGAAGGCGCCTAACGGGGCCGACTCTATAGGGCCCGGGCTAAGAAAAACATATGTTTTTCAAAGCCCAGCCCGAAAGCACTAGGGTCAGGGCCGACCTACAAGGTCCAGAAGTTACTATTCCAAATTTTAACTATTTTTTTCTCATTTTTTAAGAAATATAATTAGTAAATTACAACAATTAAAGTTATAATTTATCAAATAAATGTTGTCAATATTAATATCCAAACAACACGAATCATCCAACAAATAAACACATTCACTAATTCGTAATCAAAAGCAAACTATTGTCCACAAATAACTCACATAAAACCTATGAAGCATATCTAGGTTTTAAATTTAAACTATTATACAATATTTCTATGGCAAGATTGACTCTATCACTTGTGATGAGAAAGTTGCTAATATAAGGAGCAAGCTGACTTTCATTTTCAATGAATATTTGAATGTGGGTTATATCTCTTCCAAGTCCTTATTAAATTTAAGGAAAAAAATTAACAGGGTCTAACGGGTCAGCCCTACAGGACCAATTTTATTTAACTCCTCTAATTTTTAAGTCTGGTCCTTGAAGGACATGTTTTAAATGAACCGGCCCGATGGGCTCAGCCCAATTTTCCAGCTCTAATCACAATAATAAACAACTAATTTCTTTTCAGTGTGATGAAATCTCAACCATTTAAAAGATATATGGATACCAAATTAAAAATTCAGAGGACATATAGGTACTTTGCCGAATAGTTTTCCTTAAAATTTATTGAAAACTGTAATAATATTCAAAAGTTAACAACAGTGCGCTTTATATTGATGGCCAAAAAAAAAAAAGCCCTTTATATTGTATTTCATGTCCTCAAGATTTTGACCAAAAAACAAATGTCCTCAAGATCAAAAGCATCTTCTCGAAATATCAAAAGATTCCATATGCTTCATCCATTTTGCGCAAGCAGATTTTTTTAAAAGGTATCCGGTCTTAATTATAAAATCTAGTTTAATTTTTTTGAAGAGATTAAGGAAGCTAATTAAATTACTTTAAAATATTTTTATTTTTATTTTTTTCTTCAAACTAGTTAGTTTGATTAATAAACTAATATATAATCTAAAGATGCATATTTAGCTTCTTTAATCCCTCCAAAAAAAGCCAACTAGGTCTTATAATTAGGACCAGATGTAGTAATAAATAGTGAAAAATGCATTTAGATCCCGGATAAAAGAAAATATAACCAAATGATCCCTTAAAATTTCAAAATTACTTTAAATCTCGTAGATTTTTTTACCATAAATTACAATTCCACATATAAGTCCAGTGGTATCCACTGACAAGTCCATGACCACTATATTGACAAGTCCATGGGCGCTACGCTAATAAGTCCATAGGCATTTTGAAATTTATTACAGAAAAGTCCAACAAACTGAAATGCAATTTTGAGATTTCAAGGGGATTATTTTCTCGTATTTTCTTTTATTTGGGATCTAAATGCAATTTTCTCTAATAAATATAACCCAAATTCTAAAAAAAGTGCAATGATATTTTTAATGGCCTTATTATTAATTTATTAAAATATTTTTAAGCATTTTTTCTGTAAATTTAAAAAAGATTTAAGGAAAGAGTTTAGTGTGAATGGGTTATAAACCCGAATAACTTCAAGTAAATTTTGGACCATCAAAAGGTAATATTGACAAAGAAATTAATATAATATTAAAAAAAATCCTAAAAAGATAATCGGGTTGTAACAAAGTCAAAATCTCTAAAAATGACAATTATCAGATGGAGATAGAGGAAAATAAAAATAAAAATAAGGAAATTGTAGAAAGTGAGAAGAGGGGGCCCAGGAGCGTAATGGAAATCCGAGAATCGCAGATAGGGGAAACGAGGGCAGAATTTGTCTTGTGCACAGAGAAGTGCAAATGGGCAAATTGGCCTTCTTCAAGACATGCCTGGTAGCAGCATGGTGACAAAATACAAAGACAAAGCTGCCTTTATTTATTACTGTTTGTCCCTACCCCCAATGCCTGCCTGCGCTACTCCCCCTACGTACTACTACTAGCGCCCTCTCTCTCTACGGCTACGCTGCTGCGTTTGAGGTGTCCTATAACAAACTTGTGACCTCTCTCCATATAAATAAAGAAAATATCTGCCCCGTCCTCACAAGTCACAGCTTTCCGCCCAACCTGGGATGGTTGGAGGACTTAATTAATGGACCAATGTTTTAATCTTCATTTGCTGTGTACGAGAGAAGAATTTTGCTTCCACTTGGTACATGAATATGTTTATGATAAACAAGCACTCATCTCCCCAAGAATTTTAGACAGGTTGATTAAATTTTATTTTGTTATTTTTCTTTTCTTGTCGAGCTTAAAGCGATCTTGTTTTGATATTTAAAAAATAGTAGCTAGTTAAATTTGTGCTTTAGTAACTAGGTTTTATAAAATTATTTACTTGTCAGTTAGGGCTAGTTTGGTTTGAGGAGGGGATGGGGAGGGAGGGAGGGAGAGGAGGAGATCTTTTACCTCATCTTTACCAAAAAGCCCATGAAAACTTTTCAATATTCTAAAAATATACTCTCAACAAAAAAGAATATTCCCTTCATTAATGTTAATTTGGTCAATTCCCTACTTTTCACTCTCTTCCCTCCCACTTCCTCTCCTCAAACCAAACACACCCTTAAAGTCCTTTTTCATTCCAATCTTACTCTTGTTAGGGTAATCCGCGGAGACATAATTCAGAAGTTAGTGGTTCAATCGTTATTGAATTGGGATTAACATAATTAAAATGATATAATTTGATTACAATATATAAAAATGTCCATACATGATCATTAAAAAAGTAATATTTAAATAAATTAAAAGGATATTAATTTACAAAAAAATCAACCATTTCGTTATAAATAACACATAATTCAATAGAATAAAATTATTAAAATTAAAGTACAAATATGAAAAATTGGTCTTTTAGTGCATGTTTGGATTAGCAAAGTAGAAACTGTTTTTCCAACGTGATTTATGGCATACGAGGTAAGTTAATCTAAAATAATGTCATTTCAAATTTTGTAAAAAAAAAAAAAAAAAGGCAAGATATAAAATCTAACTTAGTGGAGCTAAAAGTATATCATCTCTTCATTTGGAGCACTGGTTAACTCTATTGAGTTGTGGCATCTTTTTTTACTTATAAGACCGGTTAACAACTTGAATTATAAGTGAAATCAAACATGTGACCTCTTATTATCCATACCATTAAATTATAAGGTTGAGTTATAATATATTAAATGACACTTTATTCTAACACCGACGACAGCGTCTTTAGCGCCTTCAAGGTCTCAACGTCTCTTCTCTAGGTTTTTCTTTTTACGGCTTTTCTAATACGTCTTATGAATTGTCTCTTAGGGTTTTCAAACCCTAATAGGCGTATTATATATTCAAAATTAATCTTTATTAGTTTTGAAATTTCAATTTGGATTAAAATAATATTAATTAAATTTGTCTAACAGATCTAATCTAATCTATTTATTTAATCCGAATTAAAAGCCTACTAATTTAATTTATCTTTATATATGATATCCATCTATTTAATTAAATCGAGATAAAATATCTTAATTTAAATTAAATCGAGATACTATATTTCTATTCAAAAATTAAATCCGAGATACAATATCTCTATTTGTTTTAGTTATTTAATTTATTAAATAAATAATAAATAATAAATAATATTATTATTATCTACATAAATACTAATAATATTATTATTATTTTCCAATTTATATTATATATATATATATATCCACCATAGATTAAACTTTGTATTCATTAAATCTTAGACATATATAAGATTCAATGAATCTAGACATTATTGCTCGTGTTGGGCTATTCTTGTGTGCGACCCTATAGGCCCACATGAGATTGGTAGCGGGACAATACTATACCAGCCCACAAGTCGCAAAAGGCCTCTAGCAAGACATTGCGACTACCTCACTCATATGAAGATCGATAATACGATACTACCTATTATACAACCATTCCACGTCCCTTTTGTCATGTGATAATTTGGTCAAGGATGAAGCATGAATAATGTCAATATCATGTTCTTGATCATTACTTTCTCGATTCTTGAGTAGTCTAATAATTGAAATGGAAACTCCTTTCCATCGTAGTATGGTCATGCATTTCTCAGACTCACTCATCGAGCGGCCCAATATTATCTCTCTACAAATGTGAGTGACAAATTCCATCTTGACCATTCACATTTCTCTGCATGAAAACCACTAATCCCGATCGAAGCCTTTATCATCACCCGGTCAAAGGTGACTTTTGACTAGGTCAAAGATCAGCGACTCTCATGTAGGAATCCATGATGATCTTAGGTCAAATGGCATTGTGACGCAGTTATACATGAGATAAGCTTATGACTTAATCCATGCAGCTTTCTCATAAATGGGTTGGTCCAGCACCTTGTACTCCTACAAGTGCATATGATTTTGATTCGTATCTCCATACCTCATCAAAGTCATACTGGACTTATTTCATCTTTGCTCCCACATAGATGACTGACCAGGGACATTTAGGACAATCTTTATGATACGTCCAATGATACAGTTATTATAATACACATGCAAATGATATGATAATTAAATGAAGAAATATTTTAAATAATAATAACGTTTAAAGTACAATAATTTGCGGCATAATTTCCAACACATACTCCTCTCACTATTTATAAGGAAGTGAGAAGATTTATTTTGTCCTATTTATAAATTGGTCCATCAAATTTTTCATGTGAATTATACAATTACTTTATTTTTATAGGACATTGTATATTTTAAATAGAGATAAAGTTAAAAAAATTATTAAATTTTAAGTTAAAATTAATAAGATTTAAGTCTTTTCTTTCATTTCATTTGGGTAAAATAGGTTAAAAGTGACTTATTTATGAGAGTTGATAGGTCAAATCTAATATTGAGCCATTAATTACATAGCCTCATTTAATAATGCAGTTGAAAGTGACCTTCAAGACTCAGGTTCCGATGACGCTAGCTAGTCTTACATTAGACTAATACTCCTACTAAGTCTATAAGCCGCAGGCAAGGAAGAAGGAGAAGACAAAAGTTGGAGATATGCCTCAGTTCGAATCCCTTTCAAACCAATCAACGCTCTCTTCAGTTCATCCGATGGTTTCGTTATCATCTTGCTCCTGTCCCCTTTCTAGTTTGATTTTCTACTTTCAAACTCCCTACATGTTTATTTATATGAGTTTTTTAACTGCGTCCTCAGATTAAAAAAAAATAGTTAAAATAGTTAAAAGTAGTCAAATATAATAATTATATAAATTTTTTATTTTTATTTTAAAAATGCCCGATTTATGACTGAGATAGAGTAATACTAATAAAATGATGAAAGATAATGTAAGTAATATAGTAATTAATTAAGGACAAGATGAAAAAAGTGCATTTATTATTGAGACAAACTCAAAAAAGAGTTTATATTTAGGGACAAGCTCATTCCAAAAAATGGCTCTTATATATAGAGACGAAGGGAGTATCATATTAAAATGATGGTAAAATCTATATTAATAGTACTCTCTTGTTCTTTTTTCTTTTTTTCAAAAAATTTAGGTGAGTTAGGTCTCAGGGGCTCACTAGGGCTAAAATACGTTAGCTTTTTACGAGAGTATCATTCACAGATCGCTTACCAACAAGGTGTTGGTTAATTTTGCATATTACATGACTTTCATACAAAGTTTCATGAGGTTGAAAACAAAAATTTTGTTTAATCGTTGCGGAAACCCGTAACTCCTTACGGTCCTCATGAATTGGTAACCTTAACTCATTACCTTAATTAGTTATTAATTATTAATCCGTAACTCTTTACGGTGCTTATAAGAATTCATAACAATTTATAATATTTATGAGCTTTAAGATTACTCGTTAAAACAACTATTGGGGATTATGATAACTTGAAAACACGACTATTGGAGATTAGGATTACCTAACCTTTTGTATTTTATATATATATATATATATATATATATATATATATATATATATATTAGATAATTCAGAATTATCTTTTATAACCTAACATTTTGAATTTAAATTTAAATTCAAAATTCGAATTCCAAAATCGACTTGCCCTAAGACCCCGTTGGGTCTTCCTATACATTTGGGCCTTTTTGTGGATAAACTGATTTCCCACTGGGGACACCATATATGACGCCATATTCTCCTCATTGGGTTTGGAGTCTCACTCCAACTTAATTACATCTTTACTCTTGATAAAGCCCAATAACAATTATTAGCCCAAATTTGCTAATTTTAAACAATTGGGAATAACCATTGTGTGTGACCTATTAGGCCAATTAGTCACTGACATAAATAAACTTGGACCAATTAAAAACCCCTTTAATGGGCCCAATTTATTTAATGACCTCATAAGACACTAGCAATCCTCTGCGACCCCAGAACTAATTGAGTTGATCAAGTGATCTACCTTTCATGTTTGGATATTGTGCAAGCATCATTCCTCACATTTAGTTGAGAGCAAAGATAGAGTATCATTTCTCTTAATTGACTAAATGTAGCTAATTCACAGAACTAGGAATCTTCTTATATTAATTTTATTACGGATCATGGCTCTTCATGATCACTTGCTGTGCGCACAGACTCCCAAGTTAATTAGAAGCTATCCAAACTCTACCGGTTTTGTGAATGACTAATCCCTTGTAGGAGACTGTGAGTCCTCTCAGCATGTCCATCTATACTCATGTATTCGAGTTACACCCAAGAGCACACTGTTCTCCCCATTTTCAGGTGGATAGAGTTGTACAGTCAAAGTATAACCCTAAAACATAGTGTTCGATGACATCCTTAAGTCCAAGACAATCCGTACTACCAAACGATGAGAGACTTTACATATCCAATGATACTTTCTACAATGAATCAATTATAGCCCTTTCCTGCAGACTCATGGCCCATGGTTTAAAACCCAAAACCATTATCTCACTAATTCATTTAACCTGACCTGACAGCAACAAAAGGAAAAAAAGAAAGAAAGAAATGAAAATGATGAAAATATGCACACGTGTTCATCATCATAGCTCACTCGTCCAAGCTGCAACACGTTAATGCTGATATCACAGTCAGCGAACTTCACGGAACAGAGAAACAGAGATCTCGTTCCCATACCCCTCGAGCCCAACGTAAGATGTCTCTCGGACCATTTTCTCTTCTTCCTCCTTGGACCGGATCATAGATTCATTATATATCTGTGCTCTTTGGTTCTTCATCGCCCACGATGCTGCAACCGAAATTGGAACTAAGTCTGAGAGCGCTGGAGAGCCGAGAGAGAGGACGAGAAAGCTAAGAACGCAGGAGAGAGAGAAGGAAGGAGAGGAGAGAGAGCTTAAAAGCCATAAACTCTCCTCTGCTTCTTGCCGCGAGAACAGGGAAGTAAACAGCACTCAATTCTCATTGATTAAGCTTGGAGACAAAGGTAAGTTGTCTTGCTTCTTTTCCTTTGAGTTCCGTCATTTCCCTAGGCAAGACTATGAGTGTTACCATAGGAAGCAAAGCCACGAGTTGTCTCTAAAACTGACGAGAAACAAGGACGTTATCTATATATATATATATAAAAGAAGCACGTCGTGGCTGTCTGTGCATGTTTTATATCTTACTATCATGAATACATATATATTTTACTTTAAGTATATATATATACACACACACACTTGCACATGAACCCTGAGAAAACTAAAGAAGAAGCTCGTGGTCCCATGTGTGTGTGTACGTGAAGCATATGACTATGGTGTGGAGGTTAAATATATATATATATATATATATTCAAAAGCCTTATATATATATATCTATATATCTCGTTGATGCTGCATACATAATATTAATATTTATTTAAACTCCTAAATATAGGTAATATATATATATATAACCCCAAAGCTTTACTGTGTGTGTATATATATAATGCATATTTTATGTGTGTGTAAAGTGGTTATTTTTAAAACCCAATGCTTACTGTGTACATATATTTAATGCTAAGAGAAAGAAAAGTTAGTGTTATATATATGTATATATTCACGCCTCTGTGTATGAAATCAAAAAAAAAAAAAACCTTACTAAACCAAATTGATATTGAGGCAGTGGTCCCACCACATGTGAATAATTGGTTATTCTATTTTATCTCATTGGGAACGAAATGATAAATGTTGGAAATATATACTTCTTTCCTTTTGTAAACATTATTTCCCATATTGAACAAAACTGATTTGGGAAATGCATTAATTATGAACACTAATTATGCACTAGTATATTGTTATTTTATTTTATTTTTTAAATTTAAAAAAAAAAAGAGAAATCTCGATCGGAAAACATGAAACTTTGGTTTTGAAGAGCGGGTGTTAAGTTTTTAATATGAAAAGATTTAAGGAAATCTAAACAAGTTAATAAAATAGTGATAAGATAAATAAATATTATTATTATTATTATGAAAGAAAATAAGTAATAAAATAGATGAATAAATAATAATAAATTATTATTTATTAAAGAGGGAATAAATAATGAATAAGAGAAAGGGGAGTTATTAATTAATCGAAAGAAAAATTAATAGTTACAAGGGTCTCCCTAATTTTTCAGTCCCCTCCTAATTTACCCATTTCAAGTATTATAAATTTATTATTAGAATTTGTATATTTTAGTTTTATGAAATTATTAGTTATAATTTTAATTATGTAGAATTTTAGAATAGTTATTAATGATTAGTAAATTGGTTGTGGTAGATTGATTTTTGGCTTGTGTTTGAGCTCTTGGATTAGTAGCAGCGTGATAAAAATTAACTTCGGCGAGAGGTAACCACTTTCCACTTGTTATGTATATTGGTATGTTGTTTGTGAGTATTTTGTGAAATAATTATGAATATTTTGATAGAAAATTGCCTTGTAGAACCGTATGATTTGAGATATGAAATATTTGCATAATGTGAA
Source organism: Acacia melanoxylon (assembly GCA_019022615.1). Classification (NCBI taxonomy): domain Eukaryota; kingdom Viridiplantae; phylum Streptophyta; class Magnoliopsida; order Fabales; family Fabaceae; genus Acacia; species Acacia melanoxylon. Next base: position 1,516,957 of record JAFJYJ010000102.1, read on the forward strand.
AATCTTACAAAATTCTTATTGAGTTATTTATTATGATAATTATGGAAAGGGTTAAATTGGGAAGAAATGGAGTAATTTATTCCACCACGTGAGAGGCCTCCATTGGTGCACAATGGTTGGCTTCCTATTGTCCCACTTGTTCAATGAGGACGCCCACTAGTTCAATGAGGGCTTACGACACCCCACTAGTTCAATGAGGGAAAAGACCTATGGTCCGGAACATGTGCTCTGAGGATTTTGGCCGGTCCTCATCACGTGACCAGTGAGCTTTTGAGTAACCAGTAACATGGATGTAACTTAGCCCATGGGTCTAGTCGGAGGAAATAAGGCGGTTCGGGTTGGATTGGTGGATGGATATTGGTGAACTATATTTTTAATATATTTTGTTATATAAATTGTTCCACTTGGCACCTCACTAGCACATATTAGTATTCGTAATAAGTTGGATTGATGGTTACCCACATTTTTCGGGTGATAGTTCCCGCATCGGGTCCATCGTGGAAGACCTCGGAAGCTTAGGCTACTTCCACCGGAAGTAGTGTTTCCATCTCTTTGGTATATGTTGGATGATTGTATATTGCCACGTTATGACTCCCATACCGATTTAATTTTGATATTTTGTTAAACGTGGAGCACTATTAAGTTAATGATCTAACTGATATATAGTTATTTTGTTGATTAAAATGGAGGACGTTTCAATCTCCATGCCTGTATTCCATGAGGTCCCTACCTTGTATCTCTATACAAGTAGATGATGTCGTACTAGTCTTATCGAGATCATCAATGTCATTTCTTGGTGATTCAAGACTAGGAACAAGTTTTAGGTAATAGATATACAGTGTTCTTGAGTCCTCATGATCATGATCTCTATCATTGATCCTCAAGATTAACATATATTCTACTCCTAGGGTTTTTATCTTCAAACACATATTTACTTAAAAATAAAAGCGAGACATAAATATGATAAAGATAAAATATGCTCATTTATTAATGATGAAATACTACAACGTAGAAAAAGGTGCTGATCTGTCCATACAGATAGTCTCTAAGACACTTAAATACTAACACAAGGCCCTCACATCGATGGAATTTAGACATACAACCTTATGTTTTGAGCCAATCTCTTTACTAACTAGACTAACATTTGTTGGTTTCCCTCCGTTCTTTTTTATCATATACAATTGTTTGAATGAGTATATTCCTTCTTATAAGATACACTTTGGAGATATTAAACATATAATGCATTTTTTATTTTTACCCTTAATTAATTATATCTCTCTCCTAACTTTTCCCACTCATCAATTTTTTCACTCCTTCTCCCCTCCACCTGCTTTCTTTATAAATAAGGGTGTTTTTGTAAAATAAGTTTCATTTTTCATTTATTGTCGTTAACCAATTTTAACTAACTTTTTTTTTAATCTATGTACCACTCTAGTATTGTTTATAAGTCATTTTTTTATAAAAATATTTGGTCCTATATATAAGTCCAGTTTCAGGGTAGTAAATGAGACTGTGACAATTTTACTCATATTAATTATACCCATGACAATATATTTTGAAGATAGAGAGAGAAGAGTTAAAAAATAGGGTTAAGGAGCAAAAATAGACATGTGATTTTCTCCGAGGAGTGCCCAGTAGCAAATGCTTTTTTTAGGTGCAAAAGTGACTATGTGGTTACAAATTAGGTGCAAAAATAGCATTTGACCGTTAAGTTTGACTTTTGACCGTTAAGTTTGACTTTTTTTGCTGACTGGACGATGACGTGGCATTTCAAAGGTGCAAAAATAATTTTATGATCTTAAAAAAATATTTCATGTATTGATCGGTACTAAAAGGATACTGAAAAAAATATTTCAGGGTACTGAATGGTACTAGAAAGTATTTTCAGGATACTAATTGGTACAAAAAAAATATTTCATAATTTTGAAAAATTATTTTAGGATCTTGAAAAAATATTTTAGGTATTGACCAAGTACTAAAAGGATCGAAAAAAATATTTGAAATGTCACGTCATCGTCGGTCGGCAAAAAAAGTCAAACTTAACGGTCAAAGTCAAACTTAATTGGTCAAACGCTATTTTTGCACATACTTTGTAACCACATAGTCACTTTTGCACCTAAAAAAAGTATTTGCCACTGGGCGCTCCTCAGAGATAAGCACATGTCTATTTTTACACCTTAACCCTAAAAAATATCTATTATAAATATGAGGGAAAAGTTGAAAATTTACCCCATAATCATTGAGCTAATTACCTCTCATTGGTATGTGAGATTTAGTTACAAATGACTTATAAATAGAACTAGAATAGTAATTTAGTTATTTTTATCTTACCACTATGTAGCTTTTTACAAGTCACTTGTATTTTAAAATTTTTACTCAAAATATAAGTCACTTGTAGGATGATAAATGAGGTCTTATCAATTCTTGGACACATAGGAAATAGAGAAAAGAAAGAGAAGTGTAAATGCATAGAGATAAAAGAATGTAAAAGAAATGAGAGCACATTAATGTGCTCATTTTATCTTCACCATTAGATTAATTTTGAACGGTTTAGATTTAATATAACTTAATTTTTATATTTTAAATAAATTTTTATTTTACTATCACTTCTCATAAAAATGAATTTATCTTTTTAAAAATTTTAAATTTAGATCATTCAGATCAAAGTTTAAATGGCTGATATCTCATCACGGTAATAAAAAATTAGTTGCTCATCACTGTGACGAGAATGGAATAATAATGCTAATTGAGCGAATTAAAAATATTTATTGAAAAGAGAAAAAGTTACAGGTTCCAAATTAAAAATGGTGTGAAAGCACACATGCTTGAAAAATTATTTTTGCTAAATTTTATAATATATATTGATAAAATTTAGTTCATTCAATGTAAACCGTGTAATTTAGTTTATTATTCTCTTTTTATATTTTTAAATTTGGCCCAAAAAATTCAAAAATTATACTTTTACCCTTTTAAAATGTGAGAAATACTTATACATTCTAGGAATGTCACTTATAAAAACATATCAACTCAAATAATTTTAATCCTCATTGGTTAATTATTCATTTGAAACAATTCAAATTTTATTTTGTTTTTAAGAAATATATTAAACTTCTTATTTTAATTTGAAAAAAAAAGCAAGAAATGAGAAACAAATATTTTTCTTAAAAAAAGTGAATTATTTAATATGAATTATCAACAAATTAGGATTAAAATTATATGTGTTGTGTTTTTATGTGACATTTTTAAAGTATATAAGTATTTCTTTTAAAAGTTGGAATATCAGGAAGCAAACTTATTAAGAGAGCCAAAACTCCTTTGTGTTTCGACCAAAAAAAAAAAAACTCCTTTGTGCACCCTTTTTCACAATTTTTGAGAAGTATCGTAAATAAGATTATGGATAAAAATTTGTATATGAAAACATTGAGAATAAAAATCGCTAACCATTAGAGAATATTAGTATATCACATCGTGTGTTCGAGACCCAATGAAAGCTTTCAGAAAACCCTTTTACCGTAGGACTCGAGGGAGAATAAATTTTATATTGGTTGATAGTTTTGATGTGCTGATTAGGGGGAAAAAGCATAAATTTTATATTGTCGGCTACGGTGGCCTTTGCAACAGTTTTTTTTTTTTTACATATCTTGACTTAAAGGTTCGACCTTTTACTGCGTTCTAAAGGAATTTGGAATTTTCCTGTCTACCTCACTCTACCTCAAGAGAGTGGTTCAGCAGTTCGCAAAACACATGATTCCTTTAGAACGCAGTTATATATTGTCAGATAATCTCGATTATCTGACATTATCAGGGGGGCCGACAATAATTTTGGAATATGTATTGTCTGAGATTGTTATTGATTGCCTCAATGCAGACATCCACAGTCCACACCTCTAGAGAATGAGGTATATGATTAGATTTGAAAAGCCTTATTGCCCCCAAGACTTACACATTTACTTCGCACTAGACATAAGACCGATTTTGAAGTATGTTATTTCTGCACTTGTAGTTGTGAAGAGCACCTATTTTTGGATTGCATGTTCTTCAGAGCTTGGTTTGGCACTATCTGTTAGTGTAATTGAGATTAGGGACCAGCAGAAGAATAATACACGTGTCTCAGTTTGTTATATTCTTAGCTGTATTCTGTTGTGAAAACCACGTGTATTACTGATGTACATTTACTTCTATATCCCTCTCCTATACTTGACAGATCGTCTATATAATGTAATGATGCAATCACAATCAATATAATCTGAAATATTCAGTATATTTCTCTTTGATTTATACTTTATCATTCAGTCTTTGGCATGGTATTAGAGCACTAGTCACACCGGCGAAGCTCTGCATTTTCCGGCCAACACAGAATAGAGACGTTGCTGGTGGTCAGTCTCCAATTGGATTGATTGATCGCTACAACAATGTCCAGTGCTATGGCTCCACCGGTGTCTGTTGATCAAGGTCTGGGAACTCGTGGTTTTACCAACAAGAAAATCACAGTTAAGCTAGATGACTCCAACTACTTGATCTGGAAGCAACAGGTTTATTTCATGGCCAAACAACATCGCCTCTTCCCTTATCTGGATGGTTCTGTACAAATTCCTTCTCAGAAGACTCGTAATGCTGAGACTGGACTGGATGTTAGTAATCCAGAATTTGAGATCTACGAACAGCTCGATTCAGCTCTTGCTTCCTGGCTTCTTGCATCGGTAACTCCTTCTGTCCTTCCTGATTTAGTTGGATTGGAAACATCTGCACAAATCTGGTTGAAACTCAACCGATTATACTCTGATAAATCTGATTCCAAGATCCTTCACTATAAAAATCTCCTAACAAATCAGCGAAAAGGAGAGTTGAATATGCGAGATTATTTAGCTAATGTGAAGTCCATCTGTGATCATTTAGCCTTGTTAGGTGAACCAGTTTCTGATGCAACTCGTATTTCTCACATTTTAAATGGCCTTACCTTGGAGTATGAGTCTGTGATTGCTATTATAAATGCTGCAAAGCAGAAGTTTGATTTAGACACAGTTACCACTATGCTTCTTGATTCTGAGGCTCGGCAACGTTCCTTTTTAGCTAACTTTGCTTCTCAAGCTCATTACACAGTTTCGCCTCAACATTCTGACTATTTTCACGATAGTCAAGTGTTTTATGCTGCTCAACCAAACTCTAATACTGCGTCATATGGTTCCATGAGTCGAGGACAACCTTCTGTACCACTATCACGGCCTTCCTTCAATGGTAGTAGAGGACGTGGTCGTGGACGTGGTTTCTTCTATCAGAACAAACCTACGTGCCAAATATGCCACAAGATAGGACACCTTGCTGATGTGTGCTATTTTAGGAATGAATCTTCCTCTTATCCTCGAGTTGCTGCACAGGCTCACTATAGTGACTTGGAAAATTCATATGCTTCATATGCTGTTGATGCTTATCCTCAATGGCCCTCTCATTACACTGAAGTTTCTGATGTTAACTCTGCTGTTGCCTCTCAATGTATGCCTTCTGCCAAGCATGCAGCTCCTGACGTGCCTACAACTCACTCCACTACACCTCACAGTATTGGTACATCAGGTTCAAATGTATCAGCCTCAACTGCACCTGCTGTTCCTCAGGCATTTGTCGCCTCACCTGAGATTATAACTGATGAAGCCTGGTATTTAGATTCTGGCGCAACTCAACACATCACCAATTCAGTTCATACACTTCAGTCAGCTGCACCACCAAAAGGTAACAGTACTGTCATCGTAGGTGGAGGTACTAGTCTTCCTGTCTCTTATATTGGCTCTACATGTTTAAATGCTTCTGTCAAATCTGTCTCACCATCTAAGTTATCCTTGAATAAAGTGTTATGTGTTCCAACCATGCAAAAGAATCTAGTGTCTATTGCCCAACTAACAAAGGAAAATGGAGTTTCCATTGAATTTTTCCCACATGGTTGTGTTGTTAAGGATCTGCAGACAAGGCAAGCTCTCATGAATGGTACTGAATTTGCTGGCATGTATAAGCTCAATGCTGGTTCCACTCCACAGTGCAGTATTTCTCCTCAACAGCAACATATAACTTCTTGTTATCATACTACTAGCTTGGACTCTTTTCAGCTATGGCATAGAAGACTTGGACATCCTCATGAAAACACAGTTCAATCTGTATTAAAGTCCATTAACATCTCTGTTACACCATCACACACTGATGCAGTCTGTTCTTCTTGTAAATTGGGCAAAAGCCATAGACTACCTTTTGTCCCTTCTTCAACTATATACAATAAGCCACTTGAACTAGTATGCATGGATTTATGGGGCCCAGCCCCTTTTGCCTCAAATGGTTTTGGTTATTATATTGCGTTTGTCGATGCATACAGCAGGTTTACCTGGGTTTATCTGTTGCATAAAAAATCAGAGGCACTTGCAAAGTTTAAAGAGTTTAAGACTCTAGTGGAAAATCGTTTTGATACAAAGATTAAACAGGTGCAAAGCGATAATGGTGGAGAGTTCTTGGCTTTTACCTCCTTTCTTGTTAGCTGTGGGGTTCAACACAGATTTACCTGTCCATATACCTCTGAACAAAATGGATTGGTTGAGAGAAGACACAGATCCATTGTTGAGACTGGGTTAACACTGCTAGCTACAGCTGCTCTTCCACTATTTTATTGGGGAGATGCTTTTCTTGCTGCCACATTCTTGCTCAATCGCTTGCCAACATCAGTTCTCCACGGGTCCTCTCCTTATGAGATGCTTTTTGGCCTAAAACCAGATTATTCCTTATTGCGTGTGTTTGGATGTGAGTGCTTTCCTCACTTAAGATCCTATAACAGTCACAAACTTGCCTTCAGATCTAGCTCTTGTCTGTTTTTGGGTTATAGTTCCATTCATAAAGGCTACAAATGTCTTGATAGAGCTACTGGCCGAGTTTATATTACAGGTCATGTGCAGTTCTCTGAGTCTGTTTTTCCTGCTCAGTCTCAATTTAACATCAGACATGCTTCTTCCAATTATGCTTCATCAATTCCCAGTTTTAAACCACCTCTGCCTCACTCCAACTCTGCACTAGTTCCCTTGCTGTCAATACAGCCTACCTCTCCTCCCCCCATTTCACCTCCCTTACTCAACCCATCACCTACCCCTACACCCATCAATACTCATTCCATGACTACTAGAGGCAAAGCAGGAGTGTTTAAACCCAAAATCTTCTCTGTGTCAGAGGACGTGCATGTCCCTAGAAATATTGATGAAGCTTTGGCTGATCCCAATTGGGCAAAAGCAATTCAGGAGGAATATGATGCTCTCCAACAATTCCACACTTGGGAACTTGTTCCTCTACCTACAGATCGTAAGATTGTTGGCTGTAGATGGCTTTGTAAGCTTAAAACTCATGCAGATGGCTCCATTGCACGATACAAAGGTAGATTAGTAGCTAAGGGCTACTCCCAAGAAGCTGGTGCTGATTACCGTGACACCTTTAGTCCAGTTGTTAAGCCACCCACAATTCGGGCTCTTCTTACATTGGCTGTTACAAAGGCATGGAAGTTACATCAAGTAGACTTCAATAATGCCTTCCTTAATGGTGATTTGACAAAAGAAGTTTTTATGGAGCAGCCCCCGGGTTTTGTCCATTATGATTCAGATGGCAATCCACTAGTTTGTAAGCTCAAAAAGGCCCTCTATGGACTCAAACAAGCCCCTAGAGCTTGGTTTGTCAAGCTGAGCACCTACCTGCATACTCTTGGCTTCACTCCATCTAAAGCTGATTCATGTATGTTCATTAAGCAGGATAATCATGAGACTATATATTTGCTAGTCTATGTTGATGATTTGGTCATTACGGGTTCAAATGAAGACATGGTACAGCAACTCATTACTAATATGAGCTCAGCCTTCTCCTTAAAGGACTTAGGTGAATTGTCCTTTTTCTTGGGGATAGAGTTTCATCGTTCCTCTAAGGGCATTCATCTAACTCAAAAGAAGTATATTCATACTCTCCTTGCTAAAACTAAAATTCTTGAAGCGCATGCCTATGGTTCCCCTATGGCTGTTAACACTCAGCTTTTTGCAAATGACAGCTTGCCCTTTGCTGATCCCCACCTATACCGAAGTGTTGTAGGGTCTCTTCAGTATCTGTGCTATACCAGATCAGACATAGCCTTTACTGTCAATAAGCTCAGCCAATTTCTTCATCAGCCGACGCTCAAGCAGTGGGAATGTGTTCAACGACTCCTTCGTTATTTGAATGGCACTAGCACTCATGGGTTTCTTATTAAACCAGTCCAGCAGTTTTGTCTTCAGGCCTATGCAGATTCTGATTGGGGAGGTGTTACTCCAAAGAAAAACAAACACCTTGCTGAAGTCAAAATTGATCCTGAAAATAAAAGATCCACCAGTGGCTACTGTATATTTCTCGGATCCAATCCTATTTTGTGGATTTCCAGAAAGCATCAAGTGGTGTCCAGGTCTGCAACTGAAGCGGAGTATCGCAGTGTAGCAGATTGTATTCAAGAGTTAATGTGGGTGCTCTCACTTCTGAAGGAGATGACTATCGAAGTTGTAAAGACACCTTGCCTTTGGTGTGATAATACAGGAACAGTAGCCTTAGCATCCAACCCAGTCTTGCATTCCAAGACCAAGCATGTAGAACTTGACGTTCACTTCATTCGAGAAAAAGTTGCAGCTGACATTGTAACTGTTGCCTATGTCCCGTCTACTTACCAGGTTGCTGATATACTTACTAAGCCACAGGTCTATGGAATGTTCGCTTATTGTATAGCCAAGCTAAACACAGTCTCCCAAGAGGAGGTTCACAATGGTGAAGAAAGGAAAAGTTCAATCTCAGTAGGGGGAATGTTAGTGTAATTGAGATTAGGGACCAGCAGAAGAATAATACACGTGTCTCAGTTTGTTATATTCTTAGTCAGTATTTCATTTGTGAAAACCACGTGTATTACTCGATGTACATTTACTTCTATATCCCTCTCCTATACTTGACAGATCGTCTATATAATGTAATGATGCAATCACAATCAATATAATCTGAAATATTCAGTATATTTCTCTTTGATTTATACTTTATCATTCAGTCTTTGGCACTATCAATGGTTTTATAATTGATAACAACCCTGACAAATCCTTGCAATAGTGGATAGTCACATGGTTGTTAAACCACAAAGATTCTAGTACTTTCATGACATATTTACCTTTTTAATTGCTAGAATCCTTGTGGTTTGCAAGAAATCAAGTCTGTCATACGGTATACGGATATATCTGCAACAAGTGATCAGGATGGCTCTTACTCGAACAAGCGCTGTTACATCTCAGGCATTATATCAATAGCATCACAATGGCGGTGCATTAGTCATTAGATGAACAATTGGTACATGAGGGTGAGAGGCTTCGTTCTGAGTGGCCTGAGAGGCATATCTATGACGGTGTTCTTTGAGTCCTACAATTGTAGCTATCGATGTTAAGGGATATTACGACTTTCATACTTAGACAACACATCATTGACTATCCTAGTAGATTTCCTATACACTGTAAACTTGTAAAGAAGCCCCAAAATCATTACTAGGACAAAGAATGTTTTTTGGTTATGTCTTACCTTCTAAAAGATGTATGTATAAGATACTTTGTAGCTTATGCTTCCTCATCTTAAATGTATTTACATTTCATCAACAACAAAAAAAGCTCATTTTTTAAAATCTAATCAATACACTAGGTCCAAGTCTTAATTTTATATTTTCAATTTAAATATGGATTATTCAAATTTACTTTTAACTATATAAATATCCTCTCATGTGGTAAGGTATTTTCTAGAATTGCCATAATCAAGGTTAAACCCTCAACCAATGGGTTTAGGTCTAGCGGAAGGGACTAGTCCCTTACAACGTGAACCAATATTTGAATAATTGCTGTGAGACATTTAGGATCTGACAGTGCTTCAAATATGATTGCTTTCCACATGAAGATACCTATACTTAGCCCCCCCCAAAAAAAGGTCAAACCCTCGATAAAACCACGCTATTTTTCGGAACGTTTCATTCCTAAATTTTCTCTTCTCTGTCCCATATTATACGATGGATACACATGAATTAGCATATTCACTTTTGCAAGTTTGAAAGTGTATTGCTATATTGCCAAATATGAATATAAAGACAAAGAAAGCAGCTATAAGCAGAAAAATCTTGTCTGGTAGATGTAGTTTTTAATGTTAAATTTATTCACAACTCACGTGAACTTAATGTATATAATAATATTATCTATTTTTTTCGTCTGCTAGGGTTTGACTCTTCTAGGGTTCTTGTCGATGCATGGCGACTGAAAGGGAGGTCGGTGCAGCAACACTCATATGCAAGTGCAGTTCGTAAGGTTCAGCCTGTAAGGGATGGCGAGTTGGACGATGCCAGCGTGGAGGAAGGCGTGGGTGTGGATGCAGGAATAACCCAGCAACGGAATGAGAAGGGGATCATGGTGTTCTCTTTATCAGATGGCTTCAAGCAGCAAGCTTGGCGTAGATGGCGTCAAACCCTCGTGATCAAGATATTGGGAAGGAAGTTTGCGTTTTAGTTTTTGCGTCAGCATCTGGAAGCTATGTGGGCGCGGCAAGGTCGGACTGCAGTCACGGATGTGGCAAATGGCTTCTTCTTGGTTCATTTTGAATCCGTGAAGGACCTGGATGTGGCTAAAGTTGGAGGGCCATGGATGATACAAAATTACTACATCGCAATACAGGAATGGACGCCATCTTTTGACCCTGAAATAGATGTAATTCACAAGGTTAAGCTGTGGGTGCGACTGCCGTCATTCCCACCAGAGTTTGTGAAGTCGAAATTGTTGTTAGATATTGGGAATTGTATTGGCAGATTTATTAGGACGGATTTGGCTACCACACGAGTTGCAAGGGGTCGGTTCACAAGAATATGTGTTGAAGTCGATCTATCAAGTGATCTAGAGTTGGAGTATATTCTGGAAAATAAACAAAGAACCATTGTTTATGAAGGTCTCGGTGATGTGTGTGTGGAGTGCAGGCATGTAGGCCATAGATCAGGTAATTGCTTGTCAGTTCAAAATAATAGGGTCTTGGTAGGAGAGGAACTAAAGTCGTGGCCTGCGAAGTTTGGAGAGTGGTTGGGAAGAGAGGCAACGCTGATAAGCAGGTCCCTGCTGCATCATTCGAATCCCAAAAGGGAGCTTTGTTATTAAAGGAACCTGCACATCAGGAGGTGGAAGAGGGAATTGTGCAACCCTTGAATGTTGAGAAATTTTTGGTGAATGAGTTTGTGGTCGTGGATGCGAGCTTCGGCCATGAGGGGCCTGATGCAGGATGTGAGTCTCAACGTGGCAGTGGGTTATTGGATGAACCTCCAAAGGCAATTATGAAGTCGGTGGAGACACAAAGGACGCTAGTGAGGTTGTGGAAGTGGATACTATTCTCGGGCATGAGGTGGCCGTTGTAGAAGTGGTAGGCAGTGACGTGGAGGTTTATGAAGCAAATAACAAGGTCTTGCAAGAGGAACCCGAGGCACATGTTGAGGGCACTGAAGATGGACCCAATATGGAGGAAGGGGGATCTCTTGTACAATGAATGTGGCCTCTCCCAATGTGGGCCATGGAAGTAAGGAGAATAAATGTGGGGTTGAGGAAGCCATTACTGGGGAAATTAATGACCATATTAATTTTGCTCAAAATGGTGGTATTAGACGTTTGGCCGAGGCAAGTGGGAGTCCCATGAAGAATGGTGATAAAAGGAAAAGAGGCAAACCGATAGGAAGTGGAAAGCTTAAAGCAAAGGTGGGAATTAGTGGTAAAGCGTCTTAGGTGCGACTCGCCTGTCCTCTCTTCGTGATTATTATGATGTCGTTCCTCATATGGAACTGTAGGGGCGGCCAATGCTGATCTGGGGCGCCAGTTGAGGTTTTTGATCTCAGTATATTATTAGTCTGTTGGTGCTTGTTGAGACGAGGTCTAGCGGAGATAAGTGTTTGAGATTGCGGAAGAAGGTGGGGTTTGATAGTTCTTTTGTGGAGGAAGCTAGAGGTTTCTCTGGAGGAATTTGGATTCTTTGGAAATCTCAGGATATTCAAGTTACCATTGTAAATAATTCTTTTCAACATGTTCATATGAAAGTAGATGCTATGGATCACGGTTTCTATTTTACCGCCGTATATGGAAGTCCTAGGGAGGAGGAACGTAAAGTTCTTTGGGGGTGCCTGGATACTATTGCAGGATCTACTCAAGATCAATGGGTGGTTGCAAGAGACTTTAATGAGATTGCGGATGTGAAGGAAAAAAAAGGGGCAATGCTGCCTCTATTGGTTCGTGTCGGGTTTTTCGGAGCCAGCTATTGGGATAGCAACTTGATGATATTAAGGTATCGAGGAGTTATTATACATGGATGGGCCCAAAGTGGGGGCATCTAGCTCGTGTCTACAAAAAGCTTGATCGTGTTATTGCTAATGCATTCTGGCGCATGTCTTTTGCCAAGGCAGATGTGGTTAATCTCCCGCGCTATAATTCGGATCATAAGCCTATGCTGCTGAGGTTGGTAGGTCCTCCGGAAGGAAAATAGGTTAGACCTTTTTGTTTCATAGCTGACTGGATGAATCACTCTGAGTTTCCTAATCTTATGGCGGTTCAGTGGAAGACTAGCATTGACCTTCCTGTTATGCTAGCTCGCTTGATATCACCTTTGGGTCGATGGAATAGGGAGGTTTATGGTAATATTTTCCAGATGAAGAATTCCCTAAGCTCTGAACTGGAAGTGTTGCAGCAGCAACGTGAGAATAATGACTCTGATAGCTGGGGGTTAAAGGAGTTAGAATGCAAAAATCAATTGAATGAGGTTTTAAAGCAAGAAGAGTTGCTTTGGTTCCAAAAGTCCCGTCATCAATGGCTAACCGAAGGCGACCGAAATATTAAATTCTATCATCTGAAAACTGTTACTAGGAGGAGTATTAATAAAATTGCCCGACTGAAGAATGAGCATAGTATTTGGGTGGAAAATGAGGAACAACTCAAAAGTATGGCCCTTGCATATTTCCGAAGTCTGTTTCTAGATGGGGAGCCCAATCGCAGGTGGCTTACTTCGACATGGCCGAGTGTTCCCAGTGCTTTAATGGATGGGTTGCATCAGATTCCTACATGTGAGGAGGTCCGAAGTTGTTTGTTTAGCATGAGAAGCTATAAAGCCCTTGGAATTGACGGATTCCCTGCTGTGTTCTTCCAGAGACAGTGGAGTGTGCTTAGGCATCAGATTATGAGATTGATTGTAGATGTTTGGCACAACCCTTCTCATATTCGATTTCTAAATGATACTTTGATTGCTTTGATTCCTAAAGTGTAGGTCCCTACGTCTATGTCTCAGTTTCGACCCAACTCTTTATGCTCCGTCTTGTATAAACTGATCACTAAACTGATTGTGAGGCGCTTGCAACCGATAATGGAGATTGTCATTTCGCCTTATCAATCCAGTTTTGTCCCCAATAGACAAATTCATGATAACATTGTCATTGCTCAAGAATTGATTCACTCAATGAACAAAATGCGAGGGAGACAATTCATGGCAATTAAGGTTGATCTAGAGAAGGCGTATGACCGTGTGAACTGGAAGTTTTTACTTAACACTCTAGAGGAAGTTGGCTTTCCACGTATTACAATTGAGTTGATTATGCAGGCTGTTACTACTTCGTCCTTCAATATTTTATGGAATGGGGGTAAAACTGCATCGTTCCAGCCTTCTAAGGGCATCCGACAGGGTGATCCCATTTCCCCGTACTTATTTACACTAGCTATGGAGAAACTGTCTCATATTATATCCACGGCTATTAGTGGTGGGCTTTGGACCCCTATTAAGGTGGGACAAGGAGGCCCCCGGTGTCTCACTTGATGTTTGCTGATGATCTTATGTTATTTGCAGAGGCAAAGGATAATCGGTTGGAGACTGTTATGAAGTGCCTATCTTTGTTTGAACAGATTTCAGGATTAAAGGTAAGCATGGAGAAAACTGTCATCTATTTCTCCAAGCACATATTTGAGGACTTGGCTGGGTCATTGGAGGCTAAGAGTGGCTTCAAGAGAGTTAAAAATGTTGGAAGATATTTGGGGGCTTGGATGGTACATGGGCGTGCAACTAAACAATGTTATCTACATATTGTGGAGAAGTTACGGAGGAAGCTAGGTGGGTGGAAGCAGCAGTGTCTGTCTCAGGCTGGTAGAATAACTCTTGTCAAGTCAGTATTATCTACTATTCCTTTATTTCACATGCAATATGCTAGGCTCCCCTTAAATATATGTAATGAGATTGATAGAATTCAAAGGAACTTCATTTGGGGTGATTCCCACCTTCACAAAGCTCATCATGCTTTACGTTGGAATGTGTTGACTAGTCCTAAGACCATGGGAGGACTTGGTTTAAAATCGGCTGCAATTATGAATGATGCTATCCTTATGAAGTGTGGTTGGAGGTTCCAAAACGACCAAGATGCCTTATGGGTTTGTTTTTTACGGGGTAAGTACAAGGTACAAATTGGAAACTTTCCAGTTCTTAAAACTGGTTGTTCACCGTTCTGGACTTCTCTATGCAACATCTTTATTAATATGAGGGATGAGGTGGTATGGGAAATTGGAGATGGGTCTGCTATTTCTTTTTGGAAAGATAAGTGGGTGTCCTCTTCCATTTGTCTTCAGGACTACGTAGTAAGTCCAATTCCTGCTGAGATGCGTGATTCTGTGGTTAATAGGTATGCTGACCAACATGGCCGATGGAATCTGCCTGTACTAAACAATCTACTCCCCCAGAACGTGGTTGATCTAATTAGAGGTATGCTTCCACCTTCCGATGATTATGGGCCAGATCGTTCCTTTTGGTTGTCTGGAAACTTATCTGGTGTTAGTGTTAAAAGTTTCTATCTGTATTTAGCTGAGTCTGGATTTCAGCAATTTGTTATTAATTGTGACATGTGGATAAAGCTATGGAAATGGATGGGACCGCCTAGAATACAAGTATTTGGATGGAAATTATTTCATCAGCGGCTCCCTTTGAGGTCATGGATCCGTGCTTGGTCTGGTAACGATGATCTTTGCTCACTTTGTCATCAAGAACCAGAGACCAGTCTACATGCATTTAGAGACTGTCATGTGGTTCGTGCTTTCTGGTATGAGGTGGTACATGGTGATCAGCTAAATCCTTTCTTTAGCTATGATTGGATTGACTGGGTAACAGAGAATTGGAAGAATGATGGAATTACTCTAGGAGGTTCTCTTTGGCATGAGTTATTTATTGTCTCTTGCTGGTTTATCTGGAGATGGCGAAATGAATCTATCCACAACACGCAAGATGCAAGTAGTAAATATTGCATGAGGCTCATTCTTGAGCTACTGGGAGTATTAAAATTTGGAGTGACAATGGAATGTTCCAACGGACAACACAGAATCATGCTAATGTTCGCTGGTCCTTTCCAGAAGTTCCTTTTGTGAAACTTAATTCAGACGGGACATCAAAGGGAGCTGAACAGGTAGCGGCATGTGGGGGTTTGCTGCGAGACTTTTCTGGTAGGTGGCTTGGAGGTTTTGCTATCCCTCTTGGAAGGTGCTCAGCGATGCTAGCTGAGTTATGGGGAGTTTTGAGAGGATTAGAGATGGCTTGGGAGGCAGGTTGGAGGCATGTAGTTGTTGAAAGTGATTGTCAATCAGTCATTGCATTACTATTCAAACAAGGTAATACAGCTCGTGAGTCTCATTTGGTGTCTCGGATACGAGCAGTCACTCACAGACGGTGGGAGATACGTTACAGCCATGTTCTAAGGGAGGGCAATCAGTGTGCGGATTGGTTGGCCAATTTTGCTTTGACGCATGTGGAGTCCCCTGATGGATCCCACTTCTCTGATCCCCCTGCTGGTCTCTATTGTTTCCTTGTTGCTAATCTGGCGAGAGTACAGCATGAGAGGAGACGTCTGAGGCTTTAACTCCTTAGTTTCTTTAGGTTTTTGTTTGTTCGTTTGTTTTTTTTTTCTTAAGTTGATTATCTTTTCTTGTATAAAAAAAATGTATATATAAAATCTTTGACAAAAAAAAAAAATGTATACATAAAATAGAACCTCCATTTCAAAAAAAAAAAAAAAAAAAAAAAAAAAAACTCCATGTTTAAAACTTTATCATAAACCCTCTAAATTCATACATTTATGTAGACAACTCCCATGTTATTTTTAATTTATTTATTATTTATCTATTTATAGCTTAAATTCTAAGGGGTTACGTGTGTATAAATCAAAATTTGTGGGAGTTATATGTATACAAGAATAAAATTTACAAGAGCTAAAAAAAGTTGATTCAGTTGTTAAATGAGTTAACTCATAGCCATAAGGTTTTGAGTTAAAATTTTACCGATGTAAGGATCTTATTGATGGACGGTCTCTCTTTGAGCCTAGAGATATATCTCGGTTGAACTTGTAAGACCCAACTTACCTAAACTTTTTAAATACGTTAGTCAATAATTAAAAAGTTGGTGGTTATTCACTTGAACTTCAAGAAAATACTTCAAGAAAATTATTATTAAATTTTAGGCTAAAGTATATGTTTGACTTTTTAAATTTACATTAAATTTTAGTTTGATATGTTAAGTCAAAAAAATTTACTTTAGTCATTTAATATTAACATCGTCAATTTTATTTAATGAAAAATGTTGATTCAACAAATTCAAATGATGATTATACAATTAAATGCTAACAAATCATGTTTAAATTTCAAAATATAAAAATGATTGCATTAAAGAATTAAAGTTTGAGCATATTTTGTTCGCATTTAATTGTAGAATGGCTATTTAAATTGGCTAAATCAGCATTTTCTGCTAAATAAAAACTGTTGAGATAAAAGAATTAAAAGTGCACTTTTCAAATTTGAAGAACCAAATTAAAATTTGATGCAAACTTAGAGAAATAAACGTTAGTCTAAATTTTAAATATTAATAGAATTATTTATAAATGGTGTTTATAATGTAGTCTTTTTCTCATTAAATAATAATATCGGCTGACTTTTTTTTTTTTTTTTTTTTGAGTTTCATTCCCAGCAAAATTTGTTATTTTTTGTAAAGAATGATAAAATAATGAACATTCATAGCAATGCCAGTCAATAGGCTCTGCAACCCACATCTAACCATCAATAGTTTAATCAAACTTGATTGTCTATCAGCTAGACTAGAATGGTAGATTGAGAGTTGAAGCCTTAGATAAGAAAATAAAATCATAATACAAATTGTTTCTTATGCTAATAAAAGCATATTAAAATTTGTTTCTTATGTTAATAATATTCAAAGTTGAGTCAAATACAATTAATATTTGATAATTGTATTGCCTAAAAAACCAGAAAACTTGAGTCTAATCAAATTACGAGAATCAAGGGCTCGTTTGGTTCGATCTCATTACACCTTGCAATGTTGTGTAATGTGATGCAATGTAATATTAATTACAGAACTAGTATTTGGTTTGACTTTTAAGTAAGGTGCAATGAGTTGTTTTTTTAATAATTATTTAAATTAAGATATCACACAAAGTCTACTTTGTCCTTAATATAATCTTTATAGAAAAATAGGTAAAATTCATCATGTTACCTCTTCATAATCGTCATGCAACCTCGCCAAGGATCACTTGAAGACAATGGTAGTAGTGGTGGAGGTGACCGTAACAGTGGAGTGGCGATGGTAGTGACGGTGGCAGGTGGTGACAACGACAATAATGGAGGAGGTAGTGGTGGCGATGGCAAGTGGTGACATTGACAACTGTAGAGGAGGTGGTGACCTTTGCCATGGCGGTGACAACGACAACGGTAGAGGTGGCGGCGACACGGGGTGGTAGTGGTGGCGATGGCAGGTGGTGACATTGACAACGGTGGAGGCGGTAGTGGCGATGGTGACATTTGCTATGGTAGTGATAGCAGCAACAAAAGAGGTGGCGACGACGGGGGGTGGCGAGGGAGGAGGAGGTAGTGGTGGCAATGGTAGGTACTGCTAGCGACAACGGTGGATGAGGTGGTGGTTGTGGCTACATTTGACATGGCGGTGATAATGGCGGCGACAGAGGTGGTGACGACGAGGGGTGACAGTGGAGGAGGAGGAGGTAGTGGTGGCGATGGCAAGTGGGGACAACTGCAATGTTGGAGGTGGAGGTAATGGCGGTGGCAACAATGGCCACGATGGTGATGATGGCGACATGGGTAGCGATGGAGGAGGAGGAGGTAGTGGTGGTGATGGCAAGTGGGGACAACTGCAATGTTGAAGGTGGAGGTAGTGGCAGTGGCAGCAATGGCCACGATTGTGGTGATGGTGACAGGGGTAGTGGTGGAGGAGGAGGAGGTAGAGGTGGCAATGGTAGGTGGTAGTGGTGACAGCGGCAACAGTCGAGGTGCAAGTAGTAGTGGTGGTAGTAATTGTCATGGTGTCAGCAATGGGAATGGTGGAGGTGGCGGCAATGGGGGTGGTGATAAAGGAGGTAATGGTGGCAATGGCAGGTGGTGACAACAATAATGGCGAAGGAGGAGGTAGTGGCGGTAGTGACAGCTATCATGGTGGCAGCAACAGCAACAGCAGGGCGTGGCGGTGGCGGTGGCAGCGGGGGAGGAGGTAGTGTGGTGATGGCAGGTAGTGACAAAGGCAACGGTGGAGGAGGAGGTAGTAACGGTGGTTGCAGTTGCCATGGCAATGATGGCGATAACGTTGGCGGCGGCTACAATGGTACTAGTGATTGTGGCGTGGTGTTGTAGGTGAAATGGGACAAGTGAAACAAAGATAAATAAGACTATAGGGTAAGTTGGACTTTTTCAATCATGCAATGAGATGGTAATAAGTATTTATGGTGGGAGGTATGAATGATGGTTACCAATTTTTTTATAAACATCATTACCATGTCAAATCCTATTACCATGCTAAAGAGCAACCAAACATTTTTCTCTTAGTAATGCAATTATGATTATCATTGCAGTCATATAATGGGGTTAAACCAAATGGGCTCTAAGAACTTAGGATGCCAATCATATTTTTTATCATTAAAATATAATTATAAAGTCTAAATTCGGTCATAAGTCATGGGAAAAATTGTTATAAATAACTGTAATTCTCCCGATGAATGTTTTCCCTAATATCAATAGAATTATTTATAGCAAACCATAATAAATGGCTTAAATCACAAACCCCGCCTAACCGACATTTCGTAAAACTAGACTTGTTTTTCTTGTTTTCTATGGGTGATAACTTATTTTCCTTTTAGAAAGACGGAAAGTTTGTTTTCTTTAACCGGCGGAGATGAAAGAGGTCCTATAATTGAACTTGAAACAAAAAAATTTGAATTGTTGAACTCAATAATATAATTGTAATTAAATTACTATAAGTATGCTATTAATAATCCTCACAAATAAGGAATTTCGCGAAAGGCAACGAAAAAATAGAACCATAAAACTATAATTTTTTAGAGTAGAAAGAAGAGCATGAATGGGGACAAAAATCTACAAAACTGGGAAGTTTTCTTGGTTCCTAAGAAATCCTAGAGATAATTAATTGATATAAGTAATGACTTGGCGCTTACTTTGTTAGACTAATTTATATTTAACTTTCAAAATTAATAAATATACATGTTAGTAATTCTTTTTAACTAACAAACTCACCGCATTAAATTTTTACCCAATTAAAGTCAGCATTAATGAGTTTGTTAGTTTTTAAAGAAAATTACTGACTTGTATACTTATTAATTAAGAAAAATAAAAATAAAATAAGTTTAAGAAATCAAGCACCAAACCATATAATTATAAATGTAGTACAGATTATAAAAATCATATAAACTTGATTTTCCAGAACCTCCCCTGGTCTTCCCCTCTTCTGTCCTTTTGATAACTTCCGTACACAATTCAATACAGCGGGGCCCGCTGGGGTGTCCCCTTCCTCCGGTTCATCAGACTAACCGAGATCTCCGACACCGGCGAACACGCCGGCCGACACTCAACTCTGAACGCCGAGCCCCCACTGCCGCCTCCGCTGCTCCGTTTCTTCCTGACAATCTCCGTCGTGGCCGTGCAGAGCAGCGACGCCCTGCAGTCCACCCCTCCGTAGCCACCCGAACCGGACGAGGTGGTCCGGTTCGAGACGGCTGGCTCGAGGACCGAGTCAGGGGTCATGAGGCCGCCGTTGTCGAAGCCAGAATCAGGCAAGGGCAAATAGGTGCACTCGAACAAGTACCCAGAAAGGCCATTCTTTGTCCTCAAAAGGTAATCGATCTGTGTAAAGTTAAGCGAATAGAAAGCTGATGCGATATGAAATGGAATGATATGAAAAAATGAAACCATTAGAGAGAGAAAGAAAGAGAGAATTGACATGGGAATTTGAGAAAGCTGAGAGATTGTGGGAGAAAGTGGAATCATAATGGAATGGGAACTCGGTGTATTCAATTCATTCAAAGAGATTTAATAGAAGGTTCCCGATTAGGGTTTGCTAATTCATTTTATTAATGATTAAAAATTTTAATTAATAATTATTAATATACCTTTTATTAAAATAAAACAAAAAGAAAATGGTAAAAAAGAAAGGACCTTGCAAGAGAGAGAGCAGAATTGGTATGGGTCTTGCAGGTTTCTGTCACAGGTACTGCAGAAATTGCCGGAGCCTCTGAAGTTCCTTGTCTGTGGCCTTTGGTTCAAAAATACCACTTTTGCACTGTTCGTGGTATACGACTGGAAAGAAGAGAGAAGAGTAAGAGTGAGAAGGAACATAAACAAGACCAATCCTCTAAAATTCTTATTGTTCAAACCCTTCTTCTGTAACTTAATGGACGAATCAATGAATGAAGAAGAAAGAATAGAATAAAAATCAAATCAAATCAATCTTTCGGTTTCTCTCAAGCAAGCACAAAGATCAATAAACCCAGCACAACCCAAGCATATCATTACCAGTTACCACTACCAACTCTCAAGATTTTAATTGTTAAAACTAATTTCTAGCACGAAGAATCCACAAGCCAGTTTCTCAATTCCCAGAATCTTTAATTTTTTTTCTGTTCATCTTCTTCTTGAATTGTACTGAGCATGGGGTTTGAGAAAGTTTCACTTACTTGAACAAAAGAGCAGTCAATTAACTTGGCAGCATCATCAAGCCTTATAACGTCGTGATAAACGTATCTTCTAATCTGGAAAAAACCAGCGAGAAAGAAAAACTAAAAATCAGACCCCAAAAAAGAACTGAGTCAAAGCAAGAAAGAAAGAAGGTTAATTAATCTATTTTGTAAAATATAGGTTTTTTTTTTTTTTTTTTTTTGAACCTGCAAGAGTCTGTGAGAACGATGAGGGAGCAAACAGTGAGGGCAAAGGCTGGTACAACAATCCAAACAGTACACGTTCTTCTCGTTCTTCTTCGCTTCCTCGTGAATTATACAAGCGTTATAGAATTTCTCGGTGAGAAGAACTTGAAGCCAGAGAGGAACATGTGAAGAAGAAAACAACTGCATAAATACATGAACATGAAAATTGGTATCAGTTAACTCTCAGGCTTACACAGAACAAAATATAAGCAACAAATTTGAAGGGAAAGACGAAAGGAAGAAGAAAGATGAGAGACCCACCATGATTTTTTTTTTCCCCTTCCTCTGGGGAGTTTGAATTTTGGAGGCCCTAGCGAGTGTTTCTTGAATTGCAGGTTGTGGCTATGGAGGTAGGGTAGGGTGAGAGTGACGATCACAGAGAGAAAAAACTGGATTTGATTTCAAAAGAGGAGAGAGAGGGAGAGAGGGGGGAAGAGAGAGAGTGTGTCAGTAAAAAGGAACGGCGCTTGACTGCTGGAGAAGCAAATATTACTGTTACCAATGAACAAGCAGGACGAAAGAGAGGCATGGTGGCCACAATTAAAGAGGATTGTGTCACACACTGCTCACCTTAGTTTAACGGAATTTTTTAATAACATTTTCTTATGTTATAAATAATTTTATTACTATTTCTGATGATGACGCATTTATTTATTTAAATAAAAAATATCTCTTAAATTTTAAATAAGTTTTATTGCCAGCATCTATTTATTTTAATAAAAAAATCACTAATTTAAGATTTTAAAGTTTACTTTTTTTTATTAATATTTGCTCTTATATTTAATAAAATTATATAATTTTATTAGGGTTAAGGTGCAAAAATAGGCGTATCTTTTTGGATGAAAGACCCAAGAAGCAAGTCTTTTTTTGAGTTAAAAGTGCGACACGCGTGGTTCTGAAATTAGGTGCAAAAAATATCAATCGTTAAGTTTGACTTTTTTTTTGACCGAGCGATGACGTGGAATTTTCAAAGATGCAAAAAATACACATGTCTTTTCGTCGGGAGGAGCGTCAAAGAAGAAGTGCTTTTTTGCACATGTGAATTTTTGACAAACCACGTATCTATTTTTGCACATTTGAAATCTTTATGTCATCGTCTGATCAAAAAGAAAAAAAGTCAAACTTAATGCCAAACGCTATTTTTTGCACCTAATTTGTAACTACGTGTGCACTTTTGAACAAAAAAAAACATTCTTACTGCGCGCTTTCCGACAAAAGCACATATCTATTTTTGAATCTTAACCCTAATTTTATTTGAAATTCCTGCATAGTGCCAAATGTTAGAATTTTTTTAATAATTAAAATTATAATATAAGATGTTATAGGTTTATAGCCTGAACAACTGATTCAAAATACATTATTTGTTTTAAAAATAATTTTAAATGTACTCTCAATATAAATATACATTTTATTCATTTTAGTCACTTAATTTTGTGAGATGTTCTTTTTAATTTAATTTTGGTTTCTTAATTTTATAAGGTATCTTTTTAGTCTTATAACCCTAAAAATTTTAGTTTTATTAACAAAAAATAAATATTCAAATTTTAAATTTTGACAAAATATTCTTAAATACCAACATCTCGATTTTTTAAAATAAACATAATTTGTAAATAAAAATATCATTTGAGATACACGACATTAACGTTAGATATTCTTTAAAATTAAGACACATATTCAAATCCTTATAGGCTTATATAATGTTGATTTTTAAAGTATACCACGGGTGTTTCTGGTGTAATTTCAACGTATATGTTTTACGTTTAACTCTAATTTTTATTTTAGATTTTTAACTTTTAAGGAGGGAAAAGAAGAAACTCATGCGTTTCAAGTTAAAGGTTTGATTTAAATTTAATTTAATGAGAAAATGTGAATAATGAAAAACTGATTGTGCATAAAATTTTCCAGTCAATCATTTTTGAATAGTTGTTGAATGAAGTTTTCTATTTAGAAACATTTGCTTCAATTACTGTGCATTGTATATGGGCACGTATCCTTGAAAGTTTGACGATATTTTGACCTTTTTTGTGAGATCGATTGTTCCCTTTTTAAATTTATTTCCAAGTTGTTCATGCATACTCAATCTAGAAATTATTAAAATTAGTTGTATGAAAATATGGAATGATAACTAAATATTCATGTGCTGAACAAATTTAATTTATTTCAGACGAATATACAATATAATTGTGTTTTTATGTGAGAAACATAATTGTATTTTAGAAAAGAATATTATGAATTAGAAATAATAATACAAATAAAAAATACTACTCCAGGGACAATATCAAGCAGGAGATTGAGATTCAATCATAATTATATTTAAGAAATCAACATTACGTAGACTCCCTCCTATCCACAATACAAGTCATTTCTAAAAAAATGATAGGAAAATTATAATAAATGACCTAGAATAAATAATATTTATTAAGAAGGACAATAAAAATAGTAATTATTTTGAAAGACTAGAAATTAAAATATTAAAATAAAAAGACTAAATTGCCCTAACTTTTCTATCTTCTCTCTAACAAAATTTAGAGTAATTTTTTTAAAACTAAGGATATGCCCTTCATCATCATCATCTTCCTCCTCCTTAATCTGATTCACTTGGATATATACACTTTCAGACTTCAAGGTTTAGAACGCTAGTTGTTGCAAAACGGTGATATCTACAGGGCCGTGTGTTGTGAGCCGGACGCCATGCGAGAGCAAGAACGAGCAGGGGCGGATTGGGGGGTTAGGGGTGGCCCCCTAAAATTACAGAAAATGACCCAAAATTTTAGGGAATTATATTTCAGCCTCATAAAAGTTTTAATATTTTCACTTTAATCCTTAATAAAGGTATCATACATAAACTAAAATGAAAATATTTAACTTTTTATGGGGCTCAAATATGATTCCTGAAACTTTGGGTCCTTGTCTGTAATTTTCGGCCCCCCTTAATGTCATTTTCTGGCTCCACCCCTAAGAATGAGTACGTATTTTGGGATAGCTTTCATACCAGAGGCTGTGAATGCAATATTTGTAGAGTCTGAATATAATGGATCAAATCTATATTTCACTTACCCTAAATTTTAGTCACTGAAACGATGGCCGCCGCCGTCAGTTTGAGAGACTGTCCTTGGCCTCCGATATGCCCTTCACGATGGCAGCCGTTTCTCTTCACAATCGCCAAATCTGCTTCTTGAATGTCGCTATGGAGATGCTTAAGGATTGACCAGGGGAAAAAGAGAAAAATGGAGATGAAGGAGTAAGGAAGGAGATCCTTTACGTGGACCATTTTTCTCCTCTTCCTTCGTCACTCGTTCTGAACTTTGAAGCCTAAAAGTGTATATATCCAAGTGAATCAGATTAAGGAGGAGGAGGAAGAAGAAGAAGAAGAAGAAGAAGAAGAAGAAGATGATGATGATGATGATAAAGGGCATATCCTTAGTTTTTTTAAAAATATCACTCCAGATTCGGTTAGAGAAAAGATAGAAAATCTAACTATGGGTAATTTAGTATTTCTACTTTAGTATTTTAATTTATGGTCCTTTTTAATAAATATTATTTATCATAGGTCATTTATTATAATTTTCCCAAAAATGATTTGGTTCATAATATAAGTCACTTAGAGAGTAATTAATGTTTATTTTTTAATTTTACCATTATAATTAACGTTTAAATATGATTTTTGTTTTTGTTTTTTTCCTCATTCAAAATCTAATTTAATGTGGGTAAAATTGATTTTTTTTTTTATTTTATTTTATGCATATTTGATGATTTAACTACTATTTTTTGATTTTAATGAATTAGTTACGTGTATAATTGTAATGATCATTCATTTTCTTACCAAAGAATTGTAATGATCATTCATACGATTTTGTTAGAATTATGATTAAATTAAATTACTTTCTTCCGTACAATATGGTAATCTTAAGGGTCAAATTCTAGCGGTTTGATTTTTCTAAGAAAATAATAGTAAAAAGTAAGAGAGTGTGTAGTTGGGATTATTTGAACTGATTGTACGTTGAATAAATATGTGAAAACAATTTTATCTCATAAAGTATAAATATTTTTCTAGGGAAAATCCAAAAAAAAAAAAATACCACTTGAACCTCAAAATCATGTTGACCATAAGAGTAATGAGATTAACAACAACAAGTAAAGTAATTAACAACTCGTTTTATTGGGAAATTATCTAATTGAGATTTTAAAAATCAAGTGATATTTTTAGGGATTTTCCCAAATTTTTAATTGATTTTGATATTTCCCGAGAACCTTGAGTAAAAACATTTTTTTTTTAAATATAGCAATCTAACATATTCATATGTGTTAAACTTAGTTGGGGTAGCTGTCTCGTATGTTTTTTAAAAGTAAATTCATCTTTAAAAGCAGGGTTAAGGTGTAACAAATTTGCTCTATAAGTATTCCATGAGGATTAATGTTGTTTTGGAATTTTTTTTAGGTTCAATGTCATCCCGGAAGCTTTAAAACATAACAATCTTGTCCCGTATCGTTACAAAACTAAGGTTAATCGTTAACTGTCTAACGATAAAAGGCAATATTGCTCCATTTAATATTTGTAAGGCAATATCAAACCTCAAAAACCTTACAGGACCACATTGCTCCTCAGTATGAACTTCCAGAAGTAAATTTACACCTTAACTCTTATAAGTATTACTAGTTCTATCAATAGCAAGACATTCTACAATAGAATGCTTTGTAATGACATATATAGGATAGTTGCTTTGTTTACTTTTTTGGTGAGGTGCCTCTTAGCCTATAATGATAGGGTCTTTTTAGAGTTTATTTTTCACTTCGGCTATTAGTGGTTGTATAATTGTTTTTGATATTGTAACATCCGGAATTTTGGATCATGAGAATTGAGAATAAGCCTAAAGTAGGCGAACGACTAAGCCCAGTTCGGGAAGAGTCCCAAGAATATCGAGAGATAAGAAGCCTTTCAGGGACTAAGTAACTCGGCTATACAGGTTAGTGGGCCTAGTATGTACGAATTAAAGTGCCAATGGAAAGGGGGCACAAAAGACCTATACGGTGTAAATGCAGTTGGAAAAGATGCCACCCAACTATGTCCTGAGGTATAGGACAATTAGTTGAGCGAAAATATGCAGGTATAAGTAAGTATACGGCATTTCCAAGGCAGTTGGGTATGCCCTGCGTTTTTGAGAAAACATCAGTATGTAGCATCGTTTGTCGGGTCTTGGTATGCGTGTCACAATTCCGAGTAGAACTCCGGGCAAACACCGATAAAGTAGCTTTATTGAAGTAACTTTAATAAAGTAAGGTTATGATGACTAATGATGACATACTTTTGTGTTTGTCTAATAAAATCATGACACATGTCCCCTAAGCATGACAAGCAAAAAAGCTACTTTTGTGTTGGACCAGTAAAAGTATGACACATGTCCCTTCATAATTACAGGTGCAAAAGTCAAAAAGCTTGTGGAAGAAGCTATGTAAAAGGAGATATTTTGAGGTCATTTTAGTCAATTGCTATAAGGAATACATCTACATGTAATTAATATGAAATGATGACTCAAAAGCTTCTTAAATAAGCTTCAAATTCGTGCAAAACAAGGAGGAGAGAGAAAAATCAACAAAACTTGCAAAATAAGCCAAGTTAAGAGGATATTTTGCAAGGGCACTTTGGTCATTTGATTTGGGGGATTTTTAAGTGCCTTCTTGACATATTTTAAGACGTTTTGCACTCCCTTTTGCATGAGTATTTTGACCAAGAGCTCAAAGGCCATAAAAATTAAAGTGTCAGTGCAGAAGGGCACAAAACACTTATACAATGTTAATTGGTTGGTAAAAGTGCTATTTAGCTATGCCCTAAGGTATGAGACAATTAGCTAAGCAAAAATGTGCCAAAATAGATATGCACATGACATTTCTTGGACTGGTAAGGGTTCCCTGCGTTTTTAGGGATAAAGAAGGAAACCATGACAGTTACATAGTGACTTGACAATGAAGTAAGCTCGAACTGACGTAAGCCAATGTAATGTAAAAGAGACAAAAGACAATAGTCGTACACAAACTCCAACCCTGTAGGGTGTGGTATGCGTTTACCCACCAGGGGAGGAAAGAGACTGAGCATACTGATCATGTACAGAAGTAAAAGTCAGTGGTAGTGATGATTCGTAGGACACGTGGCGTTTCGGGGTTAGAAGTTGGATTTTTCGTAGCACAAAGTACGAGGCAATTATGAGATACTGAAATATGATTGCTCCCCAAGGCACTATGTTCCGGCCACTCATGATCAGGGAGAAGGAACAGTTGATTCGACCCCACACAAGTCCAATCGAGTAGCCCGAGTAGTAAGGGAAAGTGTAACCGGCAAAAAGCAGCTGAGCGGGACCAGTTAAGGGTTTCTTGAGACAAACCCAGACACGGGAAAAATGACGCCACATACAGGGGTGGGAGAGAGAAAATGACTTGAGAGCAAGAAAAGAAAAGTCAAATCAAGTAATGATGAAGAGAGAGAAAATATTAAAATAATAGGAATTAATCTGCACCACACATTTGAATCTGATAGGACATTGATCTAACTTGTAATTATGAGGCCGCATGGAGCAAAATGGCGCCATTTTAGGGCCGCCAAGTGGGGCTGGGTAAAAGCTTGCACCCAATAAATTCAAAAACTATAATTATGGGTGGCCAAGAATATGATTTTTATGGACAATATGACGCCACATATGCTGCCTGGAATTTTCTAGAATTACTTGGAAAACAAGCCAAAGAATCATGTAAAAACCTGAAGCATCCTTTTGACCATTGGATGATAGCAAGACCTGGACAATTTCCTTAACCCTTGGAGTTTATTTAAGGACACCTCCTACCCATTTTTCTGCTGCCTTAACACGTCTTCAAAAGAGAGAAGAGAGGGAGCAGCAAGGTCCTTGGTCCAGGAAGAAGAAGAAAGTACCCGAGTTTGAAAGTTCGAGGTAAGTACTCATCCGATGACTAAGTGACTCTTGTTTTGAGTTTCTGCCCAATGATGATGAACGTAGGGTTACAGTGGGATTTTTACATTTTTGAGGTTTCCATTGAGTTCAAAACGTGGTTTTGAGTGGGGATAAGTTATGATCACCTTTTCCGAACACGAAAAGCCCTAAGTCTTGAAACTACACAAGTCTGCCAACTCTTGCGTTTTTTGGGCAGCGAGTGTTGATCGAATGATTTAAAATAGTAAATGAAGTCCATTTGCTTTGAAATTTTACAGGGTGAAATTATACATCCTGATATTAATTTTTGTATAAAATTTCATGTCTTTTTGGTTTCCCTATTGGGAGATATTTATTGTCGGAAATAGCCAAAAAAACCTGGACTTTTTCTAGGAACCAGCGGCTAGGGTTTGGGAATAAGGGAAATATTCGAACCCAGATGACCT
The DNA here is from genome assembly GCA_019022615.1 of Acacia melanoxylon. Lineage (NCBI taxonomy): Eukaryota > Viridiplantae > Streptophyta > Magnoliopsida > Fabales > Fabaceae > Acacia > Acacia melanoxylon. Next base: position 1,545,651 of record JAFJYJ010000102.1, read on the forward strand.
TGGAAACTATTTTTATTATAAACTAGACATAATAAGGGTTTAGTGACAACTGGAATCACGTCGATTGGATGTTTTTAGAATTTATTAAAAATATTTGAAGTCAGATCAATGTTTCTGGAAATTCTGGTTGGGCGAAATTTATGGAGTTTGAAGTGAATTTTGTATATGTGATTAAAAGTATGATATTTTGTTGTTATGTAGGCCTGAAACACATGTGAGATATTTCTTAAGCACCAGGGAAGGTTTTTTCAGTTCTGAGGAAACACCAGGTAGTAACTGTTAACTCACATACTCTATGTTACTCTCGCATGTGTGTTTGATCATGATTGAGGATATGGGTAGGTAGTACCTATTGGACTGTGTGTTCTTAGGTTGTTATTGAGGCCCGAGGCATGTATGAAAGTGATCGGCTGAACCCAAGAGGGGGGTGAATTGGGTGTCTATTTAAAAACTTGGTACTTTGAAAATCTTTTTGAGTTTTCTAAATCATCAGTTAATGCAGTATGTATGAAAGTAATGATACATAAACCAATAGTCAGATATTCAAATGATTATGCTGGAAATATAAGAGATAAGGGAAGAGAATATGCAAATTGAGATTTATCCTGGTTCGGTCCAATCCTTGACCTACGTCCAGTCCTCAAGCTCCACTTGAGATTTTCAATCCACTATCCTCTTGTTTAATCCGGGCACAAGAGAAGCATTTACAATCCCACAAGTTCACCCAGGCACTTGTGAAGCCAAATCTCTCACCGAGATACTCCCCCTTACTCAATGTAAGGTTACAATCTGTTTCCCTCTCAAGATCACCCAATCTTGAGTAACTCTAAGATAAACAGATAGAATGTTTATAATGAATCTTCTCTCTCAGAAGTGAATAAGATAAACACTGAAGTGCATTACAAATAATTTCACTCTCTCTGATAAACTATGTAAGCATTTGAAAAACAGAGAGTAAATAAGATGAAGATCAGAGTATGAGCATTTTGAAGTTGTAGGCTTGTATCTTGCTTGATCTGTCTTGAATCTGTCTTCTTTTATATGTAGAAATCAATATATGACCGTTGGAGAAGTAATATAGCTGTTAGACTCAGATAAAAACTAGCCGTTAGAACTTCGTTTTCTGAACCAGCGACGTATACTCGAGTATAGGGTTGGAAACTCGAGTATAGAGGTTGTTTCATAACTCCTGGTTCCTCTCTGTCTGATGGAAACTCGAGTATAGAACTTACATACTCGAGTATTGTAACTCCTTGAACAAACCATCGACTTTCTAGGGTCATATCTCACTGGTCTGAACTCCGTTTTGGTTGGTTCAACTCTTGATGGAAAGCTCTGGGAGTATACTTTCATATGCCACAAATTTCAGCTCAATCGGATTTTTATTTTGTGAGTTACACTCAAAACATTGAAGCTTGGTTTGCTGAGTGGCGTGGATTTATCTGTCAACTTGTACAATTCATAGCTCTCTCACATGAACTCCTTTGGGCTTGAAGTTTATATCAAAATGACGCATTGGGAGTCTAATTTCATATGCCACTGATTTCACTTCAATCCGATCTCTGGTTTGGAAGATATCTTCACATTACCAAACGTCGCCCATGCTGAACGTGAAACAGAGCTGATCACCGCTGCATACTCGAGTATTGACTTTCATACTCGAGTATTGATGATACCCGGAAGGCACCGAGATGCTGAAAACACTGCATACTCGAGTATTGACTTGGATACTCGAGTATTGCCAGTCCAGAGACGCCAGAGAGGCTGAAAACACTCCAATACTCGAGTATTGATGAACATACTCGAGTTTTGACTCCTTAAGCTGATTTTTCCTTGTTTTAACTCTAAATTGAGTCATTCCAACTTCCATATGATCTTGGAGGCTTCTAGCATCAATATAAGAACTTGAATAATGATATCTTCATTCCATTCAACAAGTTCTTCCTTTTTCCATCTCCCAACTTGATCATTCTTCATCATTCAATCTTCACATCTTCTTTGATTCAATCTCTTTTCTCTAATTCAGTACTTCTTTATTGATCTTTTTGTTGAAAGTTCTCCGTCATTCATCTTGGACTCATCATTCTTTGCAAGTTCTACCTTCTTCAACATTTCCTCTTCTTTTGATTATTCCCAAAGTCCTTTGATAACTTCTTGCTCCCTTGTCATTCTGATATTCCCATTATATTGTGTGCAAGAACTTCTTTCTTCAATCTACTTTCTTGATCATCTTACATCTTTAATATCCATAAACCCGAGCCTATGCTGAACTTGTTCCAGAATTTAATGTGTCGGCTTCCCGTATCAGCACTATTCATTTATACTCCATTGTAGCTCAAATATGATGAAGCTTTATTCCAACTTCAATTGATCATACGAGACTTCCAAAGATCACATATAAGAACATATAGTGCAAGTTCTTATTTCTTTATTCTTCTTTCTTGGTCAATCTCTATAGTTCAACTTGGAATAATCTTCTTCAATATCTCCTTCTTGATTAATCTCTATAATTCAACTTGGATTAATCTACATTAAATGCATCAGTTAGTCAATGTAGGAGATATCTATATTACTCAATCTTTTTGCTTTTAATAATGGCATCTATATAAGACATCATCAAAACTAATCAAAACCAACAATGTAGGGTAGGTAGTACCTATTGGACTGCGCGTCCTTAGGTCACTATTGAAGCCCAAGGTATATGAGGTAGGTAGTATCTATTGGACTGTGTGTCCATAGGTTGCTACTGAGGCCTCTTGAGGTAGGTGGTTAGGGTTTGTAGCCCTAGCTACTGAGGCCTCTTAACGCTATTAGTTCCGGGGGCTTGTCTTGAATAGGCGGTCCTGTGGGTTTGTGGTACATGCCATGTTTATTTTCTTGATTGTGATTTGCATAACATACATTGCATACATATTGTATATGAGTTTAATAGTTACTTTGGGGTTCAATTTTGAACTCCAGAATGTCTCTAAGAATACATGTATTGGTATCTGAGCTGTTCAGGAACAAGGAGGTAAGGGCATGGTGTGGAAGACTGAAGAAATAGGGGATGCCCTATCATGTTTTGTATATCTATTTTTGGAATAACTATATGATTTATATTTACTGTTCAGTATTTATTTTGAACGATTGTACCCTTAACCCTACGAGGATTACTTTATGTTTTTGTTTGTACCTTTACCAGTATAGTGTAAGTTGTCCAAACCAATCATAAGCTCTGCCGCACACACTCTAACAAAAAAGGATCCCTCTAACCTGCCACCTGAAAGGGCGAGGCCGGTAGGGGTGTAACAGATATAAATGACCATTTTGACAAAAAAAAGTACTATTGGTTCTATCAATAACAAGACATTCTACCAATGTCCAGTTGGTCTAGCGGGATGAGGCGATAGGTCCCTAAATATCAAGAGTTCAAATCCTAGGTTATGAATCGAATTGTTGGCTTGGGAGGGTTACCCCTTTATGGCCCTTTGCAGTACTTGATTCTAGATTAATTTGAACCCATGGAGATCTCGAGAAAACAAGGTGAGACTCAGATACCAGATACACATGAAAAAAAAATAACAATATATATATATATATATATGGTTTATCGTTTGTCATATCACTTGACATAAGGTTTTGTCAAGTCACCCCAAAACTACGTCGTTTTGAGAGTTAGACGAATTAATGAAGGGTGTTTTGGTCAAATTCATATAATAAATACAAAAATAAAAATACTAAAACACCCTTAATTAATTCCCTTAACCCTCAAAACGACGTAGTTTTGGGGTTAGGAAAATTAATGAAGGATCTTTTGGTAAATTTCATATAATAAATACAAAAACAAAAATACCAAAACACCTTTCATTAATTCCTTTAACCCCAAAACGACGTAGTTTTGGGGTGACTTGACATAAGTTTATGTCAAAATTCAAGTGACATGACAAATGATAAACCCATATATATATATATATATAAATAGTATTAAGCATGGTCTCTTAAATTTATAACATAAGATAAATAAGTCATGCTATTCATGTTTATGAATGGAATAATTTATTTTAAATATTATTATATTTACTCCTTCGTTTCGTAATATAAGACATATTTATTTAATTTGTTTAGATTAAGAAAATTATTTAAATTAGTTAATATGACATGTATTTTCTAAAACACTCTAGTCATATTCCTTAATTCCCTCATTTCATCTCTTTCTTGATTATTGTTGAGATAGTATTTATAGGGGTAAATTATAAAGAAAATTAACAAATATGAAAAGTATATCTTATATATAGGACTAAGATGATCTCTTTAAATATGTCATCTATTAAGGATCGGAGGGAGTATAATATATATTTTAAACTCCAAGTATTTTATTCATATATCTACATTATATGAAAAAAATTAACAAATATTAAAAATATGTCTTATATGTTAGATATTATTAGTTTTGATGATATCAAATACAAATGTTAAATATTAGAAGAATTTTTTTTGCATATGTTCATCTTATACTTTGACTAACTACTATATTTGTAACACCCCAAATTCCATACCACTTATTGTGTCCATTGACACGTAGTATTTAGGAATATGGTGATGGCAGATCAGAGTAAAGCGGAACGAAGAGCATGCATTACGTTTGGACAATGAGTAACTGATATAAAATGACCAGGTATAAGCTAGTAAATTAAATATTTCCGAAGGAATATTCATGTGATACAATTAGAATGTGTATAATTACAACTCTTTTATAGTAAATATACAATCTTAAACTAAGCATTAACTAGACTTGTGGCTTGGAACCCAACACAGTTGATCATACCTATTGGCCAGGCCGGTGTTAGTCTGGTGGGAGTCTCCCCATCTTTCATGGTGACTAATTATTGAAACCACACTGACCAAACCTTACTTAGTTTAAGCACCAATAGTATGAACTAACTTTACTGAATTCATGCCAAAAACTACGCTCTGACGAACCTCTTCCGGCATTCGCTCTGATCGGCGCCTCCTCACATGCTCCGTCCATCAGTGCCTCTTCATGGCTCCATCCATCGGTGCCTCTTAACGGCTCCTTTCACGTTGTATTCTTAGATCCCAGTTCCTTTGCCAAACCTTTAGTCAGGACTGAGATTCAATACCCATTGAATCTCAAGTAACAGTTAACCTCTATATAAGATATAAACAATATATGACAGATATCCATTACATATCAGCATCAACCATACATAGCACACAACAAATGTAAGGTTACAACAATACATAGCACACAACACATGTAATCTTAACAATACAACAATACATTGCACTCAACACACAACAAATTTAATGTTCACAACGTTTGCACTCACCAGTGCCACGACTCCTCGTGTCCTTAGCGCTAGGAAAACAACCCTATGGTATTATCATGACTATAACCCACATAAAGATGAATGTATATAAACAGGTAACTTAAGCCTCATAACTTAGTCACGGTGCATGACTGATTGAGTGGATTTTTGTCTCTCTTCTTTAGCCTTGGGGTCCACAATCAAAAATAAACCAAGGATTGCGTATAGGCAAACCTAGGATCGTTCTCTCTCTCGAGGAGCCTTTTATTGAGTCCTAAGTGATCTAAATGCCATGCAAATGCAATTAAAACAAGGGGAAAATAGGTTTTTGCTTTTCAAATTAATTAACTAAAATAAGAATGCAAGTAAATTAAATGCTAAACTAATATTTTTGGTATTTTTTTAATAAAATGGAATGGAGTATGAAAATGAGTATGGATGCTCTTGGAATTGGAATAGTGACTATCCTAGTTCAATTAAATGTGGGAGTAAATTTTCACTAAGTCTAGATGAAGAACCCCAAGATACCACTTGGGTCCAATATTCCCAATTAATAATAGCTCCTACTACCGTAGCTAACTACTACCTCATAAGATATTGTTGAAAACCACTTAGTGTGTGATTAGGATTAAATTAATGCAACTTGGTTCCTCTTGATATGTATGCGATACCACGCCACTCAATTAATCCAATTAAATCATGTTATCTAACAATACCACGTAGAAAACATAATTTCACCGAATCAATAGGAAAATACAAATTTATAAATTCACAAACCACAAAATTCAATCCAATCACATAGGTCCAATTCACAAAGTTTTCCAAACGGATAAACTAAGTCTCAACATTACAAAATAATATTCCTAAACCTAGGAAATTAAAATGTAATTAAAAGAAAATAAATTGAACAAAATACTTCCCTTGTTTAAGCTTTGGAACTCAAGCACAAATCCATCCCCAAGAATCAAAATGAATCAGCCACCCATGATCTTGATTCTCGCTCCAACTACCTTTACCCCAACAACAATGGAAACAATGAATAGAGAGAAGATTTAATGATTAAGTTGGCGAGTGTTGGTGCCAAAGGGATATTGAAGCAGGAGACCGAGGTGTGGTGCTTTGGTGATTGTGAAAATAAAGGAAGGAGTGAGAGACTATGGTTGGAGAGTGAGGAGAAAATGGTGAAGAGATGAGGTAGCTGATGGTGTTCACGTGGAGAGATGGAGCTCCACGATTCTGCAGGAAGGAGGTGAGGTGGCTGGAGTTGGTGATGGGAAAAATCAGGTCGTGAATTGCGATAATGGTGGAGGTGAAAGGATCTGGGATGGTCGATGCTCTGGTTTTTGCCCAGCTGAAGGTCGAATGTCTGGTTTTTTTGCCCAGCTAGCTCCCTCTCCCCCAAAACGATGATCTCCTCTCTCAGCTCTCTCTCACGGTGGAGGAGAGTCGCCGGCGACTTAGAAGAAGGTGACGATGAAGCTAGCGTGTGTGTCCCTTCCTCTCCACGCGTTCTGTCCGAATCCCCTCCATGAAGATGATGCTGTTCTTCTTTTTTTTCTTTTCAGCCCCCTTCTCGCTCCTGCGTTTTTTTTTCCTCAGCTCTGTGCGTGAAGACGGAAGCTCCCAGCTCTCAGCGTTAACGTCCCCATGTCTCAGCGTCAATCCCCTTTATTTATTCCCTCCTCCATTCCATTTGTATGCGGCGCTCTCCCTCTGGTTTTTTAATTCTGTCGGATCCTTATTCACGGGTCCTTCTTTTCCCCCAGCTCCAGCACATCTAACCTAGCCCTGGTCAAAACGCAAGTTTTGACCAGGGACCTAAGTGAGAATTTTAAAAGTTCTTTAGGAAGGGACTAAACTGAAATATTTTGAAATGTTTCTGGGTCCCAATGTAATTTTTAATAAATCTGGGGATTTTTCTGTAATTTTTTTCCTGGACCTTTTCTTCACTATTTTTCAATTTTCAGAAATTGGTGGGCACTTTGATGTAATTTTCTCCTTCCTCACAAAATATTAATTTTGACCCTGAAAAATCTCCAAATTTCTTCCAAAATTCCTACAATACAAAATTAACCATAAGGTAGCATCAAGCATCCAAAAATCACTTGCATGAATAATTACAAAATATGACCATTTTATCCTTATTCTCATTTAATTCAATGCAAATGTCCCTAAATCAAATTAATGCTAAACAATGCAATAATGTCCAAGAAAATGCATTAAAAATCCCAATTAAATTATGAAAAATCATATAAAAATATGGTTCGATCAATGACCCAAGACCTAGTCTTGTCCACGACTTCATGAATCATTCTATTATATATAGACATACAAGATATAGGAGATTAAAGTTACTAGTACGCGAACGTACCTTTCACTGTGTAGTTACCAAAACGCCCGTCCTTTGGATCCGACTCCGGGCTTCCCGGATATCCTATAATGTTACCGATGGATTATTTTCTTTTCCATACATTATAATTAATATCATATTTCCTAGAATAATATCAAAAAAGATATTTCACCTATTTTGACATTTCTACCATTGGTGGATTTTTTATTCCACTTTTACCCCTTACATTTGCTTAAAAACGAAATGCTGGATTTTCTGGACAGATTTTTCAGCAACTTTGAAAAATCATAATTAATTCTACAAAAATCCTCATGACCCTTGACATGTCTAGTTTCAAGGAAAAATATTTCCAGAAGCCATAACATCAAGAATCATTCATAGGTTTTATGTTTCCAAACACTGTTTAGTTTTAAATCCAGTAAACAAGGCCTATCTTCAAAAATTCCTATCTCCTTGTCTAGAGCTCAAAATGTTACATAGTTTATATATTTAGAAATCCCTACATGACTAATTTATTCATGTAAAATTTCATGATTTTATGACTTCATTTGATACAAAAAATAATAGCCACAATTTCGCTGCCAGTAAAAACTCAAAAACTGAAAATTTCTTATCTTTCACTATCTTGTTCCATTAATTCTAAAAATGAATTCCCAACATGTTTTTACCTCATTCAGCATTTTAAATGCAATGGAAGCCTAAAAACATGTAAAGGAATTTACCTCCCAATTTTTTAAATTAAATTAACATTTTACCAAAAATCACAAAGCTAAAGCTCAAGAACTCACCTTAAGTTCTTGAAACTCCTTCTCTCTCCTTAAAGAACTCTCAACCTCACTTTTTAATCAAATGTTTTGAGTTGACTTGGTGCGAAGAAAATGAAGAGGGTTCAAGGCCTATTTATAGGAAAAAATGCCAAGGTTAAGGTGGTCATTATACAAGGTAATCCAAAGTTTCTTCTTTCCTTACAACCATGGGATTAAAATGCACTTTTTCAAATTTAATCTCTTCCATTCCCTTCATGGTCAACATGCCCCTCCTCTCAACAACTATTAGATGTGTTTTTATTTACAGAATATCTCTTGTTTCAAACTCTTAATTGGCTAGTTGAAATATTTGACTTTTCAACATTAATTTAACAAAGTTATCATCTTTTCTCTTTCTTCCCATCAGCTGAACGTTTTTTATGACTCTTGGGCCAGATTTTATAAGCTTTAACTAACTCTCTAATTAAGTGTTTATATGCCCACTAATTACATGTTTCATTGCATTATTGGTTTGTTAGCTAACCATGGCAATTAAGGCTTATTTAGACAAGTATTATATCATTTTCTTTTGCCTTAATTATTTTCAAATACAATCAACCTCTATTGGACCTTATTATTTTCTTTTATTTTTCCTATAATTAAATGGAAGAATTATGCCACTAATATCAATTAGTGCAAGCTTTATTTGCCAATTTTCTAAATTGACACTTAATTTAAATAAGTGTTTTTATAATAATCTTTTCATGGCTCATCTAAACATAAAATAGCCATTATTTTATGTGACTCTATGTCACATATGTTAACCAATTTAATATGGTAACATATTCCTTAAAATACAAGATTTTCGGTAAACCAAAAATCAAGTATTATATTATTTGATGTAAAATAGCTTGTAGATTAGTCAAGCAAAGAAAGAAGATATCAAGTTGGATGATCAATAGGAAGAATAAAAAGATATTGAAGAAAGAAGTTATTCGTATTAATTAGAAGGAGAGAAAGTAAAGAAAAGAAAGAAAATACCTAATTGGATTATTGTGAATGATCAAATGGAAGAACAAAGGAGATTGAAGAAAGGACTTATCAAATATGGGAGAGAAAGTCAAGAAAAGAGAGAAGATAATGAGTTGGATTATTGAGAATAATCAAGAAGAAGAAGAGAAGAGATTGAAGAAAGATGAACTTACAAGATCCAATAAGAATATTAAAATTCAAGTTCTTAGATTTGATATCAGAGGCCTCTATACTCAAATTGGACATTGGAATGACTCAATTCATAGTTAAAATGTCTCATATGAAAGTTATACCAATTTTACTTGAGTAATCACTCTAGTGAAACCTCTAGAGATAATGTTTTTAATCATTTGAGTGAGCACTCGAGTGATACATATTCTGTTATGCTATATTTTTGTTGAACACAACATAGGTTCAGTATTTTGGACATATCTCCCAATTCTCAACTTTAATTGAGGTAAATTCTTATCAAGCAACACTCCAATGAATCCAAGATCACCTTTAAAGTGGTTCAAACGAAGGAGATAATAATTTTGAAATTTAATTCTCGAAATTCATATGTTGTTCCAGACAAGCAGTTATTCATTGGATCATAACTTTCGAAAGGTAATTTATTTTGAACTGAAACATGTTGCATATGAAACTAGACTTAAGCAGAGTTTTGATGACACCAAGAGCAAGCTTAAATAAGCTCATATGAAAGAGATATAAATTTTAGAAGTTGACATTCAAATATACACCTTGTTCCATACCAGCAACTATGAATTTGATCATAACATTCGGAAGACAGTGAATTTTGAACTAGTTCTTTTTGCATTGGAAATTAGACTTAAGAGATTTTTGGGGATAGGTCATGTGCTAAATTTGGAGTTAAAATGAGTTTATCAATGGCAAAATCACTCCAGTGATATGAAAGTGATGCACATCACTTCTAGTGGGGAGTCTTCACATTTTTAATCACCATCTCAATTTTTTTTTTGAAATTCTTCCAAACTTATTTAAATCTTGATTATCTTGCTCCTAACCATTCCTAATAATCACTAATCAAGATTATATGAGGATTACAGATGATAAAGCAATGGATTAAGCTCCATTTGCCAAATCACATTAAAGTGTTTTTGCATTAAAAGCTCAATGGTTACTTCCAACAGTCATATTTTGCAAGCCTCAATGGAAAGAAGAAAAGCTTAACGGTCATCAAGCTACATCAATTATAAATAGAATAACTTTCAAAATCAAAGAAGGAGAGAGCAAGTGCGTACAAGACCAAAATGTTGAATTTCTGAATCCTTCTCCAACTCTTACACTCTCTGTTTCTCAGTGTCTATTTCATTTATTTTAGAGAGAGATTATTTGATTGTGCTTAAGTAATTATCATAATTCACTTTTTAGAGAAAACATCATTGTAATCTTTTATCATCAAGAGAGGTTGTATCCTTATTCTGTATAGTCTGTACCTTAGTGTGAGGATTGTAAGTAGCTTTACAAGTGTCCGGATCAAACTTATGGGATTGTAGTGGTTCTTAAGTATCTGGTTCCACTTCAAAAAAAGTCAGTTTTTGCGATGGAAAAAATCCGTCGCAAAAAAGAGTTTTTCCATCGCAAAATTCGTTTGCGACGGATTTTGTCAGTCGCAAAAACCCTTGTCGCAATTGCGACAGAAAACCAAATTTCCGTTGCAAATCTCGAAATTTGCAACGGAAAATTATTTTCGTCGCAAATTTTGGGATTTGCGACGGATTTTATTTCTGTCGAAAATTTATTATTATTATTATTTTTTAAAATTACATAAAAAAAGCCGTATTTCATGAAAATATATAATAACAATCATAAAGAGCTTACATAGAGAAAACAAAACATAAATAATAATGTTGCAAAGAACATGTACTAAAAAGTAGTCTAAAGAGCAGCATTGTGATCATCATCATCATCACCAGTATGGTCATTATCACCAGCATGGTCATCATCACCAGGAGCCGACCCCGTACCCTTGCCTCTCATTATGGACAGGAGTTGAAGATGCATCTGCCTCATCATCTCTTGTGTCTGATGCAGCTCATTTGCTTGTTGACTCATCTGATGCCGTGTCTCGCTAAGCTCATTTGCTGTTTGACTCAAGAGGTACTTTGTTTGGCTCAGCTCAACTGCTTGCTGACTCATCTATGCTGCTTGCTCTTGCACCAACGCCTTCATCTTTTTTTATCTCATCTGCAAAAACATTAGGAAGTACGTTTATTTTTTGTACATCATTTAAATGAACCAGGGAATGAAAATGTAACAATCAATATCAAATGTATTATGTTTACTTGCAGAAACACCTTCAGTGTCGGATGAGGAGTGCTTCGTTTGCTTTAGTCGGATGACAGAGGCACCGTACCCGAAGAGTTTGCCTTTGTTGTTAAATCCGCCTGCAGCCCGAATTAGACTCTTGTTATCGGACTGAGAGGATGCGAGGTCACTCTCACTCTGCGAGTCTCTCTCTTACGTCATCTTCTGATAGGTTTCCTACAAGCACAAAAATACATCACAAATAAGCCATGTGAAATGAAATAACTATGTTGGTGTCTGAAACAAAGAATAAATGCAATAAATGTCTCACCGCTATTTGTTGTGCCTTGGGGTTAATCCAACGCCTCTCATTCCCTTCAGACTGCTGGGAATGGGTCCGTTCAAAGGCAGTCCAATCAATCGATTTTGCAGGAACTTCCCCAGACGCTGCCTGCAAACACAAATGATGACCGTTAATTAATTACTTCAAAGTACAAAATATTGAATCTTAAATAGAAAATAACGTGTACTTACAATTTTTCGTCGATGCTCACTAATTGGAATGGAGCCGCCAATATATGACGGTCCATCCATTCTGCCCTTATTTATTTTATTTTTCTCACTCTTATTCTGAAACTTCTCATCGGTGACCCATTTTTGAATTAATTGCTATGCAGTCTCAAGTTGAATCTAATCCTGCTTGCCTTTATTCTTTCTCAATTTATAAAATTCTCAGACAACCATCGGCCTCCCTTGTGGTTATAAGCTTTTTTCATATTTTCACGATGTTCAGGCAACGACTTAAACTTTCCCTGAAAATCAATAACAAACAATTAGTTCTCCAAATTTTTAAAGTACTTAATCAGTTTGCATTTGGATAAGAAATTAATTACCATAAACCACATAACTTACCAAGAAATCAGTGAACCAAGCAACGCGATCATCCTTAGGAATCTCTGTCCAACTGGCCAAAGGCTGATTGAGATTACGGAATATTTGGGCCGAAATGAAATCCGTTACCAGATTATAAGGCTCAAGTCTGAAGACAGAGGAAATGATGCAAATATTAGCACACAAACTAAAGGTACAAAATTGTAACATTACTAGTAACTTTACATGACTTACTTGGTGGTGCCGACCGGACTGATCCACACCAGCCTTGTCACAGGATCAACTATTCCCCAGACTGGTGTATCGGAGGAACTAGCTTCCCCGGCCTGGCTCTGAGCCGACGCAGTGTGCTGAATGAAGAAATGTCAATTATTGAAAATGTTAGTACATAGATGCTTAAAGAAAACTAAACATATGTAAATTAATCAAAAATCGTAAAGTAAACATGCTCTGCCCCTTGTTGTGAATGGGAATTTGTGAGAGGCACACCTGTACCACCCATAAAAGAGTCAGTAGTAAACGGTGAGGATGACATATAAAGTGGCGGTGAAGATGACATATAAAGTAACGGTGAAGATGACATATAAATCGACGGTGAAGTGGACATATAAGGTGGCGGCAGCCCTGGGGAAGAGCTAAGCCCTCTGCCGACAGAGGGGGCAGATGATGTCGCCCTACCCCTTCTGATAGGATGGGGGCGGGCTCGACCACTACTATAACCACTACCTGAACGCCCTCCTGAATGCTTCATCTCTGAACACTTATAAACATTATGATTTGTGGCTGCCATATTGCGACAGCGGATCTCCCCCCGCGGGGATTGGCGACGGCGGCTCAGTTCGTCGCAAATCCCCTTGGGGATTTGTAACTAACGCTCTCTTTGTCTCAAATCCCCCACCAGTCCGGCCAAACGTCTGAAGCCCTTTTATGACGGATATATTTGTCCGTCGCAAAATCAGCCTTTTTTGCGATTTTAGATTCTGTCGCAAATATAAAAAAATTTGCGACGGAAAAATCCGTTGCAATTTTGGTCTTTTCTAGTAGTGTTCAAATTTGAGGGAGATAGTAGATTGAAAATCTTAGAAGGAACTTGAGGATTAGACGTAAGTCATTGTGGACAAGACTGAATCAGGATAAGTCAATTTTTGCCTATTCTCTTCCCTTATCTCATACGTTTCCAACATAGCAAACTTAGTTATTTGTTTGTGGAATTATGATTCATTACTTTCATATTTATTATTTTCACTAAGACGTAAAAATATTTTTAAAGTTCTTAAGTTTTTTATTCTACATCCAATTCACCTCCTCTTGCGTCAGCTAGTTCTAACATTATATGTATGACCAAGATCAACTCCTTAAATATGTCATACATATTAAGGATTAGATGATGTTTAAGAAAATAAATGTCATATAAAAAAATATATCTCACATATGTAGAACCAAGATCAACTCCTTTTTATAAAGAACAAATACTTAAATCACGCAGTTCAAAATGTTAGTTATAAACAATAAATGTGTCAAATATGTACTATTTTTCCAAATATACCCTTATTTACAAAACGAGTATATGAGAGATAATGAGTGAGAATTTATTGGAGAGAGATAAATGAAGGTAAAAATGGAAAAACTAGTTTAAAATTTCAAACAAAGGGCATTTATTCGTTATATTAAGGACCACCCCTATCAAAGAAAATCGAGCCGAGCTCATTTAAGCCCTGACCCCTTTAAGGGCTGAGCTTGTAAATTGGAGCTTCTAAATGAAGTTGACCCTGTAGGGGCCTTGAGGGCTTAAAAGGGCCGGCCCGTTAGGCCCTTTAAATTATGTTTTGTTTTGTTTTGTTAACTTGACTTAATCATTTAATTTACTAATTTATATTTATTTGTTATAGAGTTATTTATCCATTTAATTACAAATACATAATAACTTTAATTTTATGATTTGATATATTATTTGTTGTAAATAAAGATTATGGATGTATTCATGATGTGAAGATATTCTTGATATTTTTACCCATGAAGCAGACTCTACTACTCGAAGTGAAACACAATCAAATGTCTTTAAAATTGATGATAGTGGTGAAGAAGATGAAAATGATAGTCATCGTACTCATGTTGTTTAGTGGTAAGTTTTTATACTTTGTGTGAGTTATTTATGGACAATAGTTTACTCTTGATTATGAATTAGTGGCTGCTTTTGTTTATTGCATTAAGCGTGTTGTGTAAACATTAATGTTGACAACATTTATTTGATAAATTAGAACTTTAATTGTGATATTTTACAAATTATATTTCTTCAAAAAAAAAAACCCAGGAAAAATAATTTTAATTCAAAAAATTGTCTTCTGGCCCTGGCCCGCATGTTTTCGGACTGGCCTTGTAAAACAGACGTTTTTCTTACCTCGGGCCTAAAAGGGTCGGCCTAAGCCCTTTTAGGCCTTGGTCCTTCAAGGGCCGGTCCTGATTCCTTACTCTAAGTATTATATTAATGACCACAATAAGTAATAAACTCTATTGGATTGCAGTAGTAAAAGTAGATTAGATTATTAGTCTTGTGTTAGTGGGAAATTCCCATTCACACTAATTAATTTTATTGCCACTGTTATAAAAAATAAATTTTATAGAAAAATAGTGTAACTAATGTCATATTGATCAATTTTTAATAAATTCATTATTAGACATATATAATTGATTTAAAATTGAACATTCATTCGTATATAATTAAAAATTAAAAATTACAACGTTGGAAAAAAATCAAAATTTACCGTAACTCGAGTACCACTCAGGTCCTATTTATAAGTCATTTTGACAAAAAAAAAAAATTGGTCCTACTTATAAGTATAGTTTCAGGGTAGCAAATGAGACTGTGACAATTTTACCCATATTAATTATATTTATGAAATAAATTTTGAAGATATAGAGAGAAGAGTTGAAAAATATTCATTCATAAATGAGGATAAAGTTAAAAATTTATCCCATAATCATTGCGCTAAATACCTTTTATTGGTATGTGAAATTTAGTTAAAAATGACTTATAAATAAGACAAAAATAGTATATAAGATTTTCTTTTTAATTTTAAAAATGTAACCATGAGCCCATGTCCCGAATTGCTGAAATTGGGTTAACCAAATGGTTAATTATGAATGGCTGTCTTGCCGGCGCTTTGCTTCTCTCTTTTTTTTTTGGTCAAAGGAAGTTCTATTCATAAAACATCAAAGAAACAACGGTTACAAAGAGAAGACTAAAACACAATAGCCTGAATAACAATAACAGACAAAAGCAGGGACAAACAACTACAACAGGAGCAAAACAATTACAACAGAAAGAAAATACAAAAACAGAAAGTAAACTAGGAAAGAAAGCCGACTAGCCACCATTCGAAGAAGAACTGGAATGCGAAGGATTATCAACACCAGCATAAGTCTTCTGAGCCTCCAGAGTTAGAAGAGATAACAAAGCGGGTGCTGGTTGCAAAACCC
The DNA here is from genome assembly GCA_019022615.1 of Acacia melanoxylon. Taxonomy (NCBI): domain Eukaryota; kingdom Viridiplantae; phylum Streptophyta; class Magnoliopsida; order Fabales; family Fabaceae; genus Acacia; species Acacia melanoxylon. The sequence goes on from JAFJYJ010000102.1 coordinate 1,561,727, forward strand.
ACCCAACAGGGCACATCCCTTTAAACGCATCAGCTGCAAGGAGATCCACAGCACGGTTGCCCCCTCTTGGGGAAAAGGACACGGAGAACCCAACCTTAGAAGACAGAAGACTAATAACATCCTGGATAATACTTCTACACCTCCAATCATACAAGTCCGGTGACTTGGCCTTAACACAAGAAAGCAGAGAGAGGCAATCCGATTCAAAAATCACCTTATCATGACCCAGGTCCAAAGCTAGAAGAAGGGCCCTCTTTAGAGCTAAGGCTTCAGTCATAAAGGCAGAAATAGATTTGACTTTATCCACAAACCCCCATCTAAAGAAGCCGGCAAAATCGCGACAAATAACCCCAATAGCAGCATATTTCTCATAGGAAGAAAAGGCTCCATCACAATTAATTTTAAGGTTGCCTCGTGCTGGGGGAAAACAATTAGTGCCAGGACTATCACAGCCCGTCGACAAAAAAGGTTCCCTCACCCCTTTAGCACAGTTAGCCCAAAAATCAAAATTACTTTTTCGAGCCAATTCAATCACAGTACTTGGGTTTGGCTGCCTATGATCAAAAGTCATTTCATTTCTAGCCTTCCAGATAAACCACAGAAGCCAACAAATCAAAGAAATATCATGCTTACTCAGCAGGGGGTACTTGTCGTCAAGATCCACCAAGCATTGAAGTTGGATATATTGGAGACATCAACTCTAGCCCCGAGCGAACAGCCAAACCATATGCATCGCGTCCAGGGGCAATGGAAAAATACATGCTCAATAGTTTCCTCGGCATCTGCACATACTGGACATTGGCTATCTTGGGACCTCCTTCGCCGAAATAGTACGGACTTGGTGGCAACTGCCTTACTCAAGAGCCGCCATATGAATTGTTGTACACGCGGGATCACTTTTATCTTCCAAATCGAGTTCCAGCATGAAGTGTGAATGACAGTCGAAGAGCTAGCCCTATCCACACTAACAGATTTCCAATCTTTCCGGCAATGGTAGCCCATCTTCACCGTATACACTCCATTCTTGGCGCTAGTCCACACCAATTTGTCTTCCAGCCCATTGGAGGGGATAGGGATTTTATATATTGCCTTTTTGACTTCAGGAGATACCAAATGGTTAATAGGCGTGAGGTTCCACTACCCATCAATAATAAGATCACAAACTCTACCCTCTGCGATAATTGGGACATCAGTGGTGCGAGGTCTCTCCGGGAAACCAGCTCCTGGGACCCAGGGGTTACCCCATATCCTGATAGCAGTACCATCACCAATGTCCAACCTAAGATCTTTCCTGAGAAAATCCCTGCCATCTAAGATACTAGACCAACACCATGATGCCTTGTAGCCTTTCTCCGCATTAATGAAGTGTTGTTCAAGGAAGTACACACTTTTGAGCACCCTTGCCCAAAGATCATTTGGCCTCAGCAACAGCCTCCATGCCGTCTTAGTCAGGAGGGCCTCATTCATCATCGATAGGTCTCGAAATCCCATACCACCGGCACTCTTACTACTGGTCATAGCTTCCCAAGCTTTCCAATGAGTCTTGCCTCCAAAGGCATTACCATCCCACCAGAAGTTGGCTATAAGGCTATTGATCTCCTTACAAGTCTTAATGGGGAATCTGAAACAGTTCATCGGATAGATTGGGATTGCCTGGATAACTGCTTTGATCATTACTTCTCGACCGAAAAAAGATAGAAGAGATTGACTCCATCCATGGATTTTACTCGCAACTCGTTCTCTGATGTAAGCCAAAGCCTGGTGCTTAGTTTTTCCCCAAATGCTAGGTATGCCAAGATATGTACCCGGATCCTCTGTTACTGGGATGTTCAACAAGCCGCTCACCATGCTTGTCACTGCAAGAGGAGTGTTAGAAGAGAAGAAAATACTGGATTTATCTAGATTAATTACCTGACCTGAGGCTGCGCAGTACAAATCCAGAATATTAGCCAAATAAGTACAATTACGATGACTAGCAGGCATGTATAAAAGGGCATCATCAGTAAAAAAACTGTGAGTAAGAAATGGACACCCATTACTCAATTTAATACCTTTAAGCCGCTTGTCATTCTGGCTCTTACTTATCATAATGGAAAGCACCTCTGCAACGATAATGAACAGGTATGGCGAGAGGGGGTCTCCCTGGCGAATACCTCTAGTAGGAGTAAAAGATTTCACATTTTCACTAGATAAACAAATATTTAAGCTCACTGAATGCACACATTTCATAACAAGAGACACCCACTTAGAACAGAAACCAAATCGTAATAGGACGTTCTCAATGAAGTCCCACTCAACCCGGTCATATGCCTTACTCATATCCATCTTAAGGGAGAACTCATACTTACCTCCTGATTTCTTACCTCGAAGGTAATGGTAAACCTCATGTGCAATAATGATATTATCATGGATACAATGGCCAGGTACAAATGCACTCTGATTCTGGGAGATACAATCATCAAGCAAAGGTCGCATCCTATTGGCCATAATCTTTGAAATAATTTTATAAGAAAAGTTGCATAGGCCAATAGGCCGAAAATGAGAAACATGTTCCAGTTTATGAATCTTGGGGATTAGAGTGATGTTAGTCATATTAATGCCCTCTAAAACAGAGTGACCTGCAAAAAAAATTATTGACCATAGAACACACAGAATCAACAATTTCAGACCATGCGGAATGATAAAATTTACCAGAAAAACCGTCAGGTCCCGGCGCCTTTGTACTCCCAAGACTAAATGCTGCAGATTTAATCTCCTCTCTTGAAACATGTAACATAAGACTTTGATTCATGTCCTCAAAAATTTTGGGGTCGATATAGCTCAAGACAGCCTCCATTGAATGTGAACCAGAGGTAGCAAAATGATTCTGATAAAAGCTGGCGATATTTTGGGAGATAGCATCCTTCTCCATTAACCAGTTGCCCACATAATCTTTAATACAAGAAATTCGGTTCCTCTGTCTCCTTTTGATAGTGGAAACATGAAAGAAACGAGAATTTTTGTCACCAGCATCTAACCAATTGATCCGAGAGCGCTGCCACCAATACTGCTCTTCTAACTCCAATAATCTATCTAGCTCACCTTTTACCTCCAAAATCTCTCTAGAAATGTCAGGGGTTCGATCACTTTGTGTCAACTCAGCCAGGTGGGCCTTTAAAAGATCAATACGCTTAGCACTAATGTGGAACTCCTTCTTGCTCCATGAAATTAGATTCAGCTTGCATCTTTTTAGATTGCTTAGGAAAGACTCCAACAAGGAATTATCCTGCTCAGAAAAGGTCCGCCAACTCCCTTTGATTACCTCAAGATAGTGTCAATGAGAGGCCCAAGCAGCTTCAAAGCGAAAAGCCTGATTTTTCTTATAATTCTCATACTGACATTGGATAAGCAAAAGATGATGGTCAGAGGACCTAGCCGGATCTATATTAAAGACCTGGAGAGTAGGAAACCACTCTCTCAATTGTAAGTTGCCCAAGGCCCAATCAATGCGTTCGTGGATAGTATCCGGGCTATCACGGTTATTACACCAGGTAAAACTGGAGCCATTGTAACCTAAATCCTCTAACTCACAATCAGCCACAAAACATTTAAAATTAAGGATCTTCCTTCAGGCTCTGGGCAGACCACCACATTTCTCATCTTGGGATAAGATATCATTAAAGTCCCCAAGACATAACCATGAAGTCCTGATGTTGTTGCTAATTCCCCGAACCTCCTGCCAGCATAGCATTCTAGCATCTTCGTCGGTGGGACCATAGATAAAGGTGATATATGATGGAGTAGAAAAAGCAGCAGACATCACACTAGTATGAATAATATTCGAGGATGAGAATAGAATATTAACCGTAAGCACATCAGACCACCATAAAGCCAGGCCGCCACTTCTTCCCACCGGATTAACTATCCATTCTTCATTGAAGCCACACCTTCGTCTCACCTGTTGGAAATTATGCCCTAGGGCAAGTCATTGTACTTTAGACATTTATGTTTATTAAAGTATTCTCTTTTAAGTTATCATTTCGATTTGCATGTTTATAGTGATAGCTGATCCTTGGATATATCTTATAGATTATCCTAAATGTCCCTGGTCGGTCATCTACGCGGGATCGAAGATGAAATAAGACCAGTATGACTTTGATGAGGTATGGAGATACGAATCAAAGTCATGGGCACTTGTAAGAGTACAAGGTGCTGGACCGACCCACCATGAGAAAGCTGCATGGATTTAGTCATAAGCTTATCTCATGTATAACCGCGTCACAACGCCCTTTGACCGAGATCATAATGGATTCCTACATGATGAGTCGCCGATCTTTGACTTAGTCAAAAGTCACCTTTGACCGGGTGATGATAAAGGCTTGGATCGGATCAGTGGTTCTCATGGAGAGGAATGTGAATGGTCAAGATGGAATTTGTCCCTCACATTTGTGAGAGATAATCTTGGGCCCTCGATGAGTGAGTCTAAGAAATGTATGGCCGTACTGTGATGGAAAGGAGTTTCCATTTCAATTATTAGAATACTCGAGAATCGAGAAAGTAATGGTCAAGAAAAGGAAGTTGACATTCTCCATGCCTCATCCTTGACCAAATTATCGCGTGACAAAAGGGACGTGACATGGTTGTACGATAGGTTGCATCGTATTATCGATCCCCATATGAATTGGGTAGTCGCAATGTCTTGCTAGAGGCCGCTTGCGACTTGTGGGCTGGTACAGTATTAGCCCACTGCCAATCTCATGTGGGCCTGCAGGGTCGCACACAAGAATAGCCGAACACGAGCAAAAGTGTCCAGATTTATTGAATCTTATATATGTATAAGATTTAATAAATATTGCATTTAATCTAGGGTGAATATCTATATATATATATAATATATATATATATATATATATATATATATATTATTAAATTCGAAATAATAATAATATTATTTATAGATAATAATATTATTATATATAGTATTTAATTTATTTGATAAATTAAATGACTATAATAAATTGAGATATTGTATCTCGATTTAATTTTTGAATAAAGATATGGTATATCGATTTAATTAAATTGAAATATAGTATCTCATATTTAATTAAATAAAAAGATATCATATCTCATATTTAATTTATAAAGATAAATTAAATATGTAGGCTTATAATTCGGATTAAATAAATATATTAGATTGGATCTATTTTGATAGATTTAATTAATATATTATTTTAATTGAAATTCGAATTTCAAAATTGATTGGATTAATTTTGAATATTTTAATATGGCTTATTAGGGTTTAAGAAACCCTATAAATAGATATTGATCTAGTCATATTATTTACACGGACGAATTAGAAAGCCGCGAGAAACCTTAGAGGAAATAGAGAGACGCGAGTTTTGAAGGCGCTAGCACGCTGCCGCAATCGGGTTCAAGTCGTTCGTGTGGATACCCGTAGATGGAGGAGATTCATGGAGTCTGCTCCTGTTGATCGGAGAAGGTAGCCCACGTGTTCAGATCGAAAGAAACGCTAGTTGAGAATTTCGTATAAGGTATGATTCGGAATCTTTAACCTTGATTTAAATGCGGTTGAGCGATCATCTTCTTGGGATTCGTAAAATTTTTAACTCCGCTGCGTGTACGGATCCCAACAGTGGTATCAGAGCCAACTCAACCGAACGTTTAAATTGGGTTTTTCTATATGAGAATACATGTGATGTATATATGGTTTAACCGAATATTTGTATGCAAGAAACCAAATCTTTATATGAAAGAAATCGAATCTTTGTATGCAAGAATTCGAATCTTGTATGCTTTAAAATACGATACGTGCGTTAGGGTTTTGGTGTGGATCTGAATCGTTCAGATTCATAGATCACATTCGCACATAGGTCATATTCTGAAACGTTCAGATCATCAATGACTCTATACGGTCATTGCAATTCCAGATTGCAATATCGAATTGCAATTCGAGATTGCAATTTGGAATTGCAATACGGAATTGCAATTCGTAATTAATTGCAATTCGTAATTGCAATATTGCAATTCGAATTGCAATTCGTAATTGCAATATCGAATTGCAATTTGCAATTCGTAATTGCAATTCGAATTGCGGAATTGCAAATCGATAATATATTCTAATTATATTATTATATAATATAATTAGAATATATTATTATATTTTAATATAATATAAATTTGAGAAATAAAATAATAAAATATTATATAATTATATAATATAATTTAAATTGGAGAATTTAATATAATATATGTATTATATAATATAATATAAATTAGAAAATTTTAATCATGAATTAAAATATATTTTATTTTACCTTTCAAAGTGTTGTTTGGGTATGGTGAACAATATGGCTCTAGATTTTACAATTGTTGTAAATTTAAATATGGCCTGCGAGCCATGCCTCTCTCTTAAATAATCTTCATGTATATTCTCTTCTCATCTTACTCCCCTCGTATGTGAAAACGAGGTTTCCTATGATGTATTTCTCTTTTATTATTTAGAGAAGTCCTCCCATTGGCTTGAGAGGATTTTAGGTTAAGTATGAGCCATGTTGTATCACAATTTTAATTATGTCTTGATTTAATCTTTGCATGATTAATTTAGAGTTTTAATTGTGAATTGATTAGATCACTCATAATTGATTTAGAATTTTAATTAAGATTTGATTAGATCACTTCTAATTAATTTAGATATTATATGAGATACAATAGTGATTGCATTCATATAAGTAGAATTAATAGGATTAATTTGATTATACCGAAAATACCCTCTAAATAAAATCTTAAGTCATAATGCCATCAATAAATGAATACTTGTCAAAACCTCGATCGCCCATTTGTATGTTCCACCAAAGTGGATGCATTTGAGTTATCTTGGTGAGACGAGAGAGTAATGGTGATACTCTATATTCATTATTGTCATGACTTAATTGAGATCATCAAAACGGTTTTGGATCTCAAGGCATCAGATGGGATTAAACATGTCAGGTCATATGATGATCGAATCCCATAAAGATCTAAGAGTTACATGTGATGTAATTGGCAAAGGGATTGCCTACCTAAATAACTTGATTTTAAGCGTCCTGCCAAAGCGGACTTAAAATTAAGCCAAATATGGATCTTAGCCCACTAATTATAATCAGGGTTCTTAATTTAGTGGGAGGTTATTAATTAAACTTTGCATATCGTTTTATTGTAGAAACATGTCGAATAGTAACACAGCAACATCGTCAATGCGATTAGTCCTTGAGAAGGACGAATTCGATGAGACAAACTTTCTTAACATGTTTGGGGACTTAAGCGTTGATCCTCAGCATGAAAGAAAGGAGTCTCTCATCGATCAACCCATTCCTGACGAGCCTACAGCCAATACTCCAAGAGCTCACAAAGATGCTTACTTGAAGCATCGGGATGACTCTTTGGATTCGGGATGCCGATGCTCGCTACTATGGTTCCAAACCTCGATAGAGATCTAGAACTTGTGGAGGCCTCGGGATGATTGATCATCCTATGGAAATGTTCAAAGCAACAAGGCAAGGCAAGAGAGGTATGAGACCACAAAGGCCTTATTTTCTTGCAAGATGGCTGAAGGTGTATCAGTTAGCCCTCATGTTTTGAACATGAAAGGCTACATTGATCACCTTGAGAGGCTTGGATTCCCCATGTCCCAGGAGTTAGCTACAGATGTGATCTTAAACTCACTCCCAGGAAGTTATGATAACTTTGTCATGGATTACAACATGAACAACATGGAAGAATCAATTTCTGAACTGCATGGGATGCTCAAAACTGCTGAGCAGAGCCTTAAGAAGAGGCCTGGCACTGTTTTGTCCGTTTAGAAAGGAAGAGGTATGAAACAGAAAGCCAAGAAGGCAAAACCTCCGAAGGATGGAGTCTGCTTCTTCTGCAATGAAATCGGTCATTGGAAGAGGAATTACAAACTCTACCTTGAAGATCTGGAAAAGAATGAGAAGGATAGCGGGGCTATCGCTTCAGGTATCTATGTCATAGATATTCATTTGTCTACTTCCTCTACATGGGTATTAGATACTTCATGTGGATCTCACATTTGTATAAATGTGTAGGGTCTCAAGGACAGTAGAAAATTGAAGAAGGGCGAAGTTGACCTATGAGCTGGAAATCGAGCAAGAGTTGCTGCTTTAGCCGTAGACACTTATGGATTAGTTCAGCCCAGTGGGCTTTTGTTAATTTTTTGAACAATTGCTTTTATGTTCTGCTTTGAGTAGTAACATTTTTCACTCTCTTATTTGGATAAGGAAGGTTTCACTTCCATTACTGGGAACCAAGAATGTTCAATTTATCATAATGATAGTTTTTATGCTTTTGGTGATTTGCATGCTATCATTATGTACTTAATTTAGAACATCCTAATAATGGACAAATCTATGACATAACTACTAAAAGGATCAAGTCAAATGATTTGAATCCGACCTACCTATGGCACTGTCGTCTAGGCCATATAAATGAGAAGCGCATTTCGAAACTCCGTATAGATGGACTTTTGAATTCATTTGATTTTGAATCAATTGATACATGTGAATCTTATTTATTTGGATAGATGACAAAGGCTCCTTTTTTAATGGACACGGTGAGAGGGCCACTGATTTATTGGGCCTCATCCATACTGATGTCTGTGGACCAATGAATATTTCTGCTAGAGGAGGTCATTTGTACTTCATTACATTTATAGACGATTTTAGTAGATATGGATATATCTATCTAACGAAACATAAGTCTGAATCTTTTGAAATGTTCAAAATATTCCAAAATGAAGTGCAAAATCAACTTGGCAAAACAATTAAAGCACTTCGATCTGATCGGGGTTGTGAATATTTGAGCCAAAAGTTCATTGACCATCTTAGGAGTTGTGGGATCGTCTCACAACTTACTCCTCCAGGAACACCTCAATAGAATGGTGTTTCTGAACGGAGGAATAGAACTCCATTAGATATGGTTCGATCTATGATGAGTCAAACAGATCTTCCACCTTCCTTTTTGGGGCCATGCCCTGGAAACAGCTGCGTTCACACTAAATCGTGTTCCGTCAAAGGCAGTTGAAAAGACTCCATATGAGATATGGACTGGGAAGAAACCTAGTTTGTCGTTTCTTAAAATTTGGGGATGTGAGGTTTACGTTAAACTGCAAGCCTCCGATGAATTATCATCAAGATCCTCAAAATGCCTTTTTGTGGGGTATCCTAAGGAAACTAAAGGATACTATGTCTACAATCCCTCTGATCACAAAGTGTTTGTCATTCGGAATGGTATCCTTTTGGAAAAAGAGTTTATCTCTAAAAGAGCCAGTGGGAGTAAAGTAAACCTCAAAGAAGTTCGAGAGTCACAGGACAATGTGGAATCACAGATGGAAACCGGAGAAGACTCACAACAAGTTGTTGAGCCTACTCAAGTAACACAGGGCCCACGAAGGTCTGATAGATCACGGCTACAGCCTCAGAGATATGGATTTCTGATTACTGGAAGTCATGATGTTATGCTTATCGAATAGAATGAGCCAACTACCTATCTAGAGGCCGTGGTGGGGCCAGACTCCGAAAAATGGCTAGATGCCATGAAGTATGAAATGCAATCCATGAACGACAATAAGGTGTGGACCTTAGTCGATCCACCTGAAGGTCTAAAAACATTGGGTGCAAGAGGGTTTTCAAAAAGAAAACTGACATGGATGGCAAAGTAAATATCTTCAAGGCACGACTGGTTGCTAAAAGGATTCACTCAAACTCATGGTGTGGACTATGATGAGACCTTTTCCCCAGTTGTAATGGCCAAATCTATCAGAATCCTTCTTGCCATTGCATCATATTATGACTATAAGATATGGCAGATGGATGTCAAAACAGCCTTCCTTAACGGAAAGCTACTTGAGGATGTGTACATGACACAACCTGAGGGTTTTGTGCGTCCAGAGGACTCTGGTAAAGTATGTAAGCTTCAAAGATCCATTTATGGATTGAAGCAGGCATCTCGGAGCTGGAACCATCGTTTTGATGAAGTAGTCAAAGAGTTTGGATTCATTCAAAACATGGATGAACCTTGTGTTTACAAAAAAGGTTAGTGGGAGCACATTTGTATTTCTAGTGCTTTATATTAATGACATCCTACTCATTGGGAATGACATTCCTACCTTGCAGAGTGTCAAGTCTTGGTTAGGATAGTCTTTCTTAATGAAAGATTTAGGCGAAGCCACTTACATCCTAGGGATTAAGATCTATAGAGATAGATCCAAGAGGCTTATAGGTCTAAGTCAGAGCACATAAATAGACAAGATACTGCATAGGTTTAGTATGCAGGATTCTAAAAGGGGTTACATGCCCATGTCTCATGGCATCCATCTCAATAAGGATCTGTGTCCTAGTACACAAGATCAAAGAGACTGCATGAGTTAGATACCATATGCCTCCGCCATTGGATCTATCATGTATGCCATGTTATGTACTCGACCAGATGTGTCATTTGCCTTGAGTATGACCAGCAAATATCAATAAGATCCCGGTGAGAGTCACTGGACTGCTGTCAAGAATATCCTAAAGTACTTAAGAAGGACTAAGGACTTATTCTTGGTTTATGGTGGTTTGGATGATGAGCTCTGTGTGATTGGTTACACAGATGCAAGTTTCCAAACTGACCAAGATAATCTAAGATCGCAATCAGGATATGTATTCCTTGTTGAATGGTGGTGTAGTAAGTTTGGAAGTGCTCTAAGCGAGCACTATAGCTGATTCTCGCAAAAAGCCGAGTATATAGCAGCATCGGATGTAGCTAAAGAGGCATTTTGGATTAGAGAGTTCATTAATGAACTAGGGGTGGTTCCTATCATCTCAAATCCAATAGACTTGTTCTGTGACAATAGCAGCGCTATTGTGCAGACCAAGGAGCCTAGGTCACATCAAAGGACCAAGCATGTACTCAGGCAATTTCATCCTATCAGAGAAATCAATGATAGAGGTGATATAAAAGTATGCAAAGTATCAGGAGAAGACAATCCTCTTACTAAGCCGCTTGCACAAGCGAAACATGAGGGTCATGTTAGGGCAATGAGAATTAGGGTAATTAATGATTGCGCCTAGTGCAAGTGGGAGTCTGTTGGAAATTATGCCCTAGGGAAAGTCATTGTACTTTAGACATTTATGTTTATTAAAGTATTCTCTTTTAAGTTATCATTTCGATTTGCATGTTTATAGTGTTAGCTGATCCTTGGATATATCTTATAGATTATCCTAAATGTCCACGGGTCGGTCATCTACGCGGGATCGAAGATGAAATAAGACCAATATGACTTTGATGAGGTATGGAGATACGAATCAAAGTCATGGGCACTTGTAAGAGTACAAGGTCTTTGGACCGACCCACCATGAGAAAAGTTGCATGGATTTAGTCATAAGCTTATCTCATGTATAACCACGTCACAATGCCCTTTGACCGAGATCATAATGGATTCCTACATGATGAGTCGCGATCTTTGACTTAGTCAAAAGTCACCTTTGACCGGGTGATGATAAAGGCTTGGATCGGGATCAGTGGTTCTCATGGAGAGGAATGTGAATGGTCAAGATGGAATTTGTCCCTCACATTTGTTGAGAGATAATACTGGGCCCCTCGATGAGTGAGTCTAAGAAATGTATGGCCGTACTGTGATGGAAAGGAGTTTCCATTTCAATTATTAGAATACTCGAGAATCGAGAAAGTAATGGTCAAGAAAAGGAAGTTGACATTCTCCATGCCTCATCCTTGACCAAATTATCGCGTGACAAAAGGGACGTGACATGGTTGTACGATAGGTTGCATCGTATTATCGATCCCCATATGAATTGGGTAGTCGCAATGTCTTGCTAGAGGCCGCTTGCGACTTGTGGGCTGGTACAGTATTAGCCCACTGCCAATCTCATGTGGGCCTGCAGGGTCGCACACAAGAATAGCCGAACACGAGCAAAAGTGTCATTTATTGAATCTTATATATGTATAAGATTTAATAAATATTGCATTTAATCTAGGGTGAATATATATATATATATATATATATATATATATATATATATATATATATATATTATTAAATTCGAAATAATAATAATAATATTATTTATAGATAATAATATTATTATATATAGTATTTAATTTATTTGATAAATTAAATGACTATAATAAATTGAGATATTGTATCTAGATTTAATTTTCGAATAAAGATATGGTATATCGATTTAATTAAATTGAAATATAGTATCTCATATTTAATTAAATAAAAAGATATCATATCTCATATTTAATTTATAAAGATAAATTAAATATGTAGGCTTATAATTCGGATTAAATAAATATATTAGATTGGATCTATTTTGATAGATTTAATTAATATATTATTTTAATTGAAATTCGAATTTCAAAATTGATTGGATTAATTTTGAATATTTTAATATGGCTTATTAGGGTTTAAGAAACCCTATAAATAGATATTGATCTAGTCATATTATTTACACGGACGAATTAGAAAGCCGCGAGAAACCTTAGAGGAAATAGAGAGACGCGAGTTTTTGAAGGCGCTAACACGCTGCCGCAATCGGGTTCGAAGCTGTTCGTGTGGATACCCGTAGATGGAGGAGATTCATGGAGTCTGCTCCTGTTGATCGGAGAAGGTAGCCCACGTGTTCATATCGAAAGAAACGCTAGTTGAGAATTTCGTATAAGGTATGATTCGGAATCTTTAACCTTGATTTAAACGCGGTTGAGCGATCCTCTCAGAAGGGATTCGTAAAAGTTTTATAATTCCGCTGCGTGTACGGATCCCAAAAGCACCTTCCTTACGTATCTCGCCTTCTGTTTAGTCTCCATTAAGAAGACCAAATGAGGTTTTTTTCGGAAACATTCTTCCTTCAAGTTTCTGACTGTCAAGGCAACCCCCAAACCTTGACAGTTCCAAGCTAATAGATTCATGGCGAACCGGTGGTTGGTCCCATCCAACCACTGGCGTTACTTGGAAAAGAAGACTCCAAGTCCATATCTGTCTTGTTATTAGCAGCCAACCAACTCTCCGGAAAATCTATCTCAACAGGAGGAGGACTTCCAACAAATGTACCCGATCCAATCGCCTTCCCGGACTGACGAAGATATTTTTTGACTGACTTAAAATTTCTCCTACGCTCCTTCTTCTCCTTAAGCGGGGCCGTACTTGCATTGATCAAATCCCCTTCTGGATTAAAATCCAGCTTTCTACACTTACTCAATTTTCCAAGCTCAAGGTCATCTTCATGGAGTCTCTTAATCCTAATTCCTTTCAAACCAGCGGATACAGCCGAGATAGGAGACAACCCATTAAAAGGAATCATCGATTTTAATTTAGGCTCATCATCATTTGGGAAGTCAACACTATAAGGTTGGGAATTATATGAGACATTATGAAAAAGAGCATCAGGATTAAGAGAGCTACCCATTATCATTTCTGGAGACTCAACTTCAATAATTGACAGGCCCACGGTCTGATTGGTAATGTGCATATCAGCTGCTATGAAAGGAGAAAAACCCTGGGCCGAGATGGATGAATTGCTTATTGATGAAGAGCCTGCTAGATAATTGTTATGTAAACCATGGCCATCATTCTCAAGATTTATTGTTAAGCCTGCAACTATTAAAGGCGCATCACATGGGAGTCGGCCCAAGCACGAAAGCCCAAATCCATTCAACTTCTCCTTTTTTTTGTCCGCCCCACCCGCCAATTCCTCATGCATCAGATTCCTTAGAGTCACGTGCTCCTCCTCTTCCCTGCTGACGTCACGGTTCCCTCATCCAGTCACCATCAAGATAGCTTCTTTTTGCGTTGACTGCTTCAGCCCTTGCGTCACCTCTTCTTGCACCATAGCAGAGATCTCTGTGGCATTCTCGGAACCACCGTCGACCGTTGGGCGCAGAGTTCGCCGGAGAAGCATCTCAGTCTCCAGGTGCGACGCTTCCTCCGACAGTGCGTCTCGGCGAGTTGCTGTCAACTGAGAGGAACATTCTGACAAACCTAACGGCTCCAAGGGGATGATTATCGGCGGTCTGGAGAGATCCGAGCCATCTCCGACCACCGTCCGAGCTGGTTCCCACCGAGAAATAGTCTGCCTTGACTGGATAATGGCATTCCCCTCCATCTTTTCCGGCGACGAGCTCCGGTGAAATGAAGTCGACAAAGAACCTACTTCCCCATACCGAGCTTCCTCCCAATCCACTCTACAAATCTCCAAAGCTTCCTCCAAAGTCTTAACAGAGGTCGTACAAAGCCAGTTACCGTAAACCACTTTCACGTGCTCATCATCGGTTGGCGTCTTGAGCTCCTCACAACTTCGACCCTCATGCCCAACATGCCCACACTTGTAACAGAAGTTTGGTAGACGCTCGTATTTGATGGTGACCCAGGCAGGTGCTTTCTTGTCTCTCGAAACCCAGAAGCCTGAAGACAGAGGTTCATTCAAATTTAACAGAACTCGAGCACGGATGAAGCTTCGTCCCATGTTACCATCGATCATCGGCTTCTCAAACATAACCGTCTCACCCACAGAATCACCCAGTATTTTAGCATTACTACGGATGAAGCTTCGTCCCATGTTACCATCGATCATCGGCTTCTCAAACATAACCGTCTCACCCACAGAATCACCCAGTATTTTAGCATTACTACTATCGAAAGCTTCTAATGGAAGCCCATGGAATTGTACCCAGACCGGTGCTCTGTCAAAGCTAACGTCTTGAAGGACCATACACTCTTCCCATGGTTGAAGATTTAGAAGATGACCTTGGATCGACCGAGGTCGTCCCTTGAGTATTCGGTTATAATCTGCTCTCTTGACAAACCTGAAGAGGAAAACCAGTTGGGACCTCTCAAGCTCAAGAACTTCCACTCCTTCATTCAATTGCCATCCCTTCTTTATCATCGCAGTCACCGTCGGGATATGCAAGCTTTTACCAGTGAGGATCTTCCCCACTAACGTACAACGCTGGGTTTCAGATTTCTTTCCCAAGTTTAGAATAACTTCCTGCCTCTTACCAGTGCCACTACTTCTGTTTACCTCCAAAACTCCAGCCATCACCAAGCTACCCTTACTCACACAACACACTTAGAATTTAGAAGAAAATACAAAAGGACAGGATCGACGTTCAAAGAAACATCAACCCAACATGTTCACGAGGAACCAAGAACTCACACAAGGAGAGAAGAAAGGCTCTCACGCGCGGGGAGCAAAAAAATTCTAATAACTCGAAGATTCATTGCGCTTTGCTTCTCTCACACTATGAATCTGCTAGATTTTTTTTTGCTCGAGTATGAATCTGCTAGATGACAACACAAGAAACAATGACTTTTCTCAGTTCTCACTTCTCAGTACACAAAGTGTCAAGTGGTAATAGGTTTCTCGATGAAAATCTCCACCTAATGACAATTTTACCCTTTTATTACTGATATAACTATCAGTATTCTTAAGCAATAAATCTTATTTTTAATATTAAAATATATAGTGTTTAATTTAGTAAATTCAAAATTTATTTTTGATTAAATTTATTATAGAAATTTTTTACTTTAATAAAAAAATAAAAATTGCAACTATATGCCTTTTTATTGAACCAAATTAAATTTTAAAAAGTAACATAAAAATTTGTTACTTCGACATTCAACTTTAAATAATGCATGAATATAAACGTGATAAATTTTAAGTTTTAGCTTTTTTTAATCAATTAAAAAAATAGGACAATGCATGTTATTATATTTCTTTTATCTTTGTTTGAAATCAATCATAATCATCATGGTAAAAAAATAAAATAAAAAATCATCATAACCATCAATGAAACGTCATTCTTTAGGATCTAGAGAGCCAGTGGCGAGTTAGGGTATACACTAAAATGATAGTTGTAGATAATGTTTGACAAAGGAATTGTATTTTAAAACTAATTATATAACTTAATGAAGTATTAAAAATAAAAAAATGAATATTAAATGAAATACTTCATTAAAATAATCATTTTATGTTTGTGTGTAATTATATATTACTTCTTCCGGTCTTTAATATAAGACACATTTACTTAATTTGAATAAATTAAGGAAGTTAGTTAATATGAGATGTATTTTTTAAAACACTCTAATTATTATTCTCAATTCTCTTATTTAGTGTCCTCCTTGATTATTGTTGAGGAAGCATCAATAGGGGTAAATTAGGAAAATATTGACATATATGAAAAATATGTCATATATTTATGACTAACATCAACTTCCCAGATATATCCTATATTATCATCCTCAATTCCCCCATTTACTGTCCTCTTTGATTATTATTGAGGAAACATAACTATGGGTAAATTAGAAAAATATTAAAAAATATAAAAAATATGTCATATATTTATGACTTAGATCAACTCCCTAAATATATCCTATATTAAGGTTGAGAGGGAGTATTTAGGTGTGGGTTGTTAGTACTTAGGTGTCCTAGAGACAATCTGTAAGGACAGATCAACACCTTTTTCTACGTTGTAGTATTTCATTAATGAGCATATTTTATCTTTATCATATTTATGTCTCACCTTTATTTTAAAGTAAATATGTGTTTGAAGATAAAAGCCCTAGGAATAGAATATGTGTTAATTTTGAGGATCAATGATAGAGATCATGATCATGAGGATTCGAGAACACTGTATATCTATTACCTAAAACTTGTTCCTAGTCTTGAATCACCAAGAAAAGGCATTGATGATCCCAATAAGACTAGTACGACATCATCTACTTGTATAGAGATACAAGGTAGGGACCTCATGAAATACAGGCATAGAGATGCCTTAGCTGATGTTGTGGGTAGATCTGTTAGAGAACAGATAGTACCAAACAGACTCGCCGAGAGACTCTACAAAGATTCATTATAGAGAGTATCGTTGGATATGTAAAGTCTCTCATCGTTTGGTAGTATGGATCGTCCTGGACTTAAGTGTTAGTTCTCTATGTGTTTTGATGATAACTGACAATTGTAAACACAAGTTGAAGTTTGTCTTTGGTAAGTTCAAAAGCTTACTGTCAAAGGCAAACTCGAGTTTTGGAAGAAAAACTCGAGTTTGGACTTGACAGAGGATAGCTCAAATTTATAAAGTAAAGAAAACTCCAGTTTGCTTAGGCAAACTCGAGTTTGCAAGTCACAGAGAACACTCAAGCTTTTCACATCAAGGCAAACTGGAGTTTGGTTTTACAAACTCGAGTTTGTACCATACAGAGACACCTCAAGTTTCCTGAGGAATACAAAACTCCAGTTTTGATTTACAAACTCCAGGTTTCTTTTAGACTTGGCTATCACCCAAGAGGGGGGGTGAATTGGGTGTCGAATAAAACTTAACGAACTTTGAAAAACTTTTCGCAACTTACTGAAGGAGGTTTGAATGACAATAATAATTTATAAACCGATAGACAGTCATTCAAAACATATATGCTGAAATATAAGAGTTTAGGGAAGAGAATATGCAAACAGAGATTTATACTGGTTCGGCCCAATCCTTGACCTACGTCCAGTCCCCAACAGATAATCACTCTCAAAGGTTCCACAACCTTGAGATTTGATTACTAAACAGATAATCAAATAAGTGTTTGGACTCTCTCACAGAGTAGATAATTATCACTGAAGTACATAATCGATCATCTCACTCTCTACTATAAACTATGTAAGCATTGAGAAACAGAGTGTTTGAACTATCGACAGTGAAGTAGTAAAATCATTTTGTTGGCCTTGTCGATTCATTCATCAATCGTCGCCACCTCCTTCGGTTTGAAGCCTTTGCTATTTATAGGCAATGAAGATCATTTAACTGTTGTGAGCATTCGTCTGTTGAGTATTTCTTCCCGTTGGAATATGACCGTTGTGACTTCGCTCAAGGTTACCGTTGTAAGCTCTGACGTAATCATTCACTTTTTGATAATATGATATTAATCCTTCGTTTGATCATCTGCAACTTGCTAACAAACATGATTAATAACATTGAGAAGTATAGCAAGTAGAAATCAATTGATAAGAGAGATTTCTGAATTCTCGGAGACGGTGATTTTGAAAACAGAGGATGATCATGCTCGAGTAAGAACAATAGTGTGCTCGGGCATGCTTCTTATGAGATAGTTAAAATCATACTTGGTCGCTGATGCTCGGGCAAAGGTATTTTGCCTGCTCGAGCATGGTGCTCGAGCATGATAATTATCATGCTTGGGCAAGCTTTCTTTACAGAGGCTTGAAAGTGTTCTGCTTCGTTGTTGCTCGAGCATGGTGCTATTCTTGCTCGAGCAAGACATAGACAGAGGCGAAGGAATGTGCATCCAGCGACGTTGCTTGGGCAACCCAGAAAGCATGCTTGCGGAGATACATACATTTGGTGATGTTGCTCGAGCATGAAACCAGGCTTGCTCGGGCAAGCTTCTTAATCACGTTGTCTCAGGGTATGCTCGGGCAAGTCTTCTCTCCTGCTTGGGCATGGTGCTCGAGCATGATATTTTTCATGCTCGGGCAAGCTATATGAATCAGTGTTGTAATGCTCAGGCATCCCAGAGACGCTGCTTGAGCATAGTTGAGTCAGAGAGCAAAATGGCTTAGGAGAATGCTTGCTCGGGCAACACTTTGTTCCTGCTCGAGCATGCTGCTTGGGTAGAACATTCTCTTGCTCGGGCATAAGTCATACAGAGGCGATGATTAAGAGACTCAGCGATGTTGCTTGGGTAGTGCTTCTACTTTGCTCGAGCATGATGCTCGGGCATGTTACTTTCGTTGCTCGGGCACAAAGTTTTTGCCCATGTTTTTCTCTTATCTTTGTTGTCACCCCGATGATGCTCGGGCATTCTAATTACTCTGCTCGGGCATCCCTTAATTGAAGCATTATGCTTGGGCATTTAAAATTCTCTGAGGCTTCTGATCTTGTGCAAATATCATCAGATGAATGAATTTTATTTTTGAGCAGCTTTTTTGTAATGTTCTGAACAGACCTTCAACTTCAAAACATCATCTCTCCTTCAATTGATCTTTTGTTTTCATGATATTTATGTTTTTGGAAAGGTATGTGAGTCTAGATTCAAATGGCACTGATTTCATCTCAATCAGATTTATCGTTTGTGAGATATGCTCAAAATACCGAAGCTTGTTCTGGACTATGACGTGAATTTCAGTTGCACCTTCTACAAATCATAGCTCTCTCATATGAACTCATTTGGACTTTTATTTTATATCAAAATGACGCATTGGGCGTCTAGTTTCATATGCCACTGATTTCATGTCAATCCGATTCCTGTTTTGGGAGATATCATCGAATTACCAGAGGTCGTCAGAAACAGAGCTGAACAGAGTATGCTGAAGAACAACCTTGCTCGAGCAAGCTTTCTTCTTTGCTCGGGCAAGAGCGGATTTTGGGCTAGAAATGCACCTTGCTCGGGCAGACCTTTGTTGTTGCTCGAGCATGACTTCAGAAACTCAATATGCTCGAGCAAGACACGGTTCAAGTGATAGAAATAGCTGAAATTACATAAATACCCCCAAACAAACCAGTATTCATCCGGAAGCTTGAACTTTCTTGTTTTAACTCCGAATTGAGTCGTTCCAACTTCTGTTTGATCACAGAGGCTTGAATATTGATATTCAAGAGTGTAAATTACATAAATACCCTCCAACAAACCAGTATTCATCCGGAATCTTGAACTTGCTTGTTTTAACTCCGAATTAAATCGTTCCAACTTCTATTTGATCACAGAGAATTTCATATTGATATTCTCATGATATTTAACAAGTTCTTCTTTCTTCAAACTCCATTCTTGATCATTCTCTATAATTTAATTTAGACTAACCTATAATAAACAAAGTAGTTAGTCAATGTATATGATATAAACTTTTTGTTCTAGATAATGGCATCAATATAAGACATCATCAAAACTAAGCATAACTAACATTTTCAACTACCAGAAAGTTTGTAAAAGTTTTTCTCTTATGAGGAAACTTGAGTTTAGATTTTGTAAACTCGAGTTTTGGTCATACAGAGAGCTCCCAAAGTTTTGAACTTTAGTAAACTGCAGTTTTCTTATGGAAACTCCAGTTTACACCAAATAGAGAGTTTTGTCAAGTTTTGTGAACTTGACCAAACTCGAGTTTGTGATTTTCAAACTCGAGTTTGGGTTTGGCAGAGAGTCTAAATATTTTTCATCACAAGCAAACTCCAGTTTATATTTGAAAACTCCAGTTTGCACTTGGCCAAGCATTTTCTAAGTTTTCCAAAGTTATGAGGAAACTCGAGTTTGTATTTGAAAACTCGAGTTTGTGCTTGACAGAAAGTTATCATGTTTTATCCACCTTGAGAAAACTCCAGTTTGTTTTGAAAACTCCAGTTTTCACTTAGCAAAGATTTTCAAAGGTTTTCAATTTTAAAAGGAAACTCGAATTTGGTTTTGGAAACTCAAGTTTGTGCCTTAGAGAGCTTTGCTCATTTCGGTAATTTGAAAACTCAAGTTTAAATTTGGAAACTCCAGTTTTGAGATTTTGGACTTAAACATGTTTTCACTATAAAAGTCCAAAACTCGAGTTTGATATTAAGAAACTTGAGTTTGCTCAAAGTTTCAAAATGTTCTTCAAAACTCAACTTGCGACATTCTTCTCAGGAAGAAGGAAACTCGAGTTATGTTTTGGAAACTCGAGTTTGGCCTTCTGGAAACTCCAGTTTGTGAGAACAAACTCGAGTTTGTGTCGCTGTGTTTGAAAATCAAATTGCACGAATTTGTGAAATCTTCATGTTTGATCTCTACTTCTTATCATCATTCATTACTATTCCTAACTATGTTTAATCAGTTTGTTAGTGAGTTTAAGAAGTTTTAGAGGATGTTAAATGAAGATTTGAATAAAAGCAAAAAGTGACGTCAGCACATTAAATGCAAAGTCCAGAAAACTTGCATCCTTTTGGACAATCATTCTACACACGTTGCAAAGGGATTAATGTTTCCTTTCCACATCCGATGTTGCTCTTCCATGATTAATATTCAAGAAGTCAACCATAAACTTCGTGCAACATTTGGATTAAGCAAAAGTAGAGAGAAAAGAAGACCAAAGCTTAACCTAATCCTTCCTTAATGTTGGCAACGGTCACATTGAAGATTACAACGGTCATTTAATGCTCTCTTAGTATAAATAGAGCTGTATTCAATTCTTCTCAACAACCAATCTACAGAAAACGAAAATCATTCAAGTTTCCAACTACTCTTTGAGTTTTCTTATGTAGAGTATATTTTGATACATTTGTACTTCAGTGATTATATTTATCCACTCTTAAAGAGAGTTTATTTATTGAAATTCATTTATTGTAAGAATCTCAAGTCAGGGGACTTGGAGATTGGGATATTGATTGCAACTTGTAAGGGCAAGTAAGTTCTAGTGAGAGAATTATTCTAGAGTTACAGAGTGTGTAATCAATTGAGATAGTGAAATCCTAGAGTGTCGGGGGACTGGACGTAGGTCAAGAGATTGGACCGAACCAGTATAAATTCCTGGTGTCTTACTTTCCTTTCTCTTCTTTGTTATACCTTGTTTTCAGAATACTAAAACAGAGCTTTAGAAAATAATTTTTAAAATCCCCAATTCACCCCCCTCTTGGTGATTAAGCTCCACTTTCATTAAGGATGTCATCGAACACTATGTCCTAGGGTTACACTTTGATTATACAACTCTATCCACCTGAAAATGGGGAGAACAATGTACTCTTGGGTGTAACTCAAATACATGAGTATAGATGGACATGCCAAGAGGACTCACAGTCCTTTACAAGGGATTAGTTATTCACAAGACCAGTAGAGCTTAGAAAGCTTTTAATTAACTTGGGAGACTGTGGGCAGAACAAGTGATCATGAAGAGTCATGATCCGTTATCGAGTTAATATAAGAAGATTCTAGTTCTGTTAAATAGCTACATTTAGTCAATTAAGAGAGATGATACTCTATCTTTGCTCTCGACTAAATGTGAATGACGATGTGAGGGATGATGCCTGCACGGTATCCAAATATGAAAGGTAGATCACTTGATCAACTGAATTAGTTCTGGGGCCGCATAGCATTGCTAGTATCTTATGAGGTCATTAAATAAATTGGGCCCGTTAAAGGGGTTTTAATTGGTCCAAGTTTATTTATGTCAGTGACTAATTGGGCCTAATGGGTCACACACAAAGGTTATTCCCGATTGTTTATAATTAGCAAACTTGGGCCGATAATTGTTATTGGGCTTTATCAAGAGTAAAGGTGTAATTGGTTTGAAGTAGGACTCCAACCCCAATTAGGAGGAAAATGGCATCACATATATGGTCCCAAGTGAGAAATCAATTTCTCCACAAAAGGGCTCAAATGTGTTGGAAGACCCAACAGAGTTTTAGGCCAAGTTGAATTTGAAAAGGTTAGGTTATAAAAGATAATTCTAAATGATTTTGAATTTTAGTTTAAGAGATGAATGTGATCCATCATCTTAAATTATTATTCAATTAATCAAGATATGAATTTAATTCATTAGGATTTGGATTTTCCAATTCAAGTTTGGATTGGGCCTTTCTTGTGAGCATTTAAATTAGGGTTAGACTCTTATAAAGTGCTGATTTTTTATGTGCCCTTTTTATGGACGTTTTTTGAAAGAAAAGAAAAGAAATAAATGTGATCCATCATCTTAAATACAATCAAACAATCAAAATATGAATATGATTCATCATATTAAATTCAATCAATCAATCAAGATTTGAATTTAATGTGACTTGGTTGACAACTAGTGGACTTATTACCTAAAACCCTTTTCTTAGTGCATAAGCTGAAAATTCCTAAGGCAATTAGGGCTAGGAATTTTGGCCCACCAAAGCTATAAAAGGGCGAGGGTTGGACGTTTTTTGATCATCCTTATGATCTCTAAATTTTGGTCTTTACCAAAGGTTTAGAGAGGAAAAGGCACCACCCATAAAAGGGTAAGGTTCCAACCTTGTTCATCCTATCTTTAACCTAATCCTAAGAAACCATCATCTTCTTGAAAAGATAAAAACTCATGGAAACCAAAACTCAACCTTGTCTTCGCCTAGCAAACATCCAAGGAGTGGGAGGTTTCAAGAGAAGGAGTTCTCATTGCAATTGGGGGAAGCCGTGTGGATCAACGTTAGAGGACATCAATAACCTTGAAATCTTCGAGTGATCTAAGGTAATTATAATCTCCAATAATCGTTTTATAAAATTATCCTAAACCCCAATAGTTGTTTTAACTAGTAATCCTGAAACTCATGAATATTATAAATTGTTATGAATTCTCATGAGTACCGTAAAGAGTTACGGATTAATAATTAATAATTAATTAGCATAATGAGTTAAGGTTAATAATTCATGAGGACCATAAGGAGTTACGGGTTTCCGCAACAAACAAAATTTTTGTTTTCAACCTCATGAAACTTTGCATGAAAGTCATGTAATAGGCAAAATTAACCAACAGGTTAAGTATAGGGGTAAATAATAACTAGAAAGTTTTTAAGGTTTGATTAGGTTGAGTTAGAGATATTATTTCTATCAAATTAAATTTTAATATGTATTTATTTTTAAATAAATGAATTTAAATGCTATTTTTTCCAAAAAAGTAGAACATAATTAAAATAAATAAATACACATATATTAATTAATATAGTATAATCAATATAATAATTAATATTAACAATAATTGATATTCTTAAGTTATAATAATATTAATATATTATGTTTTCTTTGCATGTTTCTCTACAGCGAATGTCCATAGTTGAAACTTGAAAGAACGGATTACACACTACTACAAAACAGGGTTACGACGTCCTACTTTTTGCACATTTAACGTCCTTTTTTCAGTGGGGCGTCTATCTGAGGGGCGCTGTAGGCAATACTTACGGCGTCCTAGTTTTAATTAGACGCCTTAAATTATGACTTAAGGCGTCTAATAATTTAAATAGGACGCCTTAAGTATGACACAAGGTTGCTAGAGCACACTTAAGGCGTCTAAGTATATATATTAGACGCCTTAAGTGACACAGAGTGGTCTTCTAGAGCACTCTTAAGGCGTCTAAGTATATATATTAGACACCTTAAGTGTGGATTATGTCATCTAATATATGTACTTAGACGCCTTAATATACACCTAAGGCGTCTAAGAAACATAATTAGACCCCATAATCCACACTTAAGGCGTCTAATTGTGGACTTAGACGCCTTCGGTGTTATTTTTTATTTTTAAAAAATATTTGCTTTCTATATTCACTGCCCACAATCCCTTACAAAAACCTGAGCAGGCAAAAATCACCACAATGTGCTAAAAGGTTAGCTCAGCTAACCTCATACAGAAACAGAATGCACGCAATGTATATATAACATATGAATTGGCTAACAAAGTGTAAGTGGCTATAACTTCAAATCATCTTGACCAATTTGCTTTAACTAATTCAAGTGGTAACTACTACTACTACTACTACTACTACTACTACTACTACTACTACTACTTCTATTTACAACAATCACCACAAAGTGTCAAAAAGTTGTCTAGCTACCTGCTACTAATTAAACAATATAAAGACTAATTAACTTCATTAATCTCTGTGTTCAAGAAGATGTCCAGCCAACATGTTTCGAATAAAATCCATATCTTGCTCCGAGTAGGCATCCTCAATACCAAAAACCTGTAAAATGGAAAACAAGGTATAAGATAAATCAATTAAGTGAATGAATTAATTACACAACTAAAGTACAACTTCAAAAAATCATTTGAGAATGAAGGACCAATTACCTGGTCAAAATCTGAAGTTTGTCTGCTCTGAATGATGGCATTCATCTAGAGCATGATATAGTATCCGCACTCAGTGCCCCCTGGTTGTCGAGGGCACTATAAATGAAAAGCAAATGGTTACTTGAATTCCTTTTTAATGAATAAAGGCATATCGAATTCTACTGTCAATGAAATAACTTGAATTAAAACAAACTACTTACTTTAGAATAAACCTACATCGGTTCTCTACTTGGACCCCCTTTAATCCCATCAATCAATCTATATGCCTTCAGTGCACTATCATTAAAATGAAAATGAACAGACATTATAACAATTCATTTAATTCAAGAATATCAATGATTTAGAAAAAAAGTTTACTTACTTGCTAAACATGGTTTTTATATCTTTGTGTGGCCTCTTACCCATGGAATCGAACCAATAGACGGTGTTAATGGGTGGACAAACAGCACACAAAGTCCAATGATAATTAAAACAATACATACAGAATAAGATTAAGTTAAGATAAGAAAGCAATTTATTCTTAAACATCTTAAATAGACAAAACTAAAATACGTACCCTTCATGAATTGGTGCTAGATAACAAGGCAATTTCGACTCTTGCATTGTAAAACCCACATAAGATGTCCTTATTTCCAAGGTACTGTGGCTCCTTGCTGTGTAAGATGGACATAAAAATCCCTATGACTCATGTCTTCTGATTTGTACGCACAGGTTGTGGAAGAAACTATGATGGAATTAAAAAGATAAATGAATTATTGAATATATAAAACGAAAAAAGCACATGATTAATTGAAGGGTAAAAAATTTACTTACAGGACTCCAAGTTTAAGCCAACATACATCTAGCTCTTTTAAATGAATAAACTGCGTAAGATCTTCGTTGTCAATTAAAAAAAAGATACGATGAAAATCTTGAGCCGAGAATTCCCTCAGGCATCTGCATGGGGATTTCTGTAATGTCATTGTACACTTGTTCCAGTCGTGCCAAGAAAGGAAATTCTATCACATGGTGCTCATCCTAGTAAAACATAAAATACAGATTATGAGTAGGTTGAGAAGAAAATGTAGTAATAAGTTGTATTTCAAGTTTATGTCAAGATACAACATATTTAAGCAAGTGTAAATCAGATTTAGATACAACAATTTAAACAATTTCAGGTTTGACAACAAAAAATCCCCAAGTCACAAAGAAAAGGATGTCATACACAAAAGAGTTGCTCTAAAACACATAAACATAGCAATAATGATAGCAATAGTCTAAAATTCAAGTAATGTTAGTATTTCCTACCATTGGAGGTGCCAGCGTGCAGTCAATAAGTTTCTTCGGCCAAAGAATGTACGATCCTATCGCGTTGCCTAGTTTAGGAACCTCGTCATCAGGGATCGAGATGGCTATTTCTCCTTCCCCCTCTCGAACAGACGTCACAGTCACCCTACGTTGATTTTTTGGAATTTGTTTATTATGGTGGGTGGTGAATTGTGAGTGAACGAGAGCATCGGCCACTTGACGAAGTTGTGGGACATCCACAAATAGCTTGCAAGGTTGTCCACCCTGTGGAGGGAGAGAAGGTTCACATTGTAGTACCTCCGGAGGGTTATAACTGTCTTTCGTGCTTGGGACGGCCGGGGAATCCTGGGTTGGGACAGACGATTGCATCATAGATGCCACTTCACCACGCACCTCTTTAATGATATCTCCAAGGAATTCCGCTTGAAGTCTTGCTACAAGCTCTAGACTAGGATTATCATGTGAACAACAATGTGATTTGGGTCCAAAATATTTTCTGATGCCAATTCCTCTTGGCTCCCCTCGAAGACAACCAGGGTTATCTGGTTTCCCAATCGCTATTGATATGATGTCCATCCGGTGACCGGCGTGAATGAACCTTGGTCGCTCTCTTGTTCAAGTGAATCCTGTATCATACAATTTTAATCCAATGAAAATTAAATACTTGTAATATGAAACAATTTGGAAATTATGACAGAGATTTGCCGTCATCTCCCAAAATAACCAGATTAGAAAAGATTTGCAGTATAATGTAACCTGGGTCGTTTCTCTCAAGGAATTTGCGGTGGGTTTAAATCAAGAATGAAAAAAAAAACAACAACAACAAAATTGGGGGTTTTTGATTTGAAAAGCATTAAAACGAAAATAAAGCGAAACAGATCTGAAATATGCAAAGCAGATTAAAACGAGATTGCAATAGATTAAAACGATCAACCCAACGTTTAGATTCCGAAACTTCCTTCATTGAACGAAATATAAACGAACTCGCGTTTGGCCCCGGACGAACCGAAAATCTCGATTCGTCCGTAAATCCCTCGACTAGACGATCGTCTAGAATCTGTCCGAAAAGTGGCGTCTCTCACCGTGCAATCGCACAACAACACTCTAACCTAGTTCGAACTCGGTCCTTGGGATGAACCAAACCGAATATTAAATCTAATATTCGAACTATTTTAAATCGGATCCGATAAGATGAAAACAAACGAGTAAAGTTACCGATTGAGTACGAGTTCTCTGGATGAATCATGGAATCCTCAACGTTGGGTTAACCACAGAAGGTTTAGCCGAACATGGCTGGGAAAATCGAAGAACAGACGAAGAACGCGAAGAACACGAAGAACACGAAGAACATTTCAGAGAATCTGAAAACCTCTACTTTGATCCACAAAACATAATAAAAACGTGAATCCATGTGTTTGTGGCTGCTGCCTTACTTAACCTAAGATGAAAAACGAAATGGGGCTCCAATCAATAATCCAGGCCCAAAACAGAAAATAATACAGAATGGGCTTTAGTCACAAATTCGAGCCCAAATAAAACATCTGACTTTGGCTTCAAAATCGACCGTCTTCTTGTCCAAATTTGCCCTTCATGTCTTCATAACAATTGTAGATCTCTGAATCATCTGAAATATGAAACAAAAATGAGGCAAATCCGATGTCTAGTTCAAGAGTTATGGTAAGATTAGTGAAGCAATGTAAAACTGGAATTTTATTAATAAAAATGGCTAAAATATAATCAAAGGCCCAAAGCCCAAATAAGTATAAAAGCCATTATTTATTAACTAAAAAGTCCTAAATTATTAATCAAGAGATAAAAAGAAGTGTATAAAATATTCAATTATCACGTACTTCAATTTTAACTACTTACGATCTTTACAGCAACCTCAGCAACAACTGGATTGATGTATTTGTCACCTTTAAGCCTCACAACTTTCCATTTTTGGTAACACGGAGGAGGATCTGAAGACTGAACAATCATGCTAGGATCTGATTTGGCAGCTTCCTTCCTTTTCTCCAAATCTTCTGCCATCATCCTTCGTTCAAGTTTTTTATAACTAGCTCGAGACATGTAATCTTTGGTACTTATTTTTCTTGCTTCGCTTGATTTGCTTCACTTACTTCCGTGAAACAAAAACAAAGAAAACTAAGTCAATGATGTCAAGTATATTGAAATAAAAGATAAGATAAGATTTGAAAGAAATTTTACAATAAATTGAGGCTCGTGTCGTGACGCCACAAATAACCTCCAGTCCTATGGAGAAATGTATGTATATTTAACACATGGATCCTCGTTCCTCCTTGCCCCTCGAATATACTTTTTGGAGAGCTTGTTCTTGAAATCTTTCCATCGAAGATGAACCGCCCCCATCAAGTGTTTCTGCATCGCCTTATTGTCGGGGACATCGTACGTTTGCTGCAAGATAAATGATAAGATAATTACATTTCAAGCAATATGACTAAAGATACAAATGCAGATATATTGAAAGTTATATACCAAAAGTTGTCGCCAAATCAAGTCCTTCGTTTTCTGTGGAACTGACCTCCAGTCCGAGTACACAATGCGAACTTTGCTTCGAGCTAAATAGCCAATATAGCTAATGAATTTGTCTTCCTCATCACCAATTGGATTCTTATTAGCATCGAAGTCCACATAGAGCCTCTCCCGTTGTTGTTCATGACGTGCAACAAAAGCTCCCATCTTTGTGCTGCCTCTAACCTTTTTCACACCGGGTTCGCCTTCATCGCTGTGTGACCCATCAGAGTTGTCCATATTCCTGTTAAGACAAATAAATGTAGGATAGATTATTAAGTTGTAATTAAATGAATAAAATAAACAAACAGGTAAAATGAAAACAAAAAATCAGACAATACTATTTCATAACTTAAGGTCTTACTTTATACAGTTTCCCATATTCCTTCACAATGATCATTTCTTATAGCATATTCTTCATCATCTACCAAATCTACTTCAGTTGCTGTAGGTGGATTTGTTGTGAAAGGTGGTGTATCTTCAAGGTTTAAGGATTCTTCACCATACTTCTATTTTTTTACTTTGGATTACAATGGACATCTTTTTATTTGCAGGGTCTGTGACATAAAACACTTGTTTCGCCTGGCTTGCTAGAATGAATGGCTCATCTCTATGACCAACTCTATGAAGATCAACTGAGACAAATCCAAATTGTGGATCTATTACAACAGCATTATTGCTAACCCACTTACATTTCAATAAAGCAACTTTGAACTTATTGTAAGACATCTCCCATATTTCTTCAATAACGCCATAATAGGCCATTGATGCTAATACGAGGTTTTTGTCTTTCGAACTTGAAAAGTGCATAGATTCAGCTTCAACCATCACCCCACTATTTTGCATAGAACTTCTGTCATCTTGGTCTTTGGTGTAGAAAGAATACCCGTTTATCTCATAACCGCTCCAAGTGATGACCTGATAAGAAGGCCCCCAAGCTAACCACTCAATTGTATCAGACACCTCGGTATCGTGCGACACCTTCTCCTCGAACCACTTTATGAATCTCTTGTTTTGCTCATTCGCTATCTGCATGTCATTCTTCTTTGGATTCATATTCTTCAAACTCTGTTTGTGTTCATCTATGTATGGTCAAACTTCTTCCATATTATTCCAGATATATAAGTGTGCCTGCAACAATTCTTCACGAGACATATTCTTCATTTTGAGTCCTCTAATTCCCTTGCTTATCCCCTCATCGTGCTGAGAATGTACCATGGCCCCTGATAGATAATCTTTGCAAAAGTCCATAGCCTCTTCAACTACATATCTTTCAACAATTGAGGCTTCCGGTCGATAAGGATTTTTTGAATACCCTTTTAAGATCTTCATATATCGCTCGAAAGGGTACATCCACTTTAGGTAAATTGGATCGCAGAGCCTTACCTCCCTTACCAAATGCACTATCAAATGCACCATTATATCAAAAAATGTGGGAGGAAAATGCAACTCTAGTTGGGACAAAATAATATAACCCTCATTTTCCAATTCATCAAACTTTTCAATGTCAATGACTTTGTTACAGATAGTATTAAAAAAAATACATAGTTTTGTTATAGTGGTTCGTACTTCATCTTTCATAATACCTCTAATAGCTACTGTTAACGGTTGTTACATCAACACATGATAATCATGGGACTTCATTCCCATTAACTTCAAATCGTTCATTGACACACACCTGCTCACATTAGAAGAATACCCTTGTGGAACCTTAATGTCATATAAACACCCACACAAACTTTGCTTCTTTGCTTTTGATAGTGTATGCGCTGCTGGCCCCATGTATGCCTTCTTACCATCTTCTCTTATTTGTGGATATAACCGTTCTCTTATTCCCATATCAACCAGGTCCAGTCTTGCACTAATTTCATCCTTAGTCTTCCCTGGTATGTGCAAAAGCGTACTGACAAGGCTATCACAAACGTTTTTCTCCACATGCATCACATCAAGATTGTGTCTCACATCAAGAATACGCCAATATGGAAGATCAAAAAAATTGATCTCTTATTCCATATGTTCTTCTCACCTGCAATCCTTTGTTGCTTACCTAAGATGACATTGATATGTTTCACCCGACTATAAACTTCCTCTCCGGTTAATGCCTTTCGAGCTGTTTTATGCTCTGGTAAGCCGTTAAAACGCTTTCTTAACCTACGATATGGGTGGAACCGATGAAGAAACCTCCTGTGACCGAGGTAGACCCTTTTTTTTCCTGTGCTTTAGTTTATGGAAGTTTGTGTCTGCTTCACATATCGGACATGCTTTATGCCCTTTACACTGTACCCTGACAAATTTCCGTATGCAGGAAAGTCGTTTATCATGGAAAAAATCATTGCACGCACCTTGAAAAACTCCTTCTTATATGCATCAAACACATCTACACCTTCATCCCACAACTTCTTCAAATCCTCAACCAGAGGCGCCAAGTACACATCGATATTGTTTTCATTTGTTTTGGTCCAGAAATCATCATAGAAAGCATCACATACTTGCGTTTCATACATAGCCAGGGAGGTAAGTTGTATACTACAAGGAGAACCGGCCATGCACTATGGGTGCTACTAAGAGTTCCATACAGATTGAAGCCATCTGTACAAAGCCCCAGCCGAAGGTTTCTTGGCTCGGTGCCAAATTGAGGGAACATTTCATCTATTTTCTTCCATTGTGGAGAGTCAGCCGGGTGTCGCATATATTTTCCATCAGATATTCTCTCAATCAAAATGTCATCTCAACTTCTTCGCCATTGATGCACTAGTAAATAGACGCTTAAACCGCGGTATTATTGGAAGATACCACAACGCCTTTAAAGGTTGCCTTTTTGTTTTCCCATCTCCAGAACCACCATCTTTCTTCACTTTGTATCGTGAAGTTTTACACTTCGAACACTTACTAAGGCCTTCATACTCATTTCTGTACAATATTCAGTCATTAGGGCAAGAGTGTATCTTTTTATATTCCATACCCATCGCAGACAAGATTTTCTTTGCCACATACATACGATTTGGAAGTACATTATTGTCTGGAAACATATCACACAACAATTCAAGCAACATGGTGAAACTACTATCGGTCCACCCACTGGTTGCCTTTAAGTTGACCAAATGTAAGGTCCTAGTCAACCGTGTATACTTAGTGCACCCAGGGAACAAAGGTGTCTCTGCATCACTCCGCATGTTATCATATTCAAGCGATTGTGCAAAAGATTCTATCTCAACTGTTAATTCCTATATTTTGATGATCACAATTCCTAGTAAATTGAATTAAGCATTATTAGATTCTTAGTAATCATGCCCGAGCACAGATAGAACCTTGCCCGAGCAACATCGGACTTCGATAAAGAAAGAAAAGCAAGGTAACGAAATCATGCCCGAAGCAACCTTCAAAAGCATCGAAAGCATGACCTTGCCCGAGCAAGGTCATAGTCTTGCCCGAGCAACGTCGGGGTCTCGAAGGAAAAATGAAGCTCAAAGTGATCATGCCCAAGCAACGTCCGAAAGCGTCGAAAGCATGACCTTGCCCGAGCAAGGTCATAATCCCGCCCGAGCAACATCATAGCAAAAGCAAAAGAAGTTTGCTCAAGCAACACCCAAAAGCGTCGAA
The DNA here is from genome assembly GCA_019022615.1 of Acacia melanoxylon. Lineage (NCBI taxonomy): Eukaryota > Viridiplantae > Streptophyta > Magnoliopsida > Fabales > Fabaceae > Acacia > Acacia melanoxylon. The sequence goes on from JAFJYJ010000102.1 coordinate 1,593,949, forward strand.
AGCACGAGCTTGCCCGAGCAAGGCCACAAGTCCGCCCGAGCAACATCGAGGCGAAGCAAAAAACCATCGACTAAGTAGTCTTGCACGAGCAAAGAAAATGCTTGCCCGAGCAAGCTGCCCGAGCAAACAGAAAAGCTTGCCCAAGCATCATTGATCTAAAGTACTTTCTTCCTCTTGAAGGAACCTTGCCCGAACACTAAAAATCGCTTGCTCGAGCATCATGCCCAAAGCGAGAATAGAAACTTGCCCGAGCATACCCGAGACAACGTTGATCAAGAAGCTTGCCCGAGCAAGCCCGGGTTCATGCTCGAGCAACATCACCATAACTCGTATTTTGCAAGCATGCTTCTGCGTTGCCTCAAGCAACATCGATGCGCTTTAATCTTTACGCCTCTGTCTATGTCTTGCCCGAGCAAGACTATCACCATGCTCGAGCAACATCGGCGCGAGCACTTCAAGCTTTTGTAAAGGAGCTTGCCCGAGCATGATTATATTCATGCTCGAGCACCATGCTTTCGAGCAGGCAAAATACTTTGCCCGAGCATCGCCGAGCGTAAGACACTTTTAACTTCATTTCAAGAGGTTTGCTCGAGCAAGCCAATAATCTTGCCCGAGCAAAGTAGCCTCTGTTTTTGAAAACTCCGTATGCGTAATTCTTCAAATCTTTACTTCTTGTTCATCACATCTGATTATTACCTATTAAGTCTATCAAATACTTTTAACCGAGTGTGTTGATAAGTTTCAAAGCTTAATTAGACACAAGTTACCGCAGATTTTGAAAAAGCATTTTGGACCGACAAGGCATTAAATGAAGTTGCCTAAACCAGAGGTAAATTGTTCGATCGAAGTAAAGCTTCTTCGACATTCTCATTGCACATTAAATGCTATCTCACAACGGCTATGCAAAAAGAATGAAAGAGAATGTCAACTCTATTGAATTAAATTGAAAGACAGACGAACAACCTACGACCAGAATTTCTTCTGTCTAAACGGCAACATTCATAAGTCTCAATGGCTACTTGAAGAACTTCACCAACGGACATTAATTTGCTGTCTATAAATAGCCGAGTATTGAATTCGAACAACCACCGAAACGCTCGAGCAATTAATTTAATTCGATTCATTCACTTGTTTCATCGTCACATTAAATTCTCGAGTGTTCTTCGGTGTTCATTATTATCTCGCTCGTGAGGAGTCTTGTAAACACTTATTAATTCAGTGATTTATACTTAAGGTTGAGGAACCTTAAGTGAGGGTGTACTAACTACAACTTGTAAGGGGAGTGGAGCGACCATCCTTCGTTTACGAGTGTGTAATTATTTGAAAGAGTAGTGGAATCCCGGTGTTAAGGGGATTTGGACGTAGGTCGTGATTTGAGACCGAACAAAGTATAAAGTGTTTTGTGTCCATCTTCTCTTCTCTGTCTCATTCGTGTATTCTATATCATCACGTGTGTTTCAAAAAGATTTTTTTTTTAAATCACCTATTCACCCCCCCTCTAGGTGATATTCCACCTTCATCATCATCATGAATCATTCTCTCCATTCCATCATCATCTACCCCAACTTCATTTTCGTGGGACACAGCAATTCTTACTTCCTCACCATGCCATATCTACGTTGTGTATCGAAGGTTTATTCCGTCACAAAGTAGGTGATCCCTTATATTAGAAATACCCTGTCGACTCTCATTTAAACAATTCACACATGGACAAAAATACATCCCATTTTTTGTAGCCACATTCCTTCTAGCAAATTCAATAAACCCTTCCACCCATTCTCATATTTTTTACTAGTTCTCAAAGCATTTATCCAACTATGATCCATTTTATTACCACCTACGACATTTCCAACAACACTCAAGTTTATAACAATTTCAAGAACGACATGTTTTTTTCTCAATATTTTTTTTTAAAATTAGGCAGCATTTCCCCTTAAAAGTAAGACATCCCAAAATTTCAATAACAAACAATTCCAGCTTAATTCGAACAAAACTTACTAACTAAGGCAATTCAAAACAATATCAGTTATTAAATCCAGCACTTTCATCAACAAAGAGAACACACGTCATTATTCGTACTAACATATACTTCATTGGTAATGGTAAACCATGAAGCCATCACTTTTTTTAATCAAGTTCATGTAGTTCAGATGACTAATAATAAAGGAAAGACAACAGAAAAATTTCAACGACTAGATTAAAAACACTTAAATCCATAATGGTAAACCATGAAGCCATAAGACAAGTGTTGTTCTCACTCAGTTAGAAGGTATTCATATGAGGAAAATATATGTGTGTGTGAATAAAATGAAAGCAACTGACCTAATTTGAGAGCGCAACAATTTGCTTCAAACCTTTGACCAAGAAGGTAGAACTTACGAGATTAACTTTTCTCAAGAGTGAGGACTCACACAGAACAGGATTGACTGCAGAAGAAAATTTGACAAAAATTTAAAATACTTGGTTGAATGCAAGTTCCAGCAAGCATAGAAGGCACATAATGCTAATAGACCTGCTTATGTCTGCTGTCAATAAATTTAGTTAATATTATTTCAAAGCAGATTTTCTTATCTGTATTAATGTTACCCTCTATTTCAAGAGATTAAGTAAGAGTTAAACAAAAAGAACTTAGGAATTGCCCAAATTTTTGCATCTACAAGCTAGAGAAAAATAGTTCAAAGAGAGAGCGCGAGTGAGTGAGAGATTTGTTCTTGTGAATTCTCAAGGGTCACAATCAAGCCTTCTTCCATCTTCATTGTTTCAAGTAAAAAGGAGAACCCAATAAACCTCTAGAACAAGAATGAAGGAGATACTATTCTTCACATTTACAGAAAACACATTTATAATGTTCATTTTGAGGTTCATAAGCTAGCATGGTAAGTTATTGGAGGTGAGATTCAAAGAATCCCAACAGCAAACAATTACTATTCAAGTAAGCAAGTTATGCTTTACCATTAAAAATCAACAAATAGCATTACCAAAACTTTCATGTAATTAATAACATGCAATTGTCAATCATGGCCATGAAAAAATTCAAGACAACATTCAACATTTTCAACATAAAATAGTCATTCAACTCATGGCAAGCTAAGAAGCATAACAAAACATAGACACAATTTAAATACAAGAAGGTAAAGTTGCTACCTTGAAACTTTAACTTCTTTCTCCTGCTTTGATTTCCTCCATACTTGAAGCTTTATTGTTCAAGCTTATAGTTCAACTTTCACATTGTCCAGTGGCCCTAATTAAATATCACACATATATTGCTAGTTCATTAGGACGGTTGAAATCATTGACATCTTAAAACTACTCTTACTTGCCAATTAAACGTCAACTTTACACTTTCAATTTCATGGACTTAAAAAATTAATCTAACATGCTTCTTCCCCAATAATGTTCATGTATAATAATTGTAACCTAAAATTAATCAAAAGTTTACGTCAACTATACTAATTAGTAACTACATCAAGTATAATAATTGCAACCTATAATATAATACAATACTAACAACTCTCATGAATTGAAAGTAATCACAAATGCTACTTATAATTATGTCACATTAGCTCTCAGGTTAGTTTTTCAAAGAAAGCAAGCAGAGGCAAATGGCTCATATGATGTCTTGGCAATATATTTAATTGTTCAATTCCTGCCAATAAAAATCCATATCAATTCTGGTAGATTTAACATACCTCAGTTGCAAGAAGAGAGCTAATTAGTTCATTTTGTGATGATACTGCAAAATTAAAACGCATACACATGAAGCAACTCATTATTAATGAGCCATAATAGACAAAGGACAGATAATGAAAAGCAAACCTTTTATAGGCTTTCCATTAAAAAAAGCACCTCTTCCATGAATGGCAGTGAAAAGCTACATACAGAAATCCAAATTTTAAGTTGGTATTCTCAAGAAGAGTAAAGACAAATTGTTACCATACCAATAACAGAAACAAAAAATAAAACATTAGCTTAGAATCTCATGATACGAACTAAAATCACTCTCTTGGCTTGAATGGGTCATGGCCTCAAGGGCCATTCTGTTCACATAAAGGACATTGAGGTCACTGAAAAGTATGATCATATAGAACAACTCATCACTTGATTACTTTTTCCCAATATATTTGTAGTTGCCCAGTTTTTATTATGTGGATAGTGTATGAACAGCCCAAGAACAAAACAATAGAAATGTCACATGGAGAATTACGTCCAACATTCAATTCCTCCTCGATGTATCAGATTTTAGGAATTTAAGGGACTTTATTGTAAAAAAGATCAAATAAAAGGCTTTTAACCTCATTCAATATGGGGTTGTAAACAACACCAACTGTAGGAACTTTTTGGATGGTTAAACCAATGGAGACACAAACAAAGGGAAACCTGCAAATAGTAAAACTTATAATTAATATGGAAACGCTAATTCATCAACTGAAACGTAAGCAAATCTTTACCCAAGCATGAAGTTAGTAGTTCCATCCAAAGGATCAACTATCCATGTGGGTTCATCAGTAAGTTTTGTAGCACCTAAAGCAACAGTAGTCTCTTCCCCAATGAACTAGTAGTAAGAACAAATCAGTAAAATGATCATAAGGGAAAGCATACGAAAACAGAAAAGAAATAGGCCATCTATCACAAGCTTAATTTTGAAGTGGAAAAGTTATTTAAAAGAGCACAAACAACCTTATGAGTGGGATAAAGCTTCTTGAGGTGATTAAAGATGAGATCTTCACATGCTTTATCAGTATCTGTGACCAAATCAACCTGTGCATCATAACAATAGCATATAATAAATAACATGGCCATAATCTTCTATCATCTGTGTCCTTTTTCATGTTCATACACCAATTATGGCTATGGGCTACTGATTCCCACCAATTACCTGAAGTATCTTCCCCATGAGCAGAGAGCAAAAGACTAAACCCTTCATCTTACTTATTCTCAACAAACACCTCCCACATTTACTGTTTTTGAGTATATTTTCCCTTAGTTAACTACTATCATGCATGATGTCTAATGAGTCACTTTTTTATAGATTGGCCTTAATAAAGTCTCTCCAATCTACATAGATGATAAAGGTAGTTCACTGGAAGCAACCATGCATGCTACAAAGTATCAAGGCAGAAGTGCTGTTTGCATTTGGAGGAAATAACGGAAAGACTGGGCTTGTTTCCTGTACCACAACCAGTAGGCCAGAGTTGGTCTTAAGCAATTGAGTAACAATGTTATTCTCATTTGTCACGTTGAGATATTTTACAAGCAATAACAACACCTTTTGGAAGAAAACAGGAAGGGCATACGTACAATTTTACAATCTTGTTAGCTGAAATTTCTGTAGAATCTCAGCAGCTGCTGGCCTATGATTTTATATGCCATACACACACAACAAATAAAGGGGTTAACTTGTTCTTTTAGATAATCAAATACGACCAAGATTTTTAAAATTCAGGTTTTCTTGGTCTCTGAAATTTTCATTAACTGTAATTTGACATGTGCATACTGCAACATTTTCTAGAAATCTCTCAGTTGTTAACTAAACAATCCCATTTAAGTGTACCTAAGAAACCACAACTTTTCAAATTTTGGTTCACTTACAAAATTTTTCCCAAGATTCAACACGGGTGCATCACAATAATGACAAGAATGCTAAAATTTTTATCTTGGACAAATGATTGATGATCATCATACACGTTGATCAAAAGAAAATTGGGAGAGGGAATGAATAAAAAGACAAGGAAATTAGTTTTTAAATAAAGAAGAGAGATAGCGATTTTTGGCATAAATAGGATGAGGAAGAAGATACCTGAAGGTGTGATGGCAACAACAGCGACCAAGGAAATGGCGGCGGTGTCCACGGCGACAACCACGGGAAGGACCACGAAGGTCCGACGGTGTGAGAGAGGAGGAAAGGAGGACGGTGAGAGAGAGGACGTTGATTGGAGGAGCTACGGTGGAGAAGGGGACGACGGAGCAACGGCGGAGTGAGAGAAGAGACAAGGCAGACCAGGGTTGAGAGGAAATCCGAGAGAATGAGTATCGACATAAACGCGGGAGACAATGCGGGGAAGGGTATGTTTTGGGGTGAAAAACAAATAACTAGGGCGTCTAATAACTGTACTTAGACTTGAAAAATTGTTTCCTTTGGGCGTCTAATAATTATAGTTAGACTCCAAAAATGGTTTCCTTTGGCGCAATTTTCGCTTTGGCGCACTTTTCACTTGCTTTTGGCGCCATAGCTAGACTTTTGGCGTTTAAGTATAAAACTTAGATGCCAAAAGTCACCCGATAATTACAAAAAATGCCACCGCATTTTTTTTACTTCCTTTTTTGATAATAGGACGCCAATTAGGGAAGTAAAAGCCATTTTCTGTAGTAGTGACATGTCACATATACCCCTATTCTTGGTTTGGCTTTTGCAACTTTTGGCACTTCAAATGAATGCTTATTGCGCAATATATTTGGATGTTGATCATGTTCAAGCTTGATTGCATTCACCTTGATTAATCACTAATCTTAAAATGATGCATTAAGTGGAGTGTCTGCAAAGCAATGCTATTGCTACTAGCTTAGGCATATGACTTAATTCCGGTGGGTAATATATTGGAAATAACCTTGATGGAAGGATTTTGGACCTTAATTAGTTTTCTCATCTTGTATGATCCTATCAAATCCTAATTATCCTCTAGAATTTGTCTAGATTCTTTTTCAAAACCACATTGGCACTTGGATGTGAAAATGATAATGGCATTCTTTTCTTACACCCTCTTTACTCAAACAACCACCCTTTCTTTGACTTCCTTTTTTTTTATTATAAAAACTACCCTTTCATTTAATCCATTGCTAACAAAAATGTAATGAAATTTCATAATTCTAGGCAAGTGTTGTGCATGTGGATTAAATTATGGAATGTTATGGTTGGAAGAGATGTATCAATACACAACAAAAGAAACAAGCAATTACCAATGGAATAATAGTTAGCGAAAAAATTGTATCGTTAACTAGTTTGCGACAGAATTACCGACGGAAATGGATCAGTCACACATTTCTTCAAGGAAAAATATAGAGTGACAGATTACTAATTCCATAGTAAGTTTGCGACAGAATAGTTTGTCGCCAATTTGTGATAGACTTTTCTATTGAAACTTCCGTCACATATTTGTGATGGAATTTTTAGCAATTTGCCAAAATTCCGTTGCTAAATATGGAATTTTGCAACGGAATCCATGGAAAATCCATTGGTAACTTTTGTGATTTGAATTTTTTGGAGCTATTATGAAAAGGAATATCATTTACATAAAATTAAATTTCTTGAATGCCAAACAATTGAAATTAATTATAAAAGCATGATACAGTTAAAAATAGTCTGAACATAATTGAAATGCCATAAGTAAACAAAAAGACTAATAATAATGTAATAAAGATGTCAAAAGTTTAAAGCCACAACTTATAACTCAACTCCCATTTTCTATAATTCTATTATCAGAGAGCTCAGATAATTAAATTCTCATTCCTTCCAATACAGTCATGATCTTCTTGGTCGCTTCTTTAATATGTTCATTTTGTTGTATAATCGCTTAATTTCCATTTTGAATTGCTTGATAATGAAAGATGGAATATCACCAAGAGGGGGGTGAATTGGGTGATTTAAAAATTTATCGAACTATACTGAAACAGACTCGTAAAAACAGAGCTAAACAGAGAGGAAGAGAGAAAGACTGGACACATGAACTTTATACTGGTTCCAAATCCTTGACCTATGTCTAGTCCTTAGACATTCTGGGATTTCACTATCTCAGAACTTGATTACACATTCTGTAACTCTCGAGTAATTCTCTCACTAGAACTTACTTCCCCTTACAAGTTGTAATCAAATAAACCCAATCTCAAAGGTTTCACAACCTTGAGATTCTTACAAGATGAATAAGTTTAAAACTCTCTAAAAGAGAAAATAGATAAACACTGGAGATTATTAATATCCGAAGATATTGCTTAAGAGAATGAAACAGTAAATGCTAAAATCTCAAATTGAATGCACAACGTTTCGGTAGTTAGAGAATTGAATGCTTTTGGCTTTTATAGATGTCTTCATTAATGACCGTTGAAGTCCTTGAAAGAGCTGTTGTGAGTAATGGATATTGTCGTTGAAGAATGCTTACTCAGACTCTTTGTATTCTCCAAAAGTTCACCGCTAACCTCTGTTGACATTCCTAATTCTATTTGTCTGTTGAGACTCAGCAATAAGTGAACAATGAAAATGGCCGGAAAGCTTTATGAATGCTCAGAGGATTAATTGCCAAAACGATGTCTCGTCTCTGCTTTGCATTAAATGTTTTGACACATAATTGCTTTATTGCAATTTGGTGTTAATCCATATCAAAATCATCTGAAACTCATTAACAAATTGATTAAACATAGTTAGAAATAATAATGAGTGATGATATGAAATAGATAAATCATACTTAGAGATGTAAGAAGTTCGGACATGGTGATTTGTAAACAGAGACTAAGTTGACTCGGGTTAAACTGATATGGCTCGAGTCAAGAGTCTTCTATTTTCAAAAAGACGATTTGAAAGATAAAGCACAGACTTGAGTTAGCTAAGGTCTTTTCGAGTTTAGCCCAAAACTCGAGTCACCAAAACTAGGCTCGAGTTCATCTTCTTTTGAAAATAAATGTTGAAGATGACTCTGAGAGGATATAACTTGAGGCTTTGAAACTTGGCTCGAGTCCATGTCAAAACTCGAGTCTTGTAAGACTAGCTCGAGTCAGAAACCATTTTCATAAAGGGTTATCGAGAGACATTTCGAAAATGGTTTGAAAACTACTCGAGTCACTAAATGATGGCTCGAGTTAGCAAGGTATTTTGGAATATAACGATTAAATCCCGGGCTCGAGTCACTAATCTTTGACTCGAGTCTTTTAACCTTGAATTTTGAAAAACCTGTTAAGTTCACAAAGATTGACTGGAGTCACCAGCCTTTGGCTCGAGTTTACATCAAGGCTCGAGTCACTAATATATGGCTCGAGTCAAGAAGGCATTCTGGCTCAAGTCATACAAGGCGTGGCTCGAGTTTGACAACCCAAACTCGAGTCAATTTGACAGCAAATGTGACAGTATGTTCTGATTCAATTTAGATAAAGTTAAAAACATTTTTGGCTTGAATCAGAGACCATACTTATGGTTAATTTTGCCTATTACATGACTTTCATGCAAAGGTTCATGAGGTTGAAAACAAAAATTTTGTTTAATCGTTACGGAAACCCGTAACTTCTTACGGTTCTCATGAATTATTAACCTTAACTCATTACATTAATTAGTTAATAATGATTAATCCGTAACTCTTTACGGCGCTCATGATGATTCATAACAATTTATAATATTCATGAACTTTGGGATTACTCGTTAAAACAACTATTGAGGATTAGGATAACTTGACAACACAACTATTAGAGATTAGGATTACCTTAGATCACTTGAAGATCTCAATGTTGTTGATGTCCTCTAACGTTGATCCACACGGCTACCTCCGATTGCAACGAGAACTCCTTCTCTTGAAACCTCTACTCCTTGAATGCTTGCTAGGCGAAGACAAGGTTGATGTTTGGTTTCCTTGGGTTTTACTCTTTTCAAGAAGGTGATGGTTTCTTGGAACTAGGTTATGGATAGGATGAACAAGGTTGGAACCTTACCCTTTTATGGATGGTGCCTTTTCCTCTCTAAACCTTTGGTAAAGACCTAAATTTAGAGAGCATAAGGGTTCTTGTTTTTCTCCTAGAAAAACGTGCAAGAAGAAGGCACACCAAAAATCAGCACTTTATAAGAGTCTAACCCTAATTTAAGTGCTTACAAGAAAGGCCCAATCCAAGCTTGAATTGGAAAATCCAATTCACAATTAATTAAATTCATATCTTGATTGATTGATTGGATTTAAGATTATGAATCAAATTCATATCTTGATTATTGATTGAATTTAATATGATGAATCATATTCATATCTTGTCAACCAAGTCACATTAAATTCACATCTTGATTGATTGATTGAATTTAATATGATGAATCATATTCATATCTTGTCAACCAAGTCATATTAAATTCCCATTTTTTTCTTCAAAAAACGTCCATAAAAAGGGCATATAAAAAATCAGCACTTTATAAGAGTCTAACCCTATTTTAAGTGCTCACAAGAAAAGCCCAATCCAAACTTGAATTGAAAAATCCAAATCGTAATGAATTAAATTCATATTTGAATATTGAATAATAATTTAAGATGATGAATCACATTCATCTCTAAACTAAAATTCAAAATCATTTTAAATCAATCCTCATTTATTATTTCTCCTATCTTTATCCAATCATTATTGGATCTTTATATATATATATTTATATATATATATATATTAGATAATTCAGAATTATCTTTTATAACCTATCCTTTTTGAATTAAAATTCAAATCTCCTCATTGGGCTTGGAGTCCCACTCCAACTCAATTACACATTTACTCTTGATAAAGCCCAATAACAGAGTTATTGGTCCAAGTTTGCTAATTTTAAACAACGGGAATAACCTTTGTGTGTGACCCATTAGGCCCAATTAGCCACTGACATAAATAAACTTGAACAAATTAAAACTCCTTTAACGGGCCCAATTTATTTAATGACCTCATAAGACACTAGCAATGCTCTGTGGCCCCAGAACTAATTGAGTTGATCAAGTGATCTACCTTTCATATTTGGATACCGTGCAGGCATCATCCCTCACATCTTCATTCACATTTAGTCGAGAGCAAAGATAGAGTATCATCTCTCTTAATTGACTAAATGTAGCTACTTCACAGAACTAGGAATATTCTTATATTAACTCTACAATAGATCATGACTCTTCATGATCACCTACTGTGCGGACAGACTCTTGAGTTAATTAGAAGCTATCTAAGCTCTACCGGTCTTATGAATGACAATTTCCTTGTAGGGGACTGTGAGTCCTCTCAGCATATCCATCTATACTTATGTATTCGAGGTACACCCAAGAGTACACTGTTCTCCCCATTTTCAGGCGGATAGAGTTGTACAGTCAAATATAACCCTAGGACATAGTGTTTGATGACATCCTTAAGTCTAGGAAGATCCGCGCTACCAAACGATGAGAGACTTTACATATCCAATGATACTCTCTACAATGAATCTTTGTGGAGTCTCTCGGTGGGTCTGTTCGGGGCTATCTATTCTCCAACAGATCCACCCACGACATCAGCTAAGGCATCACCATGCATGTATTCCATGAGGTCCCTACCTTGTATCTCTATACAAGTAGACGATGTCGTACTAGTCTTATTGAGATCATCAATGCCCTTTCTTGGTGATTCAAGACTAGGAACAAATTTTAGGTAATAGATATACAGTGTTCTCGAGTCCTCATGATCATGATTTCTTATTATTGATCCTCGAGATTAACACATATTCTATTCCTAGGGCTTTTACCTTCAAAGACATATTTACTTTAAGATAAAGGTGAGACATAAATATCATAAAGATAAAATATGCTCATTTATGAAATACTACAACGTAGAAAAAGGTGCTGATCTGTCCTTATGGATTGTCTCTAGGACACCTAAATACCAACACATACTAAGTTTACAATTGCCAGTTATCATCAAAACACATAGAGAACTAACATTCTCCCCCTTTTTTGATGATGAAACACTTGTAAACATAAATGTCAAATTGATTTACAAAATCTTTCAGAAAGAAGATGAAGAGATAGACAAGACAAAATAATAACTTAAACAAAAGTCTATTTCATTTCATTGCAGTTAACAATACATCAGAGTTAAAGGCAGATAGCAATTGTAATTCAAATACATCAAATTCAGAAAAGAAGAGAGACAGATAAAGACATATAAGACAGATATTGAATTACAAAAAAAATGGAATGCTTATTCTCTTGATGGACTTCTCTTCTCTTCTCCCCCTTTGGCATCACTAAAAAAGGAAGGTTCAGAGGAGGAAGCTGAAAGCGGGAAGAAAAAGGGTGAGTGAGGTGAGGGAAAGGAAGAGGAGAATATGGGGTGAGAGATAGAGTGAGTGAGATGGATGGCTTAGGCTGAGAGATAGAAGTGTCTATCTCAGGCTCACACTCATCAAATAATTCAACTGTAGAAGAGCCAAAATAGGTGACTTTCACAGTTGAAGTGTGTGAAGGTGGAATGATAGCAGTGGCTCGGGTAGTGGAGACAAAAGGAGTAGTGAAGATGGGAGTGGTGGTGTGGCCAAAAGTAGGTGAAGGTGAAGAAAGTGGAGAGGATTTTTGAATAGAGGAAGGAACACCAAGTCAAGGGGAAGCAGAAGAGGTAGACTTCAGCAACCGATCCACCTTGTTGCCCAAAATCCATAGGGAGTTTTGAATATTGGTAAGACTGGCACTGTGATCCTCAATATGACCACTAAGGTTACTGTTCTGGTATAAACCCAGATGTCTAGCCAGATGGGCTAATGCTTTGTTGTTGGATCAAGATGCTCAGCCAGAATATCTACGGTGCAGATATCCTGAAGAGCGCGGGATCACAGTACACAAAATAGGCTCTTCACCAAGGGGGATGGGGGTTGTGTTTAGTGGGAGAGTGCACAGTGATACTGAATTTAACTTGGTCTAAGTTAGAACGTGCGTACCTTAGGGTTTGACCTCTGTATTTATAGAATGTACCTTAGGTAGGATATATTGGATCTTGCGTGATCCTTATCGTGAGTATTTAGGCCGTTATAGTGTGAAGATATCCTGTTATCCCGGGGGAGTTAGGATATTCACTAGTGTCGATAGATACGGCATATTTGCTAGGAGGTGGTACCCACTGCTGGGCCCTTCCGTTATTGGACCTCGCGCAGGTCCGTAACAGTTGCCCCCAGCCCGATAGTTCTAGTTTTTGGACTGCCGGGATGTAGTTTGCCACGCTGACACCGGTTATCCGGAGTGGGTGTGGCGAGGTCCTTTCGTCATCGCCTGGTGTTTACGCATCCAGGGTCTTTACGTCATCACCTGGTATGATGCGGGTTATGGTCGTGGGACTCATTCGCTTTTATCCGACGTAATGCTAAGAAGTCTATGGGACCGAGTTACTTCTTTTACTAGGCTCGGTTATCTGAAGAAATGACAAGCGTCCCGTCTGTCTTCAAAATCTGGGTCCCTCTGAGGTTGCCATCATTGCCCTCTGACACTTGGCCTTCTCGGGTTGGCGAGGGGTTTCAACCGCCGTGCCTAGCCGTCAGTGATTTTCGTGCGCATTTAATGCGCCTGTCACATAACGTCACGCTGCCCCCTCTTTCTAGGGCGAATTGTCTTTTTTACCCCTGACTCTTCAGTGTTACAACTTTCGGAGGGATATACTTGTCTATTATTTTAATTTCCCTCCATTTTTCATACTCTTCTTCTTAACGACTGCATTTCCTTTTTCCTAAAGAAAACTCTGTTTCTCTCTGTTTCTGCTCCGCCATGACCCTCTCTCTGTGCAACCCTCTGATCATCGTTCTTCCCTTCCTCTAACTCAGGTATATCCATAACTCCTCTTCTTTTATTCTTGTTTGCTGTTTACAGTTCTGCGATTTGGTCATTTTTGTTCCTGGGTTCTTCTGGGGAAAGTATTTAGTAGGAAGGAGTTCCTGAACGTCAGTTGAGTTTTGGTTTTTCTTTGTTTATCGTCACCTACGTTTGTGTGTGGGAGTGTCCCCTGTCTCCTTCCTATTTGGTTCCCCCTCCTTACCAAACCTGTCTTCTTCCTTTCTAGGTTCCCTTTTCTGGTGGTAATGGATAGGTTTAACCATTTGCCTTCCTCTAGTCAAAATGCAACTTTAGAAGAAGAAGAAGCCCTTCGTGCGCGTTATCCTAGGATCAGCTATTGGTTGTTTGACTCTTCCCTTTCTGAGGAGCAAAGGCTAGCTGCCTTGCTCCGTGGTGGGTCCGGTGAGAGGAGCGTTGAAGAGTCATCATCTGCTTTTGCCCAGTCTTCTAACACTGGATTTGCCGCCGGTTTTCCTCGTTTTGAGGATCAGGAGGGTTCAGGAGCCATCTCGGCTTCACCTATTAATTTTTATCAGACTCCCCATCGGGCGAGGTCGGACCTCTATCCTGAAGGATATCTCGGCCCTTGTTGGGATTGCATTGCTTCCAGTTCCCACTACATTGGGCTTGGTCAAGATTCTCTTGCCAACCAAATTCTAGGTTCCTGTCGACATAGGTGTCCAGTGGTTTCTACCTCGGCCTTTAGAACCGGATTTCACCCTCCTTCTAACATTAACATGCATGCGTCAGGTATACTGTAACACCCCAACTTCTGCAATACGTGTACAGACATGTATTAATATAGCGATGAGGAATTTTGACTCATATTCGAAGCATTAATCCTCCGAAAATTATGGTAAAATTATTTGAAGGACCCTAAGATGGAAAATCCATTGTTAATAATTAAATAAAGAATTCCTAAGACAAGCTAAGTAGAAACCATGACCAATTGTGAGGACTAAGTAACTCGACCATAAGGGTCAGTGGACCTTGTATGCATAAGCCGTGGAATTAAGGTGCCAGTGAAAATGGGACACAGAAGGTCTATACGGTGTAAAACCAGTGGAAAGGAGGCCACCCAACTATGTCCTGGGGTATAGGACAATTAGTTGAGTGAAAATATGCCGGCATAAGTAAGTATACAGCATTTTCAGGGCAGTTGGGTATGCCTTGCGTTTTTGAGAAGACATTGGTATTCGTGAAGAAAACCCGAGTCAAACCCGGGCAGGATCCCGAGCAAGTACCGATAAAGTAATTTTAATAAAGTAATGTCATGATGACTAATGATGACATACTTTTGTGTTGGCCAAATATAATGGTGACACGTGTCCCTTCACAATTACAAAAGACAAAGAGTAATGATGCTAGTTGGACACGTGGCATTCTGGATTTGGATGTTTGACTTTTTGGCACCGTAAAGTACGAGGTAATTATCAGACATTAAAATATACATTTCTCACTCCCCAAGAACATAGAAAAATGTGCAACCACATCAAGGGAAAAGGAACAGTTGATCCGGGCCCACACAGGTTCCACAGAGTGGCATGAGTTACGAGGAAAGGTGTAACCGGGAAATAGGAGCTAAGCGGGACCGGTTAGGATTTTTCGGAGTCGGGCCCAGGCCCAGGCCCAGAACATGGTAAGGGGGCAAAAATTTGGTGGGCCCAGAGGAGAAAGAAAAGGTCATGTCATGTATTTATGAAGAGAGAGAATGTCACATCAAGTAATTATGATGAAAGAGAAATAATAAAATATTCCGGAAATTCTGGACCACACAATTTCAATCCGATGTGACGATGGATTGACATGTAATTATGACTCATTAAAAGGCATTTATGGCAAATCCAAGGGTAGATCTTGTGGGTCCCACGACCTTGGAGAAAGAGAGGGTGAAAAGACCATTTTGCCCCTAGACCTAAAACCTACACCTAGAAATTTTGGAAACCACCACTAGGGGCAATTTTGGAACCTCCTTTTTGGGCCTTGGAATGTGCCACATCAGCCCAAAAGATCCCTCTAGAAGCCTTGAGAAGCAAGAAAATAAATAATAATATAAAACCGAAGAATTTTCCCGACCGTCGGACGTGATCAATGTTGGATAAGGACCCCACCTTGGAGTATATAAATAGGGCACTCCTCCCTTCATTTTCTCCACACCAAACATGAGCCAAAGTGAAGGAGGAGGGTGCTCAGCTGAAGGTTTCGGTCCAGGAGGTGAAGAAGGCTATACGCAATCGACAATCAGAGCTAAGTTTCCTAACCTGCAACCTAGCTACTTTTACATCTGCCCTGTGGTGTTTCGTGAGGTTGAAGTAGGATATACATGTTTTTAAGGTTCCCAATGGGTTCAGAAGTTATTTTTGTGTAGGGTCAAGTGTGATCACCTTTTTCCGAACCCTAAAAGCTTAAATCTTTAGTATACGAAAATATGTCGGTTCTTACGGTTTTGGGCAGCGAAGATTAATCAACAGTTTTGAAGTAGTAAATGAACTTAAATTCTTTGAAATATTACATGGTGAAATTAGACATCGTGAGGATGATTTTAGACTCAAATTTCGTGCCATTTGGATCTCCTAACCAAGAGTTATTTAAGGTTAAAAATGACCTAAAGACATGGATTCTGTTTTGGACCAGTGGCTAAGGTTTGGGAATTTGAGAAAGACTCGAACCCAGAAGGCTTTGGTAATTATTTTCTCCTATAAAATAGACATTCTAAGGGTTCCATGGCCACTGATTTCATGTCGATATGATGTTTCTAGAATTTATTAAAATTCGGCAAAGTTGGAACAGAAATGCTGGAAATTCTGGTGCTATGCGGATTTTAGGAAACTTGAAGAAAAGTTTGAATGTATGACTAAAAATGTGGTGTATGGCTGTGTCTAGGGTATTAACGCGTGCGGGACATATCTCTGACTTGAAGGGAAGAGTTTATCGCTTTCGAGAAGTGCCAGGTAGTAACTGTTAACTCACGTGTTCTATGTTGCTGTTGTATGTTTTGCTTTCCATGATTGTGGATGTGAGGCTGTAGGGCCTAGTGGACTGTGTGTCCTTAGGTCGCTACCAAGCCTGAGATGCATTCAGGGTAGTTGGGGTTAAACTCCCTAGCTACTATGTTGATCCGAGAGATGAGGATGTGTGCGTCCGGGGTCGGTCTTGAGTGACGACTCGACGGTACGCAAGGCGTCTGAGGCTTACCCTGGTAAAGTAGCTCGACAGTACGCGGGCGTCTGGGCCTCGCCTTGGTAAGGTAGCTCGACGGTACGTCGTTGTGGTTGTGTTTGTGATTTCATTCTGAATGCATTTATGATACGTGATATTATTTCCTGATTATGGTTACTTGCATGCACTGTATACATTTTGTACTTGAGTTTAACAGTTACTCTGGGGTTCAACCTTGAACTCCAGACCATTTTGGAGTCACAGGGGTAAGGCAGTAGCGGTGAAGGCGTAAAGGAGATGGTAGGGCGTGCGCAGTGAATTGAAGAAAATAGGGGATGCCTTATCTCATTTTGTACTCTATGTTTTGGATAACTATTGTTTATAATCAGTACTTTATCTGGATGACTGTGTTAACCCTTCGGGGACTTACTTACTCCTTGTATCATGAATGTTTATCAGTATGTTAGACTCGTCTAATCAAATCATGTGCTCTGCAGTGCTAACTCTGTGATAAGTTAATTGGACTAAGTAATAAGGGGAGGTAATTAAATGAAAGGAATCCCTCTAACCCGCCACCCGAAAGGGCAAGACCGGTAGGGGTGTAACATATACCCCTTACTTACTTATCTTTACCTCTTTTCTGTTTGTTTTTTGGTCTAAATGGAGTCATCCCCTTCACCTGATAGGACCCCTTCCGTAACTGGAGCTGGGAGAGACCTCGCATTGTGTGCTGTCTCCGCCATCGGATGGAGAGCCCGTTTGTGCCGTTCGAGAAGGGACCAATCCCTCTTTTTTATTTTTCTATAGAGATTTTGCCACCCGGCTCGGTATTCGCTTCCCGTTTACCGAGTTCCAAATGGCTGTTTTGAGTTACCTTCGTCTAGCTCCTTCTCAGCTCCATCCTAATGGGTGGGCTTCATTTTGGCCTTTGAGCGCCTTTGTGAATCCCTCGCACAGCCTATTCCTAGTAAACTGTCCATATTCTTTTATTTCTTTTGTCCCTTCACACCTCGGTCCGACAAAAATAATGAGGAATTGAGGGGCTTGACATCCCTCCGGGGTGTTCCTGGCCGCAAGCTTTTTTATCCTTTTTCTGATTCATTTAAACATTTCAAGACTAGTTTCTTCAAGGTTGTTGACATTTCTGGGCAGCAACCTTGGTTCCTCCATAGGCCCGAGTCTAAAGACGTGGAATGGAAATTCCCCCTGTATTGGACCAAGGATCATCACAACAAGGATTCCTCCAGTTACCAAGTAGATGGGGACGATCTTCCAGCCGAGGACGTCTTATTGGTGTCTCAGCTGGAAACTTATGTTAAGGATCACGGTGTGAAGACCGTTGCTTGGATACTTTCCCATTCTATTGTCGAGATTGGTTTGACCCGACGTTCACTCTCCCTCTTTGTGTCTGATTTACTCCTTATGATATTCCAACATTCATTTATTTTTATCCTCTCCTCTAATCTGTTATTGTTTTTTGCAGCTCAAGCAATGGCTTCGTTGCCCCTACCTGTCTCACGTGAATCCCGGCGAAGGGGATCCTCCACGGAGGGAGTCTCAGAAACGTGCCTCTGCTTAGGCCGGTCAGGGATGGGTAAGAGCTGTGTCTCAAGCACTGGTGTCCAAGAAGTCTCAGACCTCGACCAAAAGCGACCCTGCCTCATCTCCTTCAGCTGGGCGAATTCTTCAGCGCCATAAAGAGGCTATGGCCTCCTCCTCATCCTTCTTTTAAGCTGCCGCGCAGCTATGCTTGGGAAAAGGGGGTAACCAGTGTCACCTATTTCTCCCCCGTCGGTTTCTCGATACTGGAATCCCCCTGACGAAGGCTGATGAGTGTTTTGTTCATTCTGTACAGGATCATTTGTTGAGGGGGGTCGGTTTGGTGCAATCCATGCTTCATCTCAAGCACCAAGTAGTGGGGATCTCGGCGGAGAAACGACGGTTGGAGTCGGAGAGAGATCTGGCCGTGGCGGCTAAGAAGAAACTGGAGGAAGAGCTGATCGCCGTCCGGGAGTCGGCTGAGAAAACTGCTGAGGAGCTGAAGTCCACCAAGGATGTTCTGGTGAGACAAGCTCTGAGCTCCTTACCGTGCAGACTGCTCATTCCAAATGCATGGATTCGTTGAAGACGGTGCAGGCTCAGCGAGGGAGCTTGGCCGAGGAGTTGGGTGGGACCAAGGCCGAGCTTGAAGAAATTAAGAAGGCCCATGCCAACTGCTCAGTGACCGTGGCGGCGACCACCAGGGATGCCTTTAACATGACCTTGGCCCAGATCCACCATTGGAATCCTGACGTGACGCTGGATCTCAGCAAATGCCATTATCGTGCTTATGTGCACTAGGGCCAGTTCTTCCCACCTCCTTCATCTTCGGATGATGCTTCAGCGTCGGAGCTTAACGGCTGTAGGCAAGGAGGGGAAGGGGAAGCAGTGGTCTCGCCCGACGCTCCTTCTGAAGATGGAATGGGTCCTGAGAAGCCAACTGCGTCCGACACCCAAGAGGCTGAGGAGGTTCTCATCAGGAGCTCCTCCTTTTGGGCGCCTTTGCCCTTTTTTGACTTTGTATTTTCCGGCATGTGTGCCGGTTGTATGAACGATTTTTAACTACCTTATTAATATATTGCTATACTGTGTTTTGATTCTAAGGTAAGTTTAAATATCTCATGACCGGGCCAGGGTCTTTAATAATGTAGTACTGCATTTTCTTCCAGACTTGACGCCTGGGAATCTGTGGTAGGGTTTTCTTTTTTAACCGCGTAGGGTGTTTACTTTAACCGCACAACCGAGTTCCGGTTCCATTGTCCAGGTTCATCACCAGGATAAGGGCAAATTGCCACATGTTTCAACCTGGTGTCCGCAATGCAACGCTTAAACATTTTGACCTGATCAAGGTCGGAATGACAATTCGTCTTCTTATCTAGGAGCGAGCTTTGACGCGTCAATTTTGCAAAGACCTATAAAGGCGACTTCACATTGCTCGTAACCTGGGCACATCGGCCCTAGTTTCATCCATCTAGATGGGTTTTAATTGAGACCGGGTTTAGGGACCTCGGTGTAAACTGAAGTTATCAGTAGGGCGTATTTGTGAACTTCTACTAAGGAATTCTTCATTAAAAGAAAAATTTTCTCCCTGGAGCTCATAATGTCACATGATGAAAGCTTTAAAATAACAAATGCGAATAATTGAAATCTAAATTACTGAAATTAAGAAAATAACCGAGCTCAAACATGGGGTGTCTGAGGTTGTACGGGTGCCGAACCGAGGTCTAACTAAAGTATATCCTTAACTCGTCGGTGTTCCAGGTTCTTTTGATAGGCTTCCTTCCTAGGATTTCCAACGTATATGCTCCATTGTCCAGCTTCTCTTTAACCCGATAAGGACCTTCCCAATTTGCTGCTAGCTTGCCATCTCTGGCGTTTTTATTTCCAAAGTCTGTGCGTCGAAGTACTAGGTTGCCCCTGGTGAAAGAACGGGACCTGACCTTCCGATTATATTTTGCCGCAATGAGTTGTTTGGCGGCTAGTTCCTTGCAATGTGCCGTGATTCTGATGTCGTCTATCAGGTCTAGCTCTGTCCTTAAAGCGTCTTCGTTCGACTCTCCTCCATCTTGGAGAGCTTTTACCTTTCTCCAGGACGGCTGTCCTATCTCAACCGGGATCATCGCCTCGCATCCATAGGTCAACCGGAAAGGGGTTTCCTGGGTTGAAGTCTGCACGCTAGTCCTATACCCCCACAGTACACTGTAGAGTTGTTCGACCCAGTTGGACTCTGCGTCTTGCATCCGCTTCTTTAAGCCGTCTAGGATGACTTTGTTGGCCGCTTCGGCCTGGCCGTTTGATTGTGGATGCTCGACCGAGGTGAAGTCTTTGCTTAACGTCAAGGTCCGACATCATATCCTGGAACCCTTTGTCTATAAACTGGGTCCCATTGTCCTTTACTATTTCGGCTGGGATTCTGAAACGAGAGACAATGTTATGACGAAAAAACCTTTGTATGCGAGCCGAGGTTATAATAGTTAAGGGCTCGGCTTCAATCCACTTACTAAAATAGTCTACCGCCACAATGAGCCACATGAACTGCCCGGGAGCTGCTTTGAATGGCCCAAGGAGATCCATACCCCATTTGTAAAAGGGCCAAGGGGCCGAGATGCCTTTTAATTTTGATGGCGGGGGCCAAATGATCTTGGCGTGTTTCTGGCAACTATCACATCTTTTGACGTTATCCTTCGCATCTGCCATCATGGTTGGCCAGTAATAGCCGGCACGCAGAGCTTTCCTAGCCAAGGCTTTCCCCCCATGTGGTGGCCGTTGACTCCTTCATGTATCTCAGCCAACACATACTTGGCCTCGGATGAACCCAAGCATCTCATCATCGGAGAGTGCAAACCTTTTCGGTATAGCTGGTCATCGATCATCGTATAGACGGCGGCCTTTCGGATCAGTTTCTTTCCTTCGGTTGAGTCAGTCAGAATAATACCTCTTTCTAGATAATCCTCAATTGGTTTTCTCCAATCTGTCACCGCCGAGATAGTCATGATGCAGCTTGGTTCTGTTAAGTTTTGCTGGATGACGAACCGGTGGTTTCCCGTGCCTTTGGTACTGGCAAGCTTGGAAAGGATGTCGGCTCTGGTGTTTTCTTCTCTGGGAATGTTGGTGACGATCACCTCTTCGAAGCCGGAGATCACTTCCTTTGCCTTATTAAGATACTTGGCCAATAAAGGACCTTTTGTCTGATAAGTGCCCTCGATCTGTGCTGTTACGAGCTGTGAGTTGGTGAAAACCCTTACTCTCTGTGCTCTGTGTTCTCTGGCCTGCAATAATCTGGCAAGTAAGGCTTCGTATTCGGCCTGATTATTTGAGGTCAGGAACTTTAGTTGAAGGGAGTGTTCAACGGCAACACTCTTTTGACTATGATTCCTGCTCCGCTACCTTTTGCGTTTGAGGAACCATCAACATAAACCTTCCACATTTTGTCTTGAGCTGCGTCGTCCCATCCGCCGAGGTGAGTTCCTTGACAAAGTCCGCCAAAGCTTGCGATTTGATTGCATGCCGAGCTTCATAGGTGATGTCAAACCCGGACAACTCGATGGCCCAGCTGGTCATTCTTCCTGCCAAGTCCAGTTTGTGTAATATTTGTCGGAGCGGTTGGCTAGTTCGGACCACTATTCGATGTCCCTGGAAGTAAGGCCGAAGCCTTCTTGCCTCGATAAGTAGGGCAAAAGCCATTTTTTCAAGCTTTTGGTATCGTAGTTCCGAGCTCTGTAATGCCTTACTTACGAAATAAATCGGTGCCTGGCCGATGTCGGTTTCTGTTACCAGGGCCGCACTTACTGCTTCTTCGCCAACTGACAGATATAAGAATAAGGACTTATCCGGATCAGGCTTTGACAGGACTGGTGGGGTCGCCAGACAGAGTTTGATCTTTTCGAAAGCTACCTCGCAGTCCGTGTTCCATCCTCCTTGCGTTTCCTTCTTTAGCAGTCTGAAGAATGGGAGCGCGTTCTCGGCAAACCTTGGTAAAAACCTGGTAAGCGCGGCCAAGCGGCCGGTCAGCTGCTGGACTTCCTTCTTCCGTGGTTTGTCAACATAAAACCCAGGAATTTCCCGGCTGGGACTCCAAATGCACATTTGGCCGGGTTCAAACGGATCTGAAATCTTCTCAACTTGTCAAATGTTTGCTCCAGATCCCAGATGTGGTCTTCCGGGTCTTTAGTTTTCACGATCATATCATCAATGTAGACCTCGATGTTTTGTCCGATCTGGTCCGCGAAAACCCTGTTCATCATTCGTTGATAGGTGGCCCCGACGTTTTTTAACCCGAAAGGCATCACGTTGTAGCAGTAGTTGGCCTTGTCGGTTATGAAGGCCGATTTTCCTGATCGTCCGAGTGCTTGGGGATTTGATTGTAGCCGGAGTAGGCGTCCATGAAGGATAGCAATTGGAAACCCGACGAGTTGTCGACCAACTGGTCGATGTCTGGCATCGGGTAGGAGTCTTTCGGGCAGGCTTTGTTTAAGTTGGTATAATCCGTGCATACCCTCCATTTTCCATTTGGCTTTTTTACCATAACCATGTTGGAGAGCCACATAGTGTATTGTATTTCTTTGATGAACCCGGCTGTCAATAATTCCTCAACGTGCTGCTCCAAAGCCTTCTGTCTATCAGCTCCAATATTTCTCTTTTTCTGCGCCATTGGTGTCAACCCCGGCCGGATAGCTAGCTTGTGGCAGCAAAAGTTAGGGTCAATCCCTCGTATCTCGGATGACTTCCACACGAATACATCCTGGTTCTGTTTCAGGAACTCAATCAACCTGGTTTTCAAATCTGGATTCATCGCTCCCCCAATCTTCGTAGTTTTTGAGGGATTCCTTCCGAGGATTAATTCTTCCAACTCGCCCTCTGGTTCTGGACGTGAGATCTCAGACTCGTCCCTGAGGTCGAGCTCTACCATGCTTACTGGACTTTCGGACTTCCTGCTTTTTCTTGAATATAGGAATCGTTCACCCCTGTGAATCCGAGGTGGTGATGATAGTCCACCTTCTCCCTCTCGGACCGTCTCGAAATAACACTGCCGGGACTCCTTCGGATCTCCATTAACCACAACCACCTTATTCTTGTTGTTTACCATCTTCA
Source organism: Acacia melanoxylon (assembly GCA_019022615.1). NCBI lineage: Eukaryota > Viridiplantae > Streptophyta > Magnoliopsida > Fabales > Fabaceae > Acacia > Acacia melanoxylon. The sequence continues at coordinate 1,617,282 of JAFJYJ010000102.1, forward strand.
ACTTCTGATGCTTCGTAGATACTAGCATGTCCCAACTATGGATGGTCGATCTGCCCAATATGATATTATATGGGGAAGGGAAGTCGGCCACTATGAACCTTACCCTTTCTGATTTGAAAGCCTCTTTGGTTCCCAATGTTAGTCTTAGGTCGATATATCCTTTGGGAGGTGAATGTTCCCCGTTGAACCCTATGAGGGTCGTTTTGCACGGTTTCAGATCTTCTACATCCATCTTCATCCTGTTGAAGGCATCCCAGCTGATGATATCTCCCGAGCTCCCTGCATCAACAAAAACCCTTTTAACCCGGCACTACGCCAGGGTTGCCGTGATAACCAGACCGTCCTGATGTCCTGGCACTACGTCTTTCAGTTCTTCAATAGTAAAGACCAATGGCGGTGGCGTCGGTTTGGTTAGGTCGTCTTTGAACTTTGGGAGATACCTAACAGAGAGGACTTCTCTCATGTATTTCTTGCGCTAGCTTATGGTATCTCCTCCCCTACCGAAGCCTCCGCTGACAACGTTACAGTGGAACTGGGCTTCTGGGAACTCATCTTCTTCGCTGCCCGACTTTCGGCGCTTCTTATCTCTTTTTGGGTTGGTGGTCGAGCTTCTACTATGTCCTCCTTGAAACATCCTCCATTTTACTTAACAAAATAACTATATATTAGTTTGATCAGTAACTTAATAGTACTTCAACATTTAACAAAATATCCAAAATAAATCAGAGTATGCAGAATGAGCCCTAACGTGGCAATATACAATCATCCCACATAAACCAAAAAGACAGAAGCACTACTTTTGGCGGAAGTAGCTTAAGCTTCTGGGGTCTTCCCTGATGGACCTGCACGGGAGCTATCACCTGAAAAATGTGGGTAACCATCAATCCAACTCATCATGAATACTAATATGTGCTAGTGAGGTGCTATGTAGAACAATTTATAAAACAAAGTATTAAAAATATAGCTCACCAATATCCATATCAAAAAAATTTCATATCATAAATTATGTATCATAAATTAGGTATTACAATTTTTCATTATCACAATTCCCAAGATGCCTCCCACCAATCCAACCGAACCGCCTTATTTCCTCCGACTAGACCCATGGGCTAAGTTACATCCATGTTACTGGTTACTCAAAAGCTCACTGGTCACGTGATGAGGACCGGCCAAAATCCTCAGAGCACATGCCCCAGACCATGGGTCTTTTCCCCTCATTGAACTAGTGGGGTGTCGTAAGCCCTCATTGAACTAGTGGGCAGTCCCTCATTGAACAAGTTGGACAATAGAAAGCCAACCATTGTGCACCAATGGAGGCCTCACCACGTGGTGGAATAACCTACTCCATCTATTCCCAATTCAACCATTATCATAATTATCATAATAAATAGCTCAACATGAATTTTCCAAGATTTTCACGTTCATATCAATAAAATTCTCATATAGATGTCATAATAGCTAAATTCCCAATTCCTTATACAAAATATAAATATATGCAAATATTTCACAATTCAAATCATAAGGTTCCACAAGGCAATTTTTATTAAGATATTCATAATCATTTCGCAAAATACTCACAAACATCATACTAATACACATAATAAGTGGAAAGTGGTTACCTCTCGCCGAAGCTAATTATTATCACACTGCTCCTAATCCAAGAGTTCAAACATTCACCAAAAATCAATCTACCACAATCAATTTACTAACCATTAATAACTCCTTAAAACTCTACATAAAATTATAACTTATAATTTAAAAAAATTAAAATATACAAATTTTTAATAATAAATTGGAATGCTTGAAGTGGGCAAATTAGGACGGATTTGAAAAAAATTTATGGAGACCAAGTATAACTATTAATTTTTCTTTTGATTTATTATTAATTAGTAATACCTTTTTTTTTTAAAAAAATTATCACTTATTCCCTTTTCTAATAATAGCAATGATATTATTTATTAATTTATGACAACAAGTGTGTGTGTGTATATATATATATATTAGTAAGGTTTTATTATTATTACTACCTCCGGTCCTAATTATAAGACATAGTTGACTTTGTTTGAAGAGATTAAGGAAGTTAAATAAGTTACTTAATCATTTTATATGTTGTGTATTTTTAAAATATATATTAGTTTATTAGTCAAACTAATTACTTTAAAGAAAAAAATAAAAATAAAAATACACTAAAGTAATTTAAGTAGCTTCCTTAATTTCTCCAAAAAAGTCAACTATGTCTTATAATTAGGACCGGAGGATTATTTATCATTTTTGTTTCTGTACCGTGACTGCATATATATATATATATATATATATATATATATATATATATATATATATATATATATATATATATATATATATATAAGACCACACTTCTTATTACTTTTGGTTTCATGGTAAAATATATACATATATATAAAACCACTTTTGTTTTTGTTTTTGTTTTTTTTCCCAATTCATTCCCTGTACCACGTGACCTCCATTTATATATGTATACAAGACCACAATTCTTATGACTTTTGGTTTCATGGTACATGAATATAATACATACTTTCATGCAAAATCTCATAAGGTTGAAAACAAAAAATTTGTTAATCATTGTAGAACCTCGTAACTCCTTATAGTCCTCATGATTTATTAACCTTAACTTATTAGACTAATTAGTTATTATTATATTCATTAATCCATAACTCTTTACGATACTCATGAGAACTCATAACACTTTATGATACTCATGAGTTTTTAGGATTACTTATTAAAACAACTATTAGGGATTAGGATTACCTTAGATCACTCGTAGACTTCAATGTTGTTGATGTCTTCTAACATTGATCCACACGACTATCCCCCGATTGCAATAAGAACTCTTTCTCTTGATATCTCTCACTCCTTGGATGCTTGCTAGGTGATGACAAGGTTGAGGTTTCGATTTCTTGGATTTTTTCTCTTTTTAAGAAGATGGTGGTTTCTTGAAATTAGGTTGAAGATAGTGTTAGTAACATTGGGGTGTTTCTTGACAATCAAGCAACATGCTCATGAGGTTGAAATACAAAAAAATTAGTTACTCATGAGAACCCGTACCTCTTTACGGTAGTTATGAGTTATTACTAGATGGGTTTGGAATAATTATCATAGTATAGCCCGTAACTCTTTACGAGTTCTCATGAGTTATAACTCCTAACTCTTTATGGGTTCTCATTAGTTATAACCCGTAACTCTTTACGAGTTCTCATAGTTATAACCAGGTGCTTAGAGGAGCTTGTTGATGAAATACAATATTGAATACTGAAGATGATATCATTAAAGCCCTTATAAAATCCAAATAGGATTTTCCCTTAATATTTCGCTAATAATTGTAGAACTCATAACTCTTTAAGGTCCTCATGAGTTATGTCTAGGATCTACTCGTTAAAACACATAAAGGGGTTTTAAGAATACCTTTGATCAATTGAAGAGACGACAAAGAGTATGATGTCCTCTAATGTTGATCCACACGGCTATCTCCTGATTGCCTTGAGAATTCCTTCTCCTTGTTTCCTCCTTCTCCTTGGATGCTTGCTAGGCGATGGTAAGGTTGTGGATTCAAGTTCTTGGGTTTTCTTTTTCTCAAGACGGTGATGGTGTCTTGAGGTTAGGTGGAGGATGGGATGAACAAGATTGGATCTTACCTTTCTTGAATAGGTGGCACGCATGTGTAACAGTGGTGCCTTTTTGTCTTCTTGAACCCTTCAAGAGTTGTGCTTTTTTCCTTCTTAAATCCTTCAAGAGTTATGCCTTTTGCCTTCTTGAACTCTTCAAGAGTTGTGCCTTTTTTTCAAAAAACGTACACACAAATTGGACGCAAAAATTAGCCATCAAAATTAGGGTTTAACTTGCCACACCCTTCCAATATTACATCATACATCAGAGCATTACAGCATAGCACATCGGGTAAAACAGTTTGGGCTTAGTATACTGATAATATATTATGAATCTTGGTTACAAATTTAAAAAGTAATCACATAAATGTTCTACAAATATTCCCCGAATAATTTGGAACCCATCCGGCTGCTCCATTTGCTAGCATTCACCGCTTTATCCTAGGAGCTACGTCCAATAAGCTGTACAATACATAGGTAGCAATAGGGGATGGAATCCCAAAGGATTCTAGAGTAACATAGTTAATCTCATATACAAAGCATATACAGAGTATGCAAGTAACTACAATTAGGAAAAATAACATATCATAAAGCATTTAGTACAAACCACTGTAGCAACATAAAAACAGCATACCACATATGCAATGTTAATTGCGGAAGAACCAACAAGTCCTAAATAAACACATGACTGCTTAACCAGACAAGCCCCGGATCCACAGCGCTTGGAAAATCAATCACAGTTAGGCCTCAAACCCAACATAACTGAATGCATAATAGGATTAGTAGCGCCTTCAGTCCATTAGGCCCTACAGCCACAAACGCATGTCCCCCTCACGAGACGCGGGTCCACAATCATGGCAAACATACATATAAAGATACACAAAGCATATGAGATTAGAGTTACTACCTGGTAGCTGATCAGGTAATAATAAGTTCCCCCGATGCTTGAATAGTATCCCGAATAATCGATAGTCCTAAAGTAATACAAATAAAAATACTTCTTATCACTTATATAAACTCTTATAAAAAAATATGTAATTGAATGACTTGTAATAAGGGATCTATAATCATTTTGTACTCACTAAATTCCTTTACTAGTGAGTAATTTATTATTAATAACATTCCCTTGATTTTTGGCCATTTTCTAGAAAATTTCCAGAATTTTAGCTAAACTTCAAAAATTCATAATTAATTGTAGAAAACTCTGATTGAAGTGATTTCAAAGGACACATGACCCTTATTATGTATATTTTTCACTAAAAATACTTTCTAGGTCTAAAGAAATTCTTACTATTCTAGTTTTACCAAAATACTCTTGCTGACCAGATTCTTGTTTCAGAATTAGGGGTTGACTTCAAAAATTCATATCTCCTTGAATATAACTCTAAAAATTACAAATTACCTAACAAAATAAAGATTATGATTTCTACTTCACTTATGTAAAGTTTCATAGTCTTTATTGATTTTGATCTAGGATTCAAAATACCATAAAAATTTTGTTTATTGGGAGCTTGGACACATTTATGAAGATAGAAGGAAGTTTAGCAAAATCTATAGCTTACTTACCATGATTCTTAACTCCCTTGTTCTCTTTCCTTCTTCCTTCTTTGCAACCCTCTTTCTCTCTTCTTATTTCTTGTGTATTTCGAACTTAGGCAAAAGTATGAGGGGGTATATTGGCTCATATATTAGTTAGAAAGCATGCATAAAGGTCCCTCTTGGTATTTTACCAAATTGTCCTTACATTTACTTCATTTTATCATGTGTTTTCATGCCCAAATTTGGAATTTTTCTTGGTTCTTCCTTGCTAGATGAATTTGTCTCATATTTTGACACAATTATGAGCTTATTTAGGTGTCCTTTTAGTTCATATTTAGGCCTTTACTTTGGCCCTCTCTTATTGGTCCACATGTCCAAGCTTTTTGACTTCTTTCTTTGTACTTTCATGCTTCAATCATACTTCTTCCTTCTTGTCTCTTGCTGGACGAAATTTGTGACTTGTGGAGGATGGAACTTGATCTTCAAAATAAATTAAATAAGGGTGCTTAGGTGTCCCTTACAAATTCAACTTGTTACCTCTTGATGACACAACCTAGGGCTTATTTGGTTGAATTTTGTATCAAACATGTGCTAAATGTCTTTGTCATCTTCCTCCTTAAATCTGGACGAAAATTGACCCCTTAATCAAGAAGTTTTTGTGTAAATGGAGGAAATCACGAAGTGGGGGTGAATTGGGGATTTTAAAAATTATTTTCAAACACCTAAACAACAGATATGAAAACAGGGTATAATAGATGTAGAGAAGAGAAGCTAGACATAGAAAGATTTATACTGGTTTGGTTTTAATTCTTGACCTATGTCCAATCCCCAGACACTCTGGGATTTTTCAGTATCTCTCAAATCAGTTACACACTCTGTACTCGAAAGTTTTCCTCTCACTAGGATACACTCCCCCTTACAAGTTGTAAATTGATAAACCCAACCTCAAAGCCCCACAACTTTGAGATTCTTACAATGATTGATAATCAATGATAAACTCTTTAAAAGAGCATATATTAAACACAGAAGTTCAATGTATCAAAAGATACTTTACAGATGAGTAGAAAACACGAAATGCAAATAACACTTGATAGCTTTTCATTTTTTCTATTCAAATGGTTGTTGAGAATTGAATGCTCTAGCTTATATATGTTGGAAGCATTAAATGACCATTGGAATCATTAATATAACCGTTGGAGACATTAATGAAGCTATTAGGTTGCAACTAGGTTCATTCTCTCTCTTTCTTTGAGTTAATACAGTTGCTCAGACATTCTTGTTGACTTTCCTTGAAATAAATTCGTTGGATGATGTGGCTTTTTGTTTGTCGATTTCCTTGATGGCAAGTGAACCAGTCGAACAAGTAATAAAGTGTAAGTAGAGTATCGTCCCACAGAGACTGAGATACCAAAAAGTGACAATCGATTGCTATGATAGTTGCGCAAACCGAAAGTAAATATAATTGGTTTGAGAGGTTTTTGTGCTTATTCTAATAACAGAAATAAAACAGAGTATCGTAGTTTTAAGAAGATATCAGTAAGAGGTTAAGCTGAACTCGGAATCATCCTTAAGTGCATCAATCCCCCAGTTGCTTTACCCATTGCTATAACATCCATACTGTACAGCTTCCGCAATTGCTACAACATAGCTACTAACTACAACGCTATTCGGTTAACCCACCACTATAATCTATCGAAGCTTCCGCGTTCGATACATATGATACTAACTATACTCCTTCCATATTCCATGGCAACTTTCTAGTTAAATCTGCATTACACTCAGGGTGTCATGTTTATGAGAGGTAGACCCATTCCTGAAGCCTACAATATTATAGGTCAAGCCTTGCATTTTGCCGCCTAGCAAACATCAAGTTTCTCGAGAGGTCTAACGTCGACTCCTTGCCCAAGCCGAGGCCACAAATCTAGCCCTTAGCTTCCACTAATCGACTAGTAATTAATTCACTGATAAGCAAACTGAATCTATTAAATTAAGAACTTGCAACTGGGTTCATTTAAAACTTAAGAATTCATCCTCGTTCAGCCATAGGAAAATCAGTTCATGACTGATGAGGGAAACACAAAATAGATAGTAACAGAATGACCCATGATCTAAATACTAAATAAAAAGGAAAAAACAGAAAGCTTGACGGCGTTTCGACGGCGTGGAAAAAGCCCTGTCACGTCACCACTCCACGTCTTCTTCTCTCCGTCTTACTGCAAGGAAGGGTGCTGGGTTATCCTGGAATTCTCGTGCTAGTGAAATCTCTCACTCTTCTTTTGAGTCTGCCGAATGTGAAATCTTGTTTTGGCTCTGTGCGACTCTCCTCTAGGGTTGACTTGTTGTTTCCTTTTATACTCAGCCTTTCTTGTGACGCAAGTTCCAGCGAGCTGGTCTTTCCAAATCTGTTGAGATCTATCGCATCTTCTGACTGTAGTAGATTGATTCTGCTGATCCTGAAGGATTCTTCAAATCTTTCAGTTTCGATCCTCCGCATCTTCTATTTTATTACGTCAGCAATCTACCTGTCGTTCTTGACTTTCCTTATTATCCCTGAAATAATCTAGATAAAAAGGTCAGAAAATATGTCGCATAGCATTGCGTCTTTTACTTTGCTATAGCTTTCGTGATGCCTTTTATTGCACTTCTTTGTCGAATGCTATAGCATAGTATCAGCTTTGCTATACGTTCTTTAAAAACAATGTAACTTGCTCCTTTCTTAGCACATGTTTATGATGTAAATGGTTTCTATCCTTCAATTCCCTATATCATGAATATATGCCTTTTTGCTTGGATTGTTTGCAGTTAAGCTTTTATTTACCATACAATTCAGTCATGAAATATAGGGAAAACATGGCATTATTTGTGCTCATCACTTTTATAAGAGCTGAGGAAAGAAAACATTTAAACCTTTGTAAAGTCCAGAGAATGATTTTCTAAAAGGATGCTAAGTTTTCTGGACCAGCAATAAATGTTCTGACCTTAGCTTTTGCTTTAACCTTAATCTTCATTCTAATACTTATTTGATAATCTAAAACTCACAAAAAAATTTGATTAAACATAGTTAAGAATAGTAATGAGTGATGATAAGAAGTATCTAGATCATATATGAAGATTTTGCAAATTCAAGAAATCTGATTTCAAAACAAAGCGCTTCAAAATGGAGTTTGTTCAGGAAAACTGGAGTTTGTAATATTTTACTCAAGTTGTTACACCCCTACTGGCCTCACCTTTTCGGGTGGCGGGTCAGAGGGATTCCTTTACTTAGTTACCTTTCCTTCATTATTAGGTCCATTTAGCTTCTATCAGAGTGTGCGCGCAGAGCATTATATCGGTTTGGATTATCTATTGTACTGGTAAAAGTAAAATAAACAGAAAGTAAAAGTCCCCGGAGGGTTATGGGTACAGTCATCCAAAAATAAATGCTGAAAATATAAATACAGTTATCCCAAAATATAGTACAAAATACAATAGGGCATCCCTTATTCTTCAACTGCACTGACCAACCTTACCTTTCCAAAAAGGTTCTTCCTCTTTAGGCACGTCCTCCTGTATCTACAGAAGTGGCTGGAGTTCCATAGTGAACCCCAGAGTAACTGTCAATACTCACGTACTATATGTGTATAGTGTATGCATGCAACCATGTCACATATAAAACACAAATAATTTGCCAAACATACCACACATGCATCCAGAAACATACAATAACTGACTACCACGCACCATCGGGCTGCCTTACCAAGGAAAGCCCCGGATTTACCGGAGTCATAAACCTCGCACCGTCGAGCCGCCTGAACCAAGCCAACCCCGAATTTATCGGAATCACAACCGTCGAGCCCCTATTCAAGGCAAGCGCTGGATTTATCCTCAGCGCTAGGAATACCATAGTTAAGGACTCGAACCCCAACATGCTCTGTATGCATATTTGGCAAAAATATACAGAAACAAACATGGCAAGACAAGCATACATCATAACACATAGAAGTACTTGAGTAAAGCAGTTACTACCTGGTGGGGTATACCCTGTCTTAAAATTTCAATGTGCCTAATAGCTTCCCCAAGTATGCTTTAACCCTAAATAACACCAAAATACTTTATTTTTAGTATTTCCAAAAATACCCTGACATTTATCTGGTCTCGCCACTTAGGGAGAAAAAGTGAAGATTTGAAGCCTTTTTAAAATGATTATAATGAGTCAGGGCAGTCTGGATTATCTGGTGTATGTTTTTGTCCATTAGTTAATAAATTGGATCAGGCTTTTTGGCTTAATCCTCAAGAAAATCAAGAGCATTCTAGAGGGGATTAGGTGGCGCATCCCCATCCATAAGAATCAGATTTTTACTTTTCAAATGGTGAAAATTACCTGTTTTGGCCCGAAACACCCTTTTGTCCACTGGTTAAAGGCTTGTACCTTAATCATTGGCTTATTTTCTCTCCATAAATCTAGATAATTCTAGAGATATTTTAGGGGAGTGTGTGGCACCATTTGGGCTCCACACAGTCTGATCCCTCACTTTTTATCTGCCTTTTCCACATTATCCAGTCCAGTCTTTTAGCCACTGGTCCTTGTTGTGCACCGCTGGTTAAAAGGGTGCTCCTTTTTGCACTTTTCTTCAACTTTTCAGATATTTTCTCCCTGTTTGGACATACATATGTGGCGCCACTTTAATCTCCCATGTGGCCCCAAATTTGTCTCATTCAATCAAAAAATAAAGCCCCTAATTGGTCCTTATTGGTCCCTTTTTGACTGGTTAATACCTTTTGGGACCCGTATTTTGTGTTTCGGCCTAAGTACAGATAAAATCATCTAATTTTCTTTCTCTCTCCTTGGGTGGACGAATTTGAATGCTTAAAGGGCAAGGGGTTGACCATTTTACCCTTACTTTTTCCTCTTTTAGCCCTATGGTGACACGTGTCCCAATGTAAGGATTACACTAACTTTTGCTTTTTGGCATATGACTTTTTCAGTGTCTCTTCCTCTTCCCTGTCCACATATGTCGCATATATACTGATATGAGGTGGAAATCTGTGTTTTATCCATATTCCTGGGCCCCACCTCACTGTACCGGCTTATATTACACCTGTGTTTTGCCTTGGGCCCGCTCTTTTCCAAATCTGGGCACCATCATAATTTCGTTTTCTTTAGCTATACTAGGCGACATTTTTTTTTCTCTTTTTGAACATAATATCCTGTCTTCAAAAATTCTTACAGACCCTCTTTAATAATTACTTTAACATAAAATATTACAAAAAATAATAATAATAATTAAATTAACAGTCAAAGCTTCTCATTAACTCATCAGTGCTTATGAATACATTGTTTACAACAGTGGGGGTGTTACACAAGTGTAAGACTCGAGTTTAGTTCTTTCTGAAAATGAACATCGCGATTGAGCTTTGAAAAATACTTTGAACAAGATGCAAACTCGAGTCATTAAGTGACAAACTCGAGTTTGAGACTTTTTGAAATGAAAATAAGATTAAGTCCACAAAGCTCAAACTAGAGTTTTCAAATTTAAACTCGGGTTTTCTTAAGTTTAAAATATAGTGAAAAGCTCTCGGCCTACCACAAACTGGAGTTTACTAAGTCTAACTCGATTTTGCTTAAAGGAGTAAGTTCTTCGAAAACTCTCAGCCTAGCGCAAACTGGAGGTTGACATATTGAACTCGAGTTTGTCTAACATGGAAAAGCTTTAAAAACTCTTGGCCAAGTACTAACTCAAGTTTGACATATTGAATTTTAGTTTAGTTAAGTTCAAAAACATTGTAAAACTCGGTTTGATAGAAACTCAAGTTTTCTTTAACTTGTAAAAACTTTGAATGCTCTCGGTTTGACATAAACTTGAGTTTAGCTAAGTTTAAATAACTTGAGTTACCCTCTGTCAAGTTCAAACTCGAGTTTAACAATTCCAAACTCGAGTTTGCCTTTGACAGTAATTTTTCAAATTTACCAAAGACAAACTTCATTCAAGTTTACAATTGTCAGTTATCATCAAAACACATAGAGAACTAACATTTTGTGCCTTTTTAAATGCCTTTGGACAAATGTAAAATAAGTCAACTTATATTCATTTTATGATGTAAGCATATCATGATTACATCTCAAAGCCAAAGGGCTTTTTATTATATGAACTTCTTGTGTTACCATGTGTCTTTGATCTTGACATTCTATTTGTCCCTTTCTCTTCTTCATTTATGAGAAATATAGGCCTCCTTTTGACTTCAAGATTGGTCTTCAAAATATGTCAAGCCATCTTCCTTTCAAGACAAGTGGCATTTTTCATTAATTATGTTTGACTTTTGATTCAACATGTGTTAATTCTTATCTTATCCTTTTTAAACACTTTGCACCACATACTGGTGTCATTTCCCGAAAAAACGCAAGGCACTCTTATTGGTCCAAGAAATGTTATGTTCATACCTATTTCGCCACATTTTTTCGTAGCTAATCATCCCATGCCTTAAAACATAGCTAAGTGGCATCTTTACCAACCAATTAGCACTGTATAAGTGTTTTGTGCCCTTCAGCACTGGACTTTAATTTTACGGCCTATACATACTAGGTCCACTGACTAGTATGGCCGAATTACTTAGTCCCTAAAAGCTATTTTATCTCTTGACATTCTTGGGACTCTTCCCAAATTGGGCTTAGTCGTCTGCCTTATACAGGCTTATCCTCATGTTTCAATTCCCAAAATTTAGGATATTACATAACATTAATTTTAGTGCTTACAAGAAAGGCCCAATCCAACTAGAAAGGCCTAATCTATGAATGGCGCCTTCCAAGAAGGCCAATCCTTATCCAATCTTTATTGATATCTATCTAATCTTTATTGGATATTGTTTTGGATAATTCAGAATTATCTTTTATCACCTAACCTCTTGAATTTAAATTACTATTTCAAATTTAATATTTAAATTCCAAATTCAAATTGGCCCAAGACCCTATTGGGCTTTCTAACACATTTGGGTCTTTTAATGGAGAAAATGATTTCCCACTAAGGGCTTAGGTATGGCACAATTTTGCTATTGGGCTTAGAGTATCACTCCAACCTAATTACACCTTTACTTTTGACTAGAGCTGTACATCAACCAGATTGGACTGAGTAGGTCATTAGCCTAGAGACGGAGGGAGGCTGAATGCTAAAACTAGGGCATAAAGCTAGAAGACATGAGTGTTAGTTTTCTATATGTTTTGATGATAACTGACAATTGTAAACTCATATTGAAGTTTGTCTTGGTAAGTTGAAAAACTTATCGTCAAAGGCAAACTCGAGTTTGAGATGTCAAACTCGAGTTTGGACTTGACAGAGAGTAACTCATTTTTATGAACCAAGCCAAAACTCCAGTTTGTGATCACTCTAAGTTTTTTCAAGTTAAGACAAACTCAAGTTTGTAATTGTAAACTCGAGTTTGTTCAAGACAGAGAGCTATCAATATTTTTGAACTAAGCCAAACTCCAGTTTCCATTGGGAAACTCCAGTCTGTGCTTGACAGAGAGTTCTCAAGTTTCCCAAGCTTTCATGGAAACTCGAGTTTGAGATTGTAAACTCGAGTTTATAACAAACAGAGAGCTTTACTTCATTTTGAACTTGAGAAAACTCCAGTTTTGTTTTATAAACTCAAGTTTGCATTTAGCAAAAAGGTTTCAAAGTTTACTCTCTTTTGAGGAAACTCGAGTTTGGTTGACAAACCGAGTTTGAACCATACAGAAAGCATAAGTTTTGGAAAGTCCAGTTTACCTTTGCAAACTCCAGTTTTCTTCATACGAAGAGTTTTTCATTTTTCCAAACATTTATGGAAACTCAAGTATAGTTTTGTTAACTCGAGTTTGGACCAAGCAGAGAGCTTTGCTCTATTTTGTGATTTTGAAAACTCCAGTTTTGAACTTTTGGACTTAAACGTATCTCTCATTATAAAAGTCCAAAACTCGAGTTTGGCTCCTATTTAAAACTTTCTTCAAAGATCAAATCGCGACATTCTTCTCTGGATGAAGTAAACTCAAGTTTAGGTTTTTAAACTCTAGTTTAACTTCTGAAGGAAAACTACAAACTCTAGTTTGGAAGAACAAACTCGAGTTTGTGTCGTCCAGTCTAGATTTGAAATCTTCATGTTTGATCTAGATACTTCTTATCATCACTCCTTACTATTCTTAACTATGTTTAATCAGTTTGTTAGTGAGTTTCAAATGATTTTAAGAGTATTTAATGAAGATTCAACTCAAAACAAAAAAGTAACGTCAGCACATTTATTGCAAAGTCCAGAAATCTTGCATCCTTTTGGACAATCAATCTCTACACGTTGCAAAGGGATTAATGTTTTCTTTCCCTATCAAGAAGCTGCTCTTCCAACGGATTTAATTCAAGGGAAGTCAACCATAAATCTCGTGCACCTGGATTAACAGAAGATTAGAGAGAGAAGAGACCAAAGTGCTCCTAACAGCTAGACCAATGTTCCCAACGGTTACATTGATCAATCCAACGGTCATTTAATGCTCTCCTAATATATAAGGAGTCTTATTCAAGTCTTCTCAACAACCAATCTACAGAAAACAAATTGTATTCAAAGTTTCAACTACTCTTTCAGTTTTTTACTTGTAAAGTATCTTTTGATACATTTGTACTTCAATGTTTATCTTATCTGCTCTTTGTGAGATTTTTATTTATTGAAATCATTTATTGTAAGAATCTCAAGTCCAGGGGACTTAGAGATTGGGTATATCAATTTACAACTTGTAAGGGGGAGTGTATCCTAGTGAGAGGATAACTTTCGAGTGCAGAGTGTGTAACTGATTTGAGAAATAGTGAAAATCCCAGAGTGTCTGGGGACTAGACGTAGGTCAAGGATTTGGACCGAACCAGGATAAATTCTCTTATGTCAAGCTTCTCTCCTTCTCCTCTCTTCTACTCTGTTTTGGTTGCCTATTAATAGAGTATTTTAAAAAGAATTTTTAAAATGTCCAATTCACCCCCCCTCTTGGTGATTTGCTCCATTTACAATGGGGAATATATACTCCCCCTCAATGCATCGTTTTAAGCCAAGGAAGATTTTTTTTCCTGAAGGCTGAAATATATATTATAATAAATATATATAATATAATCCAAGAAGGACCGAGCTTAGTAGTCCTAGATAGTAGCCTGATATTCAGTCCTACCCAGACTTCGGGTCAGACCTGGTCTTGTTCAAATCAGTCGGATTTTTTTTTCTTCCCCCGGGTTGGGTCAGATTGACTGGTTTTTCGGGTTTTGTGTACAGCCCTAGTTTTGAGAAAGAAAGTAACATTTATTGGCCCAAGCTTGCTAAATTCAAGCAATCAAGAATAACCTTTGTGTGTGACCTATTAGACCTAGTTAGTCACTGACATAAATAAACTTAGACCAATTAAACTCCCTTAGTGGGTCCAATTTATCTAATAACCACATAAGATACTAGCAATGCCAGGCCCCAATTTATCCCTACCTTGTATCTCTATACAAGTAGATGATGTTGTACTAGTCTTATTGATATCACCAATGCCCTTTCTTGGTGATTCAAGACTAGGAGCAAGTTTCAGGCAATAGATATGCAGAGTCCTCGAGTCCTCATGATCATGATCTTTATAATAGATCCTCGAGTGAACACCTATTCTATTCCTAGGGCTTTTATCTTGAAAGGCATATTTGTTAGTTCTCTATGTGTTTTGATGATAACTGACAATTGTAAACTTGTATGAAGTTTGTCTTGGTTAAGTTAAGATGTTTTAAACTTGTTTAAACTTAACCAGATCTTTACTGTCAAAGACAAACTCGAGTTTAGAGTTGTCAAACTGAAGTTTGCACTAAACAGAGAGTAAGTCAAGATATTTGAACATAGCTTGACTCGAGTTTATGTTGGTATTCGTACACATAGCCGAAGGAATATATCCAATAAAATTTACGAATCCCATAGGATGATCTATCAATGGCGTTTAAATTAAAGTAGTCAGAATCGTACCTTTTGTATTCGTGTGTGTCTTGTTCGATACTATCACTAGGAGCCGACTAAACGAATCAACTCCCTCTATTGGTATCCACACCGAACAGAACTCCAACACAGACGGCAGTGTGCTAGCGCTTTCAACGTCTTACATCTCTTCTCTTTCTCTCTGGGGTTTCTCTTTCGTGGCTCATCTTTGTTTTAATACAACTTGATCATTATCTTATAGGGTTTTTTCAAACCCTAATTGGGCCATATTAAAATATTCAAAATTAATCTTTATTGATTTTGAATTTTGAATTTGGATTAAAATAATATTAATTAAATATGTCCAACAGATCTAATCTAATCTATTTATTTAATCCAAATTAAAAGCCAAATTTGATTTAATTTATCTTTATAAATTAAATCGAGATATGATATCTATCTATTTAATTAAATCGAGATACTATATCTCAATTCAAATTAAATCGAGATACGATATCTCTGTTTGTTTTAGTTATTTAATCTATCAAATAAATTAAATACAAAACAAATACTACATAATTATATTGTTATCTATATAAATAATAATATTATTATTTTTGAATTTACAATTATATATATATATATATATATATTTATATATGTATTCATTAAATCTTAGACATATCTAAGATTCAATGAATCTGGACATTATTGCTCGTGGTGGGGTATTCTTGTGTGCGACCTTGTAGGCCCATATGAGATTGCAGCGGGCCAATACTGTACCAGCCCACAAGTCACAAGCGGCCTCTAGCAAGACATTGCGACTACCCAATTCATATGAGGATCGATGATACGATGCAAACTATCATACAACGATGCCACGTCCCTTTTGACATGCGATAATTTTGTTAAGGATGAAGCATGGATAGTGTCATCCTCCTGTTCTTGACCATTACTTTCTCAATTCTTGAGTAGTCTAACAATTGAAATGGAAACTCCTTTCCATCGTAGTATGGCCATAAATTTCTTAGACTCACTCATCGAGGGGCCCGGTAATATCTCTTTACAAATGTGAGGGACAAATCCCATCTTGACCATTCACATTCCTCTGCATGAAAACCACTGATCCCAATCAAAGCCTTTATCATCACCCGATTAAAGTTGACTTTTGACTAGGTCAAAGATCAGCGACTCTCATGTAGGAATCCATGATTATCTCAGGTCAAAGGGCATTGTGACGTGGTTATACATGAGATAATCTTATGACTTAATTCATGCAGCTTTCTCATAGTAGGTCGTTCTAGAACCTTGTACTCTTACAAGTTCCTAAGACTTTGATTCGTATCTCCACACCTCATCAAAGTCATACTGGTCTTATATCATCTTTACTCCCGCATAGATGACCGACCAGGGACATTTAGGACAATCTTTATGATACATCCAACGATACAGTCATCATAATAAACATGCAAATGATACGATAGCTGTAACACCCCTACTTTTGTAAACAATGTATTTGTATGCACTGATGAATTAATGAAAAGTTTTGATTATTGATTTAATTATTATTTTCTGCAATATTTTATTTTAAAATAATTATAAAGAGGATCTATAAGACTTTTGGGAGACAAGATAGTGGGCCCTAAAAAGGATAAAAATGTTGCCTAGTATAGTCAGAGAAAAGGAAGTTATGATAGTGCTCTAATTTGAAAAAGAGCGGGCCCAAGTCAAAACACCAGTGCAGGATAAGCCGGTACAATTAAGTGGGACCAGAGAATATTATCAGAACATAGATTCCCACCTCTGAGCGATATGTATGCGCCATCTATGGTCAGGGAAGAGGAAGAGACACTGAAAAAGACACATGCCAAAAAGCAAAAGACAGAGTAATCATTACATTGGGACACGTGTCACCACAGGGCTAAAAAAGGAAAAGTAAGGGTAGAAAAGTCAATTCCTTAACCTTTAAGGAGTCAATTTCGTCCCAATGAGGAGAGAGAAAGAAAAACATATGATTTTATCTATACTCAGGCCCAAACACAAAGTGCGGGTCCCACAGGAGGTTAACCTGTAAAAAGCAGACCGATAAAGATCGATTAGGGGCTTCTTTTTGGATTAAATGAGACAAATGTGGGGCCATACGGGAGAGTAATATGGCACCACATATGTATACCCAATTAGGGGGAAATATCTGAAAAGTTGAAGAAAAGTGCAAAAGGGAGCACCCTTTTAACCGGCGGTGCACTACAAGGACCGGTGGATAAAAGGTAGACTGGATAAAGCAAATAAATAGTAAGGGATTAGATTGTGTGGGGCCCAGGAGGCGCCACCTACCCCCTAGAATTTATCTTGAAATATCTAGAATTTTCTGAAAAGGAAACAAGCTAATAATTAGGGTACATGCATTTAACCACTGGACAAAAGGGTATTTCAGGCCAAAATATGTAATTTTAACATTTTGAAAAGTAAAAATCTAACCCTTATGGCTAGGGAGGCCCCACATGGCCATGCTCTGGAATTCTCTAGAATTTCTTGGAGGTTAAGTTAAAAAGCCTGATCCAAATTATTAACCAGTGGACAAAGTATGCACCAGATAATTCAGAGTACCCAGATCAACTTAGCTATTTTATAAAGGCAAGAATCTTTAATTTTTGGCTGCCCATAGGTGTGCTCAACAAGAGAGAACAGAGAGCTCAGCCAACTCCCCACACCAAGAAGAGGAAGCCAATCACAAAGTTAAGTTCCGATTTTAGGTAAACACCGAAAACCCGAACTCTTGAACTTTGTAGTTAGGGTTTTCGTTCAAATGGTTAGGGCTTGGTGTTGTGATCTGATTTTGGTGTTTTTAAGGGTTCCAATGAGTTTAAAACATGATTTTACGTGGATTTAAGTCAAGGTTAAAGTTTACGAATGTAACGCTCCCTTATAGCTCCCGATCATTATCAAAGTTCATACACAGAGCGTGCGGATCCGGTTTGGACAAATGAGTAACTGATAAAAATGCGGAAAATTTAAAATTAACTTGGTTTTGAAATGAACTTAATCCCTCTGGGATATTTAAATATATACAGTCATCCCAAATTTAGAACGCCAAAATTAAACTCCAAAATAAATATATACAAAACAAAAGGAACTCTTCCTCCGAGTTCACCTTCTTCTGCTTTTGTCTTACAGCACCGCCTTCCCCTTCTTCACACTTCCATTACCTGTAACTTTGTTAAAATCTGAGATTCACGAATGAATATCAGAGTAACATGTTAACCTCTATGCATGGAGTATAAGTATATGTAATAAATAAACCACCATAATCAGGAATACCACAGCATACTGACAGTATAAAACACAGTTCAAAATCCCAATGCTAGGAAAACATGCGCAGAACCTACCCGGTTCAAAATTCCATAGTGCTTGGAAAGACAAGCAGGACCTACCTAATCTTGTGCCTATCTCTCCGAGGCCAACTCAGAACCTACCCGGTCCCAAGTCCCTCAGCACAAAGAAACCACAGTGCAGAACCTACCCGGATCCGAATTCCTTAGCAAAATGTGTATGGCCAACACTTAAATATACTGTATGAAATATAACATGTTTATAAAACAAATTCTAGAAATCATGGCATTTAAACATACACAAGTACACTCACAGACATAGAAGGTTAGAGCTACTACCTGGATGAGTAGTAACCTTAATTTCGTCCAAATAATTTTTCGGGGTGCGTGCGCTTGAGGAATTACCTATAATTTGGAATAACCGGTTATTAATTAATCCATATATATTAAACATGATAAAAATGTCCTTATTATCATTTTGTTACCTTTTTAACCTTATTTCATTGGGGTTTAATTTAATAACCCAAACTTGTCAAATTCCAACTCTTAACCTTAACTACTATGAAAAATACAGTCATTTTAATCATTTTTAATTAATTGTAGACAAATCATTTCTGAGTGATTCCAACTCTCACTTTCTCTCTGACGTCTCTAATTTTAAGGAAAAATATTTTTAGAAGCCCAAATACACCATAAAAAGCTCGGATTCCAAGTTTTCCCCTGCTGTCCAGATTGGTGTCCAAAAACATTGACTGATATTTACAAATCCATGATAAATCGTACATAGCTCCAATAATTACAAATTTTATATCAAATTAAATCTTGATCAATCCTCTACCAATCTGGAAAATTTTAAGATTTCTAAAATTACCAATCATTCCCAGTTTTAAAATAATACAGGCTGCTCAGTGAGTTTGCCAAACACATAAGTTGACTTTAGAAATTAGTAAATCACTGACCAGAGCTTCAAAAATTTCAAAATTTACATTTCCTAAATGCTCAAGGAGTCCTCTGTATGCATGTAAAATTTCACCCCATCCTAAGCAATTTAACCCAATAAATTCACATGTTCAATGTTTCTGCCCAGTTTTAATGTGCAAGACGCAGGGTCATTTTGGAGAATTTATTACTCACTGCCCCGATATCAGAATAATGCAAACGACCCATAAATGTAAAGCTATGGATGTCCTCTATCCCCTGGAATATTTATATGATTTGTAAGAAATATTAACCCCTTTAAACCATGCTCACAAGATACCTGGGTTCAGGGGTTCAAACTTGCAGATTTGCCCTTTTCTTTGAGCTCATTATTTCATGTGTAAAAACACCTTTAAAAATTCACCAAAACTATTTTTCCCACACATTGTTTCATAAGGAAAACGATGGTGATCTCAAATTTCCCAAATTGCAACTTTTTCTTGGTGTTTACCACGATTTTCCAGATCTGGGTTTTAAAACAAAACTCAAATTTTGAAGAAGAAATAGAGATGCTTACCACTAGGCTTGACTTTGGACTTGTGGTCTCTTTTACCACACTAATCCATGCTCAAACTTCAGCCTATACTCAAGGGAATCACATGCATGTGAGTTTTCATCTATCCAAAGTGACATGCATGATCATAATCACTCAAATTATTAAGATAGAGTCCAAGTTCTCACCTTGAACCTTCTTGTTCTTCTTCTTCCTTGCCCAAAACCGTGGCTCTTCTTGAGTGTATTAATGATGTTGATGCCGTGGGAGTTGAGGGGAAGGTGGAGAAAGTGATTAAATGTTGGATTTGGTAGTGAAGCCGAGAGGGAGGAGAATGTTGGAGTGTATTACGTGTGAATGTTTTTGTGATTGTGTGTGAATGAGTGAAACCGTGGAGAATGAATAAGATGGAAGAAGGAATCAGCTTGTGTGATGTTTTGCCGTGAAGGAAATGTGAGCAATTGAGTGATTAATATTGAATGTGTGTGTGTGAATTCAATGCTACGGTTAAAGAGAAGAAAAGAGAGATAAAAACAAAAAGTAAAAATCTGATTTCCTTTTTGCCATGTGTTATTCATGCACAAGGGATATGTGTCATGGTTTTTGCATGTGTGTGACAAGTGTCACACATGTAAGGTGACATGTGTGTGTTGTCTTGGTTTACGTGTTTGGGTTCCAGTGTAGTTGTCTTGGTTTGCGTGGTTCTGGTGTCGTCTTGGTTTGCGTGTTTGGGTTCCAGTGTTACGTGATTGGGAAAAGAAGACAAGTGTCTTCTTGCATGAAATGCCACGTGTCAAGCTTTGAGTAAGATCACGCCACATGTCAACTCCTTACTTATAATGACGCCATGTGTCAATTTGCTCTCCCTTTTTATGACACATGTCCTAAAACACTTGCTTAATTACCAATGACTCCTTATTGGGCCATAATGATTGGGCTTTCTCTAAGTATCCATTTTACTTTGCAGTCCTCTTGACTTGGGCCTAATGCCTTGGTCCGATATAAAGCCCAATTGCCCTTTATCTCTTTACCCCTTTTTTTGGGCCGAAAACCTTGGGCCTTCATCAAAGGTCCACTTGGTTTTTCTTCCTCATTTATTTTGGACTACCGTCCATATACTTAAACCAGACGCTCGACTTGACACGCTTCCCGGGTAGGTATTTTTATCGATATTCGTGTTGAGATTTTTTTTGTTATTGGGATTTGTGTTGTAGTTTTTTTGTTGGGTTTGAGGTTTATGTTGCGGTTTTGTTGTTGTTGTCTCGTTTCGCGTGTTTGGGTTTTCGTTGTGGGTTTTGTTGCACATTTTTCAAGGAGGTATTGTTTAGGTCGTTTTTCAGTGTTTGTTGTCTGATTTCTCCCACATAATCAATATTCAAAAATAAATTATATCACACAGGATATTCAACCTTGGCATATATTATTGAATATTCTCAACCATACAAGGTCTTTGGTAAAGCAAAAGCCAGTACATTACAACGAACCTGAAAACACCGAAAACTCAAAGAAAAGCTTGCTGCCAGTTTCTGGAATTTCTGGGCAATGAAGCTTCAACGGCGTTTTAAAAATAGTAAATGAAGTCGGTTTGACAGGACTAAAGTATACATCTTGAGAGTCACCGTGATGTATAATTTGATGTCTTTTTGAATTTCCTACTAAGAGAAATAAATTGTTGAAAATCTCCCAGAAAGTTACAAGAGTTTTCTAACCAGTGAGTACATATTGGGATGTGTAATTAAATATAGATTCTTTTGGGATATGGAAGTATTTTTCCCATAAACTAGGAATCCTAATGGTTCAACTGGAACTGATTTCATGTGAATTGTAATTTTGTGGAATTTATAAAAAATGTTTGAAGATGGGACAGAATCACTGGATTTTCTGGAAAATTGGAATAGGGCTCAGTTTTCCTTAAAAATGTAAGGGTATTTTCGTAAATACCAAAAAATAAGGTATTTTGATGTTATTTAGGGTTGAAGCATATGTGGGAGGACTAACAGGTGCCATAAAAATTTAAGTTGGTGAATAATCCGTAGGTAGTAACTGCTTTACTCAAGTACTCTTATGTGTTTGATGTATGTTTTGCTTGTCATGTATGTTTGTATGTTTGTGTTGCCAAATATGCATACAGAGCATGTTGGGGTTCGAGTCCCTAACTATTGTGTTCCTAGCGCTGAGGAATAATCCGGGGCTTGCCTTGAGTGGCGGTTCGATGATTCATAATTCTGGTAAATCCGAGGCTGGCCTAGTTCAGGCGGCTTGACGGTGAGAGGTTTGTGATTCCGGTAAATCCAGGGCTTGCCTTGGTAGGGTAGCTCGACGGTGCATGATGATTGGTTACTGTATGTTTCTGTTTGCATATATGGTATATTTGGCATTTTATTTGTGATTTACTTGTCATGGATGCATGCATACGTTTTACACATATAGTACATGAGTATTGACAGTTACTCTGGGGTTCACTTTCGAACTCTAGACGCTTCTTAGACATAGGAGGTCGTGCCTGAGATAGAAGAACCTTTTTGGAAAGGTAAGGCATATCGGTGTAGTTTGAAGAATAGGGAATGCCCTATTATATTTTGTACTTATATTTGGGATGACTGTATCTATATTTTCGGTATTTTATTTTGGACGACTGTACCCTTAACCCTTTGGGGACTTTTACTGTTTGGTTATTACACTTTTACCAGTAAAGTAGGTAGTCCAAACCGGTTAAAGGCTTTGTCGCGATCACTTTGATATAAGATAAATGAACCAAGTAATAATGGAAAAGTAACAAATAAAAGGAATCCCTCTAACCCGCCACCCGAAAGGGCGAGGCCGGTAGGGGTGTAACAATAACAAAATGGAGAAATACTTTAAATAACAATAACGTTTAAAGTACAATGATTTGACCCCTAGGGCATAATTTCCAACAATTTAGACATGAAAGCTCTAGTTTGAGTTTGGCCGAGAGCTTTTTAAAGAATCTTATTCTTAAACAAACTCGAGCCTGCTGTTGTTAAACTCAAGTTTATCCTTGGCCGAGAGTTCTCAAAGTTTTGTTTCTAAATTAAACTCGAGCCTATATTTGTAAACTCGAGTTTACACCAAACCGAGAGCTTTCAAGGAATTTTGAACTTGAATTAACTCGAGCCTTTTTCTTCAAACTCCAGTTTGCATTCGTGGACTTAAATTTATTCACAATTCAAAAAGTTCCAAACTCGAGTTTATCACTTAATGACTCAAGTTTCTGCGATCTCAAAATGTTTTCAAAAGCTATTGCGATGATCTTTTCAAAAGAAAATCTAAACTCGAGTTTAGATAATCAAACTCTAGTTAGACACTTGAATAAAATATTCTAAACTCCAGTTTGAGTCTTACAGAGACATTTTCATTTAAACTTCAAATCTTTTTCAAAGAAGATATTCATGGGACTCGAGTTTGAAAAGCTAAACTCGAGTTATGAACTCCAGTTTGTATGAACAAACTCCAGTTTAAAGCGTCTTTGTTTTGAAATCATCTTGTCTGAATTTGCGAAATCTTCATGTATGATCCATATGTTGGAAATTGTGCCCAAGGGGCAAGTCATTCTCTATTTAGTTATCATTTCATTTGCATGTTTATAGTGATAACTGATCCTTGGATATATCTTATAGATTATCCTAAATGTCCCTGGTCGGTCATCTATGCGGGAGCGAAGATGAAATAAGACCAGTATGACTTTGATGAGGTATGGAGATACGAATCAAAGTCATAGGCACTTGTAAGAGTACAAGGTGCTGGACCGGCCCACTATGAGAAAGTTGCATGGATTAAGTCATAAGCTTTTCTCATGTATAACCGCGTCACAACGCCCTTTGACCTGAGATCATCATGGATTCCTACATGATGAGTCGTTGATCTTTGACCTAGTCAAAAGTTACCTTTGACCAGGTGATGATAAAGGATTGGATCAGGATCAGTGGTTCTCATGGAGAGGAATGTGAGTGGTCAAGATGGAATTTGTCCCTCACATTTGTAGAGAGATAATACTGGGCCCCTCGATGAGTGAGTCTAAGAAACGTATGGCCATACTACGATGGAAAGGAGTTTCCATTTCAATTAGACTACTCAAGAATCGAAAGTAATGGTCAAGAAGGAAGATGACATTATCCATGCCTCATCCTTGACCAAATTATCGCGTGACAAAAGGGACGTGACATGGTGGTACGATAGGTTGTATCGTATCATCGATCCCCATATGAATTGGGTAGTGCAATGTCTTGCTAGAGGCCGCTTGCGACTTGTGGGCTGATACAATATTGGCCCGCTGCCAATCTCATGTGGGCCTGTAGGGTCGCACACAAGAATAACCCAACACGAGCAAAAGTGTCCAGATTCATTGAATCTTAGATATGTCTAAGATTTAATGAATAAAACATTTAATCTAGGATAGATAGATATATATATATATATTTATATATTTATATTAATAAATTTGAAATTAAATATAATAATATTATTTAATAGAGATTATAATATTATTATATAATATTTGTTTTGTATTTAATATATCAAATAAATTAAATATCTAAAACAAATAAAGATATTGTATCTCGAGATATAATTTTCGAATAAAGATATAGTATCTCGATTTAATTAAATT
Organism: Acacia melanoxylon; assembly: GCA_019022615.1. Classification (NCBI taxonomy): domain Eukaryota; kingdom Viridiplantae; phylum Streptophyta; class Magnoliopsida; order Fabales; family Fabaceae; genus Acacia; species Acacia melanoxylon. Next base: position 1,641,807 of record JAFJYJ010000102.1, read on the forward strand.
GAGATATAGTATCGCATATTTAATTAAATAAAAAGATATCATATCTCATATTTAATGTATAAAGATAAATTAAATATGTAGGCTTATAATTCGGATTAAATAAATATATTAGATTATATCTATTTGATAGATTTAATTAATATATTATTTTAATTGAAATTCGAATTTTAAAATTGATTGGATTAATTTTGAATATTTTAATATGGCTTGTTAGGGTTTTAGAAACCCTATAAATAGATATTGATCTAGTCATATTAATGAGACGGATGTATTAGAAAAGCCGCGAGAAATCCTAGAGAGAAAAAGGTGAGACGCGAGAATACTGAAGGTGCTAGCACGCGATCGTCTGTGTTCAAGGCTATTCGTGTGGATACCGGTAGAGGGAGGAGATTCGCGGAGTCTGCTCCTGTTGATCGAGTAGGTAGCCCACTAGATCAAATCGGAAGAGACGCACACCAGTTCGGCATAGGTACGATTCAGATTCTTTTAACCTTGATTTAAACGCGGTTGAGCGATCCTCTTTGGGATTCGTATAAGTTTTTATTATTCCGCTGCATGTACGGATCCCAATACCATATACTTCATATCATCTATTACTACTATTCTTAACTATGTTTAATCAATTTGTTAGTGATTTTTAGATGATCAAACATGCATTAAATTGAGGTTTAAGCATAAATCAAAAGGTGATGTCAGAACATTTATTGTTGGCCCAGAAAACTTAGCACCCTTTTGGCAAATTATTCTCTGGACTTTGCAAAGGTTTAAATGTTTTCTTTCCTCATATGGAAGCCACATCATCCAACGGATATATTTCAAGGAAAATCAACAAGAATGTCTAAGCATCTAGTTTAAACCAAAGCATGAGAGAGAATAGACCTAGTTTCAACCTAACAGCTTCATTAATGTCTCCAATGTTACATTAATGTTTTCTAACAGTCATTTAATGCTTCCAACATATATAAGCTAAAGCATTCAATTCTCAACAATAACAACAATACAAAAAACAAAAAACGCTCAAGTCTCACTTGTATTTAGTACTCTTCTGTAAAGTATCTTCTAATACATTGAACTTCAGTGATTATTTATCAGCTCTTCTAAGAGAGTTTCTCTTTGATTATCATTTATTGTAAAATCTCAAAGTTGTGGGACTTTGAGATTGGGTTTATCAGTTTACAACTTGTAGGGGGAGTATATCCTAGTGAGAGGATAACTTTGAGTACAGAGTGTGCAATTGATCTTAGTGATAGTGAAAATCGCAGAGTGTCTGGGGACGTCCGTAAGTCAAGAGTTAAGACCGAACCAGTATAAATCTTCTTGTGTCAAGCTCTTCTTCTCTATCTATGTTTTACCCTGTTTTGGTATCTCCAGTTTGAGTGTGTAAAAAGAATTTTTAAAATCCCCAATTCACCCCCCCTCTTGGTGATTTCCTTCATTTACAATATTTACCTTAAAATAAAGGTGAGACATAAATATGATAAAGATAAAATGTGCTCATTTGTATAAAATATGAAATACTACAATGTAAAAAGGTGTTCATCTGTCATAACAGATTGTCTTTAGGACGCCTAAATACTAACAAATAGGATGAATAAGATTGGATCTCTATACAAGTAGATGATGTCGTACTAGTCTTATTGATATCACCAATGCCCTTTCTTGGTGATTCAAGACTAGGAACAAGTTTCAGGCAATAGATATACAATGTCCTCGAATCCTCATGATCATGATCTCTATCATAGATCCTCTGTAACACCCCTACTTCTGTAATATAAGTTTGCATAGCAATACGAAGCTTTGAGTTAATTTTAAAGTATTTATTTTCTATAATTATTGGCATAAATTATTTTAAAGGCCCTCAGATGAAAAACCAATAGTAAGGATTAAGAAGAGAAACTACTAAGTCTAAATAAGAAGAAACCCTGACTAATTGAGAGGTAACTTGTGCCCGAAGTAATCTCGAAGCGATAACCCGTATAATGGATAGGAGACGAAGGACATTATGGGACAAGGAATGCGTGTTCAACCAAGGAGGAGAGAGAGGACATGTGTCTGGACCCAGTATAAAAGGAAAAGCCAATGGCGGTAGTGCTACGTTGGACACGTGGCATTTCGAGGTGAGAAGTTGGACTACCGGGTAGCACGCATTACGAGGTGAATCTGAATTACATGAATATGGGTTTCTTACCCTCCAGGACACTAAAATTCGAATCCCTTGTGGTCAGGGAGAAAGGACTGATGATCCGGGCCCACACAAGTCCAATGGAAGGGCACGCATTACGAGGAAATGTGTAACCGGCAACAGGAAGCTGAGCGGGACCAGCTAGGATTTCTCGGAGTCGGGCCCAGGCCCAGGACACTGACATGGGGCAAAATTTCAGTGGGCCAGAGGAGAGAGAAAAGATCTTGCCATGTAATAATGAAGAGAGAGAATGTCACATCAGGGTCACAATGAAGAGAGAGAAGGAATAAAATATTCTGAAAATTCTGGACCACATGATTCTAGAGTAGACATCTTAAGGATGATTCTAGAATAAAATTTCGTGTCATTTGGACTCCTTAACCGAGAGTTATTTAAGGTTCAAAATGACCTAAAAAAAGAATTTTTCTCTCAGACCAGTGGCCAAAGATTTGAAACCATAGCAGGGTTTGAACTCGATTGGCCTTGGGAATCATTTTTCCTATACAATAGACATCCTAAGGGTTCTAAGGCCACCAATTTCATGACAAAATTATTTTTCTAGAATTTATTAAAATTTGGCAAAGTTGGGTCAAAAATTCTGGGAATTCTGGTGTTGTGCGAATTTCATGAAACTTGAAGTAAAGCTTGAATGTGTGATTGATACAGTCATCCAGATAAAGTACTGATAGTAAACAACAGTTATCCAAAATATAGAGTACAAAATGAGATAGGACATCCCCTATTTTCTTCATTTCACCGCGTACGCCCTACCTTCTTCTTAACAGCTTCGGCTGCTATTGCCTTGCCCCTGAATCTCCGAAACGGTCTGGATTTCAAAGTTGAACCCCAGAGTAACTGTTAGACTCATATACAATATGTGTAAAATGCATGCAATGCAAATCACAATAAGGAAAATAAACATAAACCTGCCTCTCGGCACATCAAACCGGCATGTAGCAACTCCGCAGGACCGCCTGGTCAAGACAAGCCCCTCGGAACAGCGCGCTAAGAGGGCCTCAGTAGTCAAGGCGGCCAAACCCTAACCACCTACCCCTCCTAAGGCCTCAATAGAAACCTATGAACATAAAGTCACATAGGCCCTACCTACCTCACATATCTCGGTACTGCAGCATAACCCTAAGGACACACAGTCCAATAGGCACCGCAGCCCGATCCTACATGCCCTTGGTATTGTAGGAAAATCCCTAAGGACACGCAGTCCAATAGGCACTACAGCCCGATGTGATATCGGTACTGCAATAGTAACCTAAGGACACGCAGTCCAGTAGGCACTGCAACCCGATCTCCTACATTATGATAAAACATACATGCAAAAGCAACATAGAGTATGCAAGTCAACAGTTACTACCTGGCACTTCTTGAGATTGATGAACTTTCCTCTTAACAATGGGGATGTGCCCTACACGCGATAATACCCTAGATACAGCCAACCATCCAGCTACAAATCACACATTCAAGCTTTACTTCAAGTTTCATGAAATTCGCACAACACCAGAATTCCCAGAATTTCTGACCCAACTTTTCCGATTTTTAATAAATTCTAGAAATATAATTTTGTCAGGAAATTGGTGGCCTTAGAACCCTTAGGATGTCTGTTGTATAGTAAAAATAATTCCCAAGGCCAACCGGGTTCAAAACCTGCTATGGTTTCAAATCCTTGGCCACTGGTCCGAGATAAAAATCCTGTTTTTAGGTCATTTGGAACCTTAATCAACCCTCGGGTAAGGAGTCAAAATGACACGAAATTTTATTATAGAATCATCCTTAAGATGTCTAATTTAACCATGAAAAATTTCAAAGCATTTAAAGTTCATTTACTACTTCAAAACGGTCGCTTTATCTTCACTGCCCCGAAACCACAAACACCGATAGATTTTCATATACTAAAGATTCAAGCTTTTAGGGTTTGGAAAAAGGTGATCACACTTAAACCTACAAAAAAACATCTTATGGACCCATTGAAGACCTTACAAATATGAAAAACCCACTGCATAACCACGAAACACCATAGGGCAGAAGTGAAGAGAACTTAGTGGCCGGTTTAGGGACTTACCTCGGGATATCGGTTGCGTATGAGCTTCTTCACTTCCTGGACCAAAGGCTTCAGCTGAGCACTCTCCTAATATTCTTGAGCTCGTGGTTGAGGTGGGGAAAATGGAGGGAAAAGGGTCCTATTTATAGACTCTAAGGTGGGGTCCTCATCCAAATCTTGATCATGATCCAACGGTTGAGAAAATTCCTTGGATTTAAAATATGATTACTTAATTAAATTCTCAAGAATTCTAGAGAATTCTTGACCTAGGTGGCGCCATTCTGCCCTAAAGGTGCATTTCCAAAATTGCCCTTGATGGTGCTTTTGGTGTAGGTTTTTGGTGTAGGGGTAAAACGGTAATTTGCACTGCACTTCTACCAACTCGCGGGGCCCACAAAATATTCTTTTTAGGTGAGCCATAAAGGCCCTTTATGAGTCATAATTGCATGTCAATCCCAAGTCACATCGGGTTTAAATCATGTGGTCCAGAATTTTCAGAATATTTTATTCCTTCTCTCTCTTCATTATGACCTTGATGTGACATTCTCTCTCTTCATTATTACATGGCAAGATCTTTTCTCTCTCCTCTGGCCCACTAAAATTTCACCCCATGCCAGTGTCCTAGGCCTGGGCCCGACTCTAAGATATCCTAACCGGTCCCGCTCAGTTCCCTGTTGCCGGTTACACATTTCCTCGTAATGCGTGCCCTTCCAGTGGACTTGTGTAGGCCCGGATCATCAGTCCTTACTCCCTGACCACAAGGGATTCAAATTTTAGTGTCATGGAGAGTAAGAAACCCATATTCACGTACTTCATATTTACCTCGTAATGCGTGCTACCAATTAGTCCAACTTCTCGCCTCGAAATGCCACGTGTCCGACGTAGCACTACCGCCACTGGCTTTTCCTTTTATACTGGGTCCAGAAACATGTTCTCTCTCTCCTCCTTGGTTGAACACGCATTCCTTGTCCCATAATGTCCTTCATCTCTTATCCATTATACAGGTTATAGCTTCGAGATTACTTCGGGCACAAGTTACCTCTCAATTAGTTAAGGTTTCTTCTTATTTAGACCTAGTAGTTTCTCTTCTTAATCCTAACCATTGGTTTTTCATCTGAGGGCCTTTAAAATAATTTATGCCAATAATTATAGAAAATAAATACTTTAAAATTAACTCAAAGCTTCGTATTGCTATGCAAACTTATATTACAGAAGTAGGGGTGTTACATTTCTTCCCCCCTAAAAATAAATTTCGTCCTCGAAATTTAGCTATACATCAATCATACTCTTGGCCATAAACTCTGGATAACGTTCCTTCATGTCTTTGACTGTCTCCCATGTAGCTTCCCTTGGAGTTAATCCCTTCCAAACAACCTTGACAGAAGGAATACTCTTTCGCCGAAGTTGTTTCTCTTGATGACCAATTATCCGCTCAGGTTCTACCACGAAGGTATGATTATCTTGGACATCCACATCTTCATATTCCAACACATGCTCCGGTGCCGGCTGATACTTCTTCAATTGGGAAACGTGGAAGACATCATGCAACCTGCTGAGGTTTGGCGGTAGTGCCAGTTGATATGCTACTGGTCCCCGTTTTGCCAATATTTCAAAAGGTCCAATATAACGAGGGCTTAGTTTTCTCTGCTTTATCACTCTACCGATTCCAGTGATGGGATATATCTTTAAGAATACATGATCACCCACCTCAAATTCCAGAGGTCTCCTTCGCTTATCCGTATAACTCTTTTGTCTGTTTTGCGCAGCCAGGAGCCTCTTCCGAATCAGGCTAATCTGCTCAGACATCTCATCCACCATCTCAGGTCCGAACAGCTTCCTTTCTGACAACTCAGTCCATCCCAGGGGTGATATGCATTTCCTCCCATACAATGCTTCATAAGGAGCCATCTGTATACTGGAATGGTAGCTATTGTTGTAAGCAAACTTTGCTAAGGGCAGGTACCGATCCCAACTACCCTTAAAATCTAGGACGCAGGCTCGCAACATATCTTCTAATGTCTGGATTGTCCTTTCTGATTGGCCGTCAGTCTGGGGGTGATAAGCTGTACTGAACTTCAGCTTTGTCCCCAATGCCTCATGTAAGTAATGCTTGCCAGAATCGAGAAGTGAATCGGGGATCTCTGTCAGAATGGATGCTCTTTGGCATACCATGGAGTCGTACAATCTCTTTGATGTAGATCTCCGCCAACTTTTCTGGAGAGTAATTTATACTAATGGGGATGAAGTGTGCCGATTTCGTGAGTCAATCCACAATCACCCAAATAGCATCGTAGTGCCTTATCTTAGGAAGGCCTACTACAAAATCCATGGTGACATCTTCCCATTTCCATTCAGGGATCTCGATATTTTTCAATAAACCTCCTGGTCGTCGATGCTTGATTTTAACCTTCTGGCAAGTTAAACATTCGGCAACATACTTGGCCACATCGTTCTTTATTCCTGGCCACCAAAACTCTGTCTTTAGATTCTTGTACATCTTTACTGATCCTGGATGAATAGTATACCTACTCTTATGCGCTTCATCTAGTACCTTCTTCCTTAATTCTTCTACTGGTGGCACATAGATTCTCTGCTTATACCGAACTAGCCCAGTTGGTGAAATATTGTACTATGGTAGTTTTCCCCGAGATATCTTTTCTCGGATGGACTGTGCCAACTCATCTTGCTCTTGAGCTTCCGCTATCTCTGATCTCAAACTATTATCTTCCTGACCAACAAGGAGATTAGCAACATAGACTCTCGGGGATTTACTCTTTCTTACTACTATTCGACTTGACAGATTCATATCCTTGAAATCTTCAATTAACTTCTGTTCTGCCATCATCATGGATGCTACTCATACCACTTTCCTGCTTAATGCATCTGTAACAACATTAGCCTTGCTCGGGTGGTATTTGATCTCTAAATCATAGTCTTTAAGCAATTCCATCCATCTGCATTGTCTCATATTCAGCTCTTTCTGGTCAAACAAATACTTCAGGCTCTTGTGGTCGCAGTACAGTTCAACATTAGCACCATACAGATAATGTCGCCATATCTTCAAAGCAAACACTATCGCTGCCAGCTCCAAGTCATGTGTAGGGTAATTCAACTCATGAGGCTTCAGCTGACGAGAGGCATAGGCCACAACTCTGCCCTGCTGCATCAGGACGCATCCCAATCCCTGCAAACTTGCATCACTGTAGACCGTATAGGTCTCACTCGGATCTGGGATAATCAACACAGGTGCCGTCGTAAGCCTCTCCTTCAGCACACGGAAGCTGTCCTCACATTGCGCATCCCATACAAATGAATGGTTCTTTTTGGTGAGCTTTGTCAATGGCGACGCGATCCGAGCAAAGTTATGTATGAAGCGGCGGTAGTACCCCGCAAGACCCAGAAAAATGCGAATCTCAAACACAGATTCTGGTCTTTTCCAATCCAATACTGCTTCCACTTTACTAGGGTCCACTGCAACGCCTTCTTTAGAGATCACATGACCTAAGAATTTAACCTCAGAGAGCCAAAATTCACATTTGCTGAACTTAGCATAGAGCTTTTTCCTCCTTAGAGTCTCCAACGCCAAACACAGATGGTTTTCATGCTCCGCTTCACTTTTTGAATAGATCAGTATGTCATCGATAAACACCACCACAAATTGATCTAAGTAAGGGCGGAACACCCGGTTCATATAGTCCATGAAGACGGCAGGGGCATTGGTCAACCCAAAGGCATTACCAGAAACTCATAGTGCCTATATCTGGTCCTGAATGCGGTCTTCAGAATGTCTTCAGCCTTTACTCATAGCTGATGACACCCAGACCGTAAGTCAATCTTTGAAAACACACAGGAACCAGATAATTGATCCAAAAGATCATCAATCCTAGGAAGTGGATACTTTTTCTTGATTGTTACTTTGTTCAATTCTCTGTAATCAATACAGAGTCGCAGACTTCCGTCTTTCTTTCTCACGAACAGAACTGGAGCTCCCCATGGTGAGACACTGGGTCGAATGAATCCTTTTTCAAGTAACTCCTCGATCTGCTTTTTCAGTTCTGCCATCTCATTGGGTGCCATTCTATAAGGTGCCTTAGAAATCGGCCCAGTACCAGGCATCAACTCAATCGCAAACTCGACTTCTCTTTCTGGTGGTAATCCACTGATGTCATCAGGGAACACATCAGGGAAGCCCTTAACAACAGGTATCTGATTTGGTGAGAGTTCATGTTCTGCCTGTAATGAGAAGAACACCATATATCCCTGGCAACCCTGCTTGATTGACTCTTCCGCTTCAATGGCCGAAAGGAAACCAAGTCTAGCTTCTTCACTAAGGCTTTGCGATGACTCTGGATAGACGATCCTTCTATTTCTAGTGTCCATAATCTCGTTCTTGGCCGTTAGCCAATCCATGCCCAATATCACATCAATCTCCCGTAGAGGCAAGCAGATTAAGTCAATAGTCAACTCACGCCCATTCACAGTCACCACACAATTTAAACATACATCAGTGGTCTTAGCCTTAACCCCTAAGGGTGTAGATACAAGCAAATCATATGGAAACTGATGGATATCTAACTTCAAACGTGCCACACAATCGCATGCAATAAATGAATGACTTGCACCGGTATCAAATAATGCTTGTAATGAGTGTCCATAGATTAGGATCATACCTTGATCATTTATAGGGACTTCTGGGCTTCTTCTCTGGTCATTGCGAAGACTCTTCCCTGGTTTTGGGGCTTTGGCTCCGTCTTCAGCTGTGGGCAGTTCCATTTCAAGTGTTCGGGCTTATGGCAGTTGAAACAGACAGTTTGTCCATTGCAGTCAGTCCCGGGATGAGTCTTTCCACACTTGTAGCACTTTCCTGCCCCTCTTGGTCTCTCGTAACCCCTATTTCCCAGTTTAACAAATCTCTTGCTTTTGCCACTGTTGCCGGACCATTGTCCCTTTCGCTTCTGAGAGAAACCTCCGCGGCTAGAGTCACTACGACCAGAGAGATTCCGAGAGGATCGCAAATCCTTCAAGTTCCTCTCCACAATCCTACATTCCTCCACTGCTTGGCTCAGTAAGCGGAACTGTCTTGCTATCAGCTTCTCTCTTAATTCATACTTTAATCCTCGAAGGAGGATGTCCGTCATACTGCTCTCCGCATTGGGATTTTGATGATAAGCAGAGTACCTTGACAGGTGGTTGAATCTGGCATAGTAGTCTTCAAATGGTTCACTATCCCCCTGCTTGATACTCAGAAATTCTGACTCCTTCGCAATCCTGATTGAGGGAGGCTGATATTGTTCATTGAACTTCGGTTGAAATAACTCCCAAGTAACGGGGATGTTCAAAGCACGAAGGGTGGACTCAGTGTTTCTCCACCAGTGATCGGCGTCACCCTCAAGCTTATAAATGGCGAGCTGGGCCTTCCTTTCTTCAGGACATCCTAGCACCTGGAAGATTTTCTCAAGGCGTAGGATTCAGTCTTCTGTTGCGTCAAATCGTCCACGGAATGTTGGGGGATTTTGCTTACAGAATTTAGAGACCCAATATAGCGGAGTCTCAACATTTCCATTTCCTTGTTGAGCTTGACGATGCTCGTCCCCCTGATCTTCCTCATCATTGTTACCCTCATCCTCATCTTCATCTTCTTCTTGATTTTGACGGGCCTTTAGTTTGTTTATCTCGGTTCTCATCTGTTGCATCATGTTGTTTTGTTCTTGTAACATAGCCATTATTTGCTAAGCGATACTAGGTTCTGGGTCATTCTGTGCTGGTTCGGGCTCCCTTCTTGCCCTAGCCCTTCGTTGATGCATTTTTAACTACGACATAGCAAATGCCAAATAAATAACCATTCTGCAGATATGGATTTACTAAGACTTTGAAACAAGAACACTTAGAGTGACCATACTTTCATTATATAATACTAGCATTCATACACCATACTTTATCATAGATATCACACCTTACATAGCCCTACCATGGCATTCCTACTCCTACTTGCTTCTACCAACCATTCCGACATACAACTATTAATATATGCCTAACTACTACCACACCCTTCTACTCGTGTGGCTTCACATGAAAGGGTACACGCGGAGTTCTACAAGAACGATATAAGCTCCCATGTCCAAGTAGAAGTGTTGCTCGCTCTCAATGATCTCGATATTTCGCTGAATCTATTCTGGAGTCCTTGGGAGAAAATACAGAAGTACCCTCTTCCATTGCCCAAGTTGATACACCACCCCCTTGGTCCTACTGTTGTAATAGATATCACGCATGTGGGCCATGTACCGGCGGTACCAGGTGATTGGGGTGTGTCTCTCCACGCAAGCCGCCTGGTATTCTTTCCTGGCTACTACTAACAATCCTTCCTCAATTTCCCAAGGAAAAGGCAGGTTACCAAACTCATCCACCCCATTCAGGATTTCTTCATTGTCTTCAACGGATGATATGATCGACCCGTCATCGTCTCCTATCTCGTCCATCACTTCCTCTTCATCCTCCTCCTCTTCTTCTTCCCTCTTCTTCTTCTTCTTCTTCCAGTTCCCACTCTGGTTCCGGCTCTGGCTCTGGTTCAAGTACCGGTTCATACTCGACTGGGGGTGCTGGTACATTTGCCAGAGGAGCGGCAGGGATTGCCTCATCCTCGGAGTTGAGTGTTAGGGATGGAAACAGCTGGTATATTAAGTCTGGATCAAGAGGTATGTCAGGAAGAGGTGGGGATCCAATCATCTGCGGGGATGCAGGTTCCGGTGGGGGACTTGGGGGTTCTTGCTTTATCTCTACAAGAGGCTCGGGTGATAGTGGAAACTGGGTCATTGGAACAGGTTCAGGTTCCCTAGCTGGGCTAAGGTTGAAGACAGGCGAGAGCAGAGGCGTTGGTATCCCGTTAATAGGCGTGGGTGTCCTATCAGATGAAAGTTCAGGTACCGGTGGATTTTCCTGATGCCGAGCCGGTTCCGGAGCTACGTTCTTTCGTCCTCCCTTTCTTTGATACACCCGTCCAAAACTTCGATCCATTTCCCTACTCCAACCATTCAAAACTTCGTTAGTACTCCTTACCACTTGTTTCAATTGTTTATCAGTACTGTCCAAACCTGTGCTCTGATACCAAACTGTTACACCCCTACCAGCCTCGCCCTTTCGGGTGGCGGGTTAGAGGGATTCCTTTTATATATTCACCTTCCATTATTACTTAGTCTAATTACTTTACCACAGAGTTAGCACAGCAGAGCACAAGATTCGGTTTGGACAAGTCTAATATACTGATAAACATTCATAATACAAGAAGCAAATAAGTCCCCGAAGGGTTAATACAGTCATCCAGATAAAGTACTGATAGTAAACAACAGTTATCCAAAATATAGAGTACAAAATGAGATAGGGCATCCCCTATTTTGTTCATTTCACCGCGTACGCCCTACCTTCTTCTTAACAGCTTCGGCTGCTACTGCCTTGCCCCTGAATCTCCGAAACGGTCTGGATTTCAAAGTTGAACCCCAGAGTAACTGTTAGACTCATATACAATATGTGTACAATGCATGCAATGCAAATCACAATAAGGAAAATAAACATAAACCTGCCTCTCGGCACATCAAACCGGCATGTAGCAACTCCGCAGGACCGCCTGGTCAAGACAAGCCCCTCGGAACAGCGCGCTAAGAGGGCCTCAGTAGTCAGGGCGGCAAAACCCTAACCACCTACCCCTCCTAAGGCCTCAATAGAAACCTATGAACATAAAGTCACATAGGCCCTACCTACCTCACATATCTCGGTACTGCAGCATAACCCTAAGGACACACAGTCCAATAGGCACCGCAACCCGATCCTACATGCTCTCGGTACTGTAGCAGAATCCCTAAGGACACACAGTCCAATAGGCACTACAGCCCGATGTGATCTCGATACTACAATAGTAACCTAAGGACACGCAGTCCAGTAGGCACTGCAGCCCGATCTCCTACATTATGATAAAACATACATGCAAAAGCAACATAGAGTATGCAAGTCAACCGTTACTACCTGGCACTTCTTGAGATTGATGAACTTTCCTCTTAGCAATGGGGATGCGCCCTACACGCGATAATACCCTAGATACAGCCAACCATCCAGCTATCAATCACACATTCAAGCTTTACTTCAAGTTTCATGAAATTCGCACAACACCAAAATTCCCAGAATTTCTGACCCAACTTTGCCGATTTTTAATAAATTCTAGAAAAATAATGTTGTCAAAAAATCAGTGGCCTTAGAACCCTTTGACCTGAGATCATCATGGATTCCTACATGAGAGTCGCTGGTCTTTGACCTAGTCAAAAGTCACCTTTGACCGGCTGATGATAAAGGCTTGGATCGGGATCAGTGGTTTTCCTGTAGAGAAATGTGAATGGTCAAGATGGAATTTGTCCCTCACATTTGTAGAGAGATAATACTGGGCCCCTCAATGAGTGAGTCTGAGAAATGTTTGGCCATACTACGATGGAAAGGAGTTTTTGTTTCAATTGTTAGACTACTCAAGAATCGAGAAAGTAATGGTCAAGAACAGGAAGTTGACATTATCTATGCCTCATCCTTGACCAAATTATCGCGTGACAAACGTGATGTGACATGGTTATATGATAGGTTGTATCGTATCATCGATCCCCATATGAATTGGGTAGTTGCAATGTCTTGCTAGAGGCCGCTTGCGACTTATGGGCTGGTACAAAGATTGGCCCATCGCCAATCTCATGTGGGCCGCAAGGTCACACACAAGAATAGCCCAACACGAGCAAAGTGTCCAATCTTAGATATGTCTAAGATTTTGAATCTTAGATATGTCTAAGATTTAATGAATATATATTTAATCTAGGATGATATATATATATATATATATATATATATATATTATTAAATTTGAAATTAATAATGATATTATTTATAGATAATAATATTATTATATATAGTATTTAATTTATTTGAAATTAAATAACTATAATAAATTGAGATATTGTATCTCGATTTAATTTTCGAATAAAGATATAGTATCTCGATTTAATTAAATTGAGATATAGTCTCTCATATTTAATTAAATAAAAGATATCATATCTCGATTTAATTTATAACGATAAATTAAATCTGTAGGCTTATAATTCGAATTAAATAAATATATTAGATTATATTTATTTTGTTACACCCCTACCGGCCTCGCCCATTCGGGTGGCGGGTTAGAGGGATTCCTTTTTCTTGTTACCTTTCCTTCACTATTAGGTCTATTTAACTTATATCAGAGTGAGCGCAATAGAGCATTTAATCGGTTTGGACAATTTACTGTACTGGTAAAAGTAAAATAAATAGAAAGTAGAAGTCCCCAAAGGGTTAAGATACAGTCATCCAGCAGAAGATATCAAAATAATAGGTACAGTCATCCCAAAATACAATATACAAAATATGATAGGGCATCCCCTATCCTTCACCAGTACCATTGCCCTACCTCTTCAAAAAGGCCTCTACAACTCAGGCACGTCCCGCTGTATCAACAAAAGCTTCTGGAGTCCATTGTTGGCCCCCAGAGTAACCGTCAGTACTCAAATACTAAATGTGTAGAGTGTATGCAAGTAACATGTCAGATATGAAAACACAAATAATATGCCACACCGGCCACATATGCAAACAGATACATACACATCACCGATGTGCCGTTAGGCTGCCTTACACTAGTGCAAAAAAGGGTTTTAAGACTGCCTCATTTAGACCGGACTATCGACACCTTGGTCTTAAAGGTATGACCGGTGGCAGTTTTGTAAATATAAAGAACTTCTTATACCGTATCATTTTTTCATAGGTCTTAAATATATTATTCGCACCCGTTAAAAAACAAACCGGTCTTAAAAATGTTATTAAAAAAATTCAAATATCAATTACTTTATGGAGAAATCTCATACAACCGGACTAATATTTTCTGTGGTCCAAAATAATAAGGAAAAATGTAAATATAAAGGTAATAAAGTTTTAAGACCGAACATATTTAAAAGCCGGTCTTAAAAGTAATTCTTTTAAGACCGGACATAAAATGCGGTCGGTACAAAATATAGAAAAAGAGTGTGGATAAAAAAATAGTTATTTTTAAGACCGGACTTTAATATGACCGATCTTGAATGTTAATTATTAAGACCGTCTCTTTGTTAATCCGGTCTTTAAAATGAAGTGCCAAATATACATTTCTTCCCACGAAAGCTTTTGTTACTCTCACTGAAGAACCTCTGTTCACGTTGCGAAACCCTTCCTGTTGCATTACCTCTCTTCCTCGCCCACGTACCATTAGCCTCTGTTACTCTCTCATTTTCTCTGGCATTCCTCTCTTCTTGTCTCGAAAATGAACAGTGAAAAGGATTCTATTCGTGTTCCGGGAACGCCGCCATTCTTGTGTGGAGTGTGAGTCGAACGAACCCTCTTCATCTCACAACGAGCCTCAGAATCGCCTTGCACGCCATGGTAGAAGAGGCACACGAATGATAGATGTAACCCTAAGTCGGACTTCTAGGTCAAGGCTCGAGATTCAGTTGGATATTTTTTATCATTTATTCCCATTTTGCCCTTTTTATCTGAATGTGGGACCCGCGGTTTGACTTTTACACTGATTTTTCTTCCTTTCTCTCCAAGCAAGTATTTTAATAATTAGAGGGGGTCATGTGGCACCTAATGGGGCCCACAAATCTGATCCCCTATATTTGATTCCTTTTTTCCTAATTTATTAGTCCATTTCTTGGTCTACCGGTCCGTGTGGGTCCCGCTAGTCAACAAGGTGTTTCCCTTTGTACTTTTCTTCAAATTTTTAGATATTTTCCCCTGATTACCCATCCATATGTGGTGCCATCTTGAATTTTCAATATGGCCCCACACTTGTCTCATTTAGTCCAGAAGAAACCCTTAATTGGTCCCTATCAGTCCCCTTTCTACCAGTTAATCGCCTGTGGGACCCGCACTTTGTATTTAGGCCTAAGTACAGATAAAATCATCTAATTTTTCCTTCTCTCTCATGGGTGGACGAAATTGAATACTTAAGGGGTAAGGATTTGACTTTTCTACCCCTGTAATCATTACTTACTTTTTACTTTTCAATCCCGCAGTGACACATGTCCTCCAGCAGTGATTACACTGACTCATGATCTTCAAAAACGTAGGGCACCCCTGACTGCCCTGAAAATGTTGTACACTTACTTATACCGACATATTTTTACTCAACTAATTGTCCTATACCTTAGGACATAGTTAGGGGCCATCTTTTCCAACCGAATTTGTACCGTATGATGGGTCTTCTGTGCCCCTTTTCCATTGGCACTTTAATTCCACGGTTTATACACATTAGGTCCACTGACCTGCATAGCCAAGTTACTTAGTCCTTGAGAGGCTTCCTATTTCTCGTCATTCTTGGGACTCTTCCCGAACCGGGCTTAGTCGTCTACCCACTTTTAGGCTTATTCTCAATTCTCAGGGTCCAAAATTCAGGATATTATATATTTGATATATTTAATTAATATATTATTTTAATTCAAATTCGAATTTCAAGATTAATTGGATTAATTTTGAATATTTTAATATGGCTTATTAGGGTTTTAGAAACCCTATAATAGATATTGATCTAGTCGTATTAAGTAGACAGATAAATTAGAAAAGCCGCGAGAAACCCTAGAGAGAAAAGAGAGAGACGTGAAAATACTGAAGGCGCTAGCACGCTGCCGTTAGTGTTGGAGGCTGTTCGTGTGGATACCGGAAGAGGGAGGAGATTTGCAGAGTCTGCTCCTGTTGATCGAGTAGGTAGCCCACCAGATCAAATCGAACATAGGACACTCACGAATTTCGCATAGGTATTTATTCTAACGAACCTTGATTTAAATGCCATTGATGGATCCTCTAAAGGGATCCGTAAGTTTTAATGGATGAGGATCCTTCCACTGCGTGTACGGATCCCAACATACTGTACCCTAACCCTACGGAGACTATTTACTACTTACTTTTCATACTTTTTACCAGTATTACATATTTGTCCAAACCAATCATATGCTCTGCTGCGTAACACTTTGATATAGGTTCAAACGAAAGAATTAACCGAGGCAAGGTAATAAATAAGAGGTAATCCCTCTATCCGCCACCCGAGAGGGCGAGGCCGGTAGAGGTTTAACAATATAAACATACACACATATACATACATATATGCGTTTGTGTGTGTACATATACATATATATGTATATGCATTAAGAAAACATAAATCACTACTCAAAATTTAATGAATAACTTCATATTTAAAAGAGATAAGTCACATAACTATATAAAACATAAATCCAAAAACACAAAGTTTAACAACTCCTACAACTAAATTCCAAAACATCAAAAGAATAAAATTTAACAATTCCTAAATTATATCAGTTGATTCAAATAAAATACACATAAACTTGTATGTCTTCAATATGCTCTTCTCTTGCTCTTATAACAAGTTCATTTGTAAAACTTAGAATGTTCAAATCATGACCATTCATAGGTCCCTCACTTCAACTTTAGTCAAGTTTTCTCATCATGGGCATCAACATCAAAGTTGTTTACATCTTCCCAATCTTCTTCATTTTCCACTATCCAATCATCATTGGATGGGAGATCATCAAAATTATATGCATGAGAGTTTTGATCTTTCTTTTT
Organism: Acacia melanoxylon; assembly: GCA_019022615.1. Classification (NCBI taxonomy): domain Eukaryota; kingdom Viridiplantae; phylum Streptophyta; class Magnoliopsida; order Fabales; family Fabaceae; genus Acacia; species Acacia melanoxylon. The sequence continues at coordinate 1,658,705 of JAFJYJ010000102.1, forward strand.
CTTGCCCAATCTTGAATTGGCCATCACAAAAACAACATTATCCATAATCTTTTGATTTTGGAGAAATGAAAATAGGGTTTTTGTTTTATGTAAAAATGGGAAAAACGGTAGAAACGTTAGTTTTTACCGTTTTTAAGCGTAGTTTTTAGCAGATTTTACTCAGGACGGTTTTTTAATAACATGTAACTTCAAAGTTTTTTATACGTAGACTAATTATTCTGTTTAAATGAGAAGCATTCGTTTGTTTCCCGTCCAAGTTATATTTCCCTTTTATTATATATATCATCATTATATTAGCTTTATTGGGTTATTACCTAATCCACTTTTAGTAAATTAGGACCCTTGCACGATTTAGTAAAGGGCTTAGGGAAATTTTTCTTTCATTGAATTATAATGGAAAATAAATTAAATTTATTGGTAACCATCGGCAATTACAAGAGAGATTCAAGGGATCTGAAAAAGTGTGGGGTTAGTTTTCCTGAGTGTTGGAAAAAAATAAATCCGGGGTCTCTCTTCTTTGTGTGATCTCTTCTCGTCTGTTCCTTCAATGGTGTACTTGCTATATACTCATTTTGTTTTTGTTTTTTTAATTTTTTTTATAAGAGCCTGAAATTTGAATTATCTTAATCTTTTTACAAGACCTTACTTTGAGTTGTTTGAGTATTTAATGTGTTTTTACCATATTTGCCCCTAACTAATTCTATTCTCTCTCATATTTTTCACATATTGTTCTCTCTTACTTCCGTCTAATAAATAAGCCCATAAATAAATAAAAAACTCATTTTTTACATATTTATTACTTATGACCGATTCTAATTGTTTTCTTATAAGCAATGTTTGTGAAACCGGACCGGACCGGCCGGTTCAGACCGAGAACCGGACAACCGGCCGTGAAACCGGTCCGGTTTGGTGCAAAACCGGATGGACCCGGTGAACCCAGTTCAACCCAGATAAACCGGTGTAAACCGGACGGGTTAAAAGGGTTGCCGGGTCAGATCCCTTTTTTAAAATTTCTGTACCAATTTGAAACGACGTCGTGGCGATTTTTTTTTTTTTTTTTAAAAATGCAATAGATCGTTTCTGATTTTGATATGAAACGAAACGACTCAGCGTGATTTCCGATCCTTCCATTGTCAGACTACTCAACTGCCTCTCACACTGCTCGTCGACGCCATTTGCAAGCTTCAACGTCATCGACTCCGTCTGCCTCCGTCCGAGAACCCTTTCGCCGTCGAATGTTTGCAGAGCTTGCGGCTGTCGCTGGTAACTGGTAAGTGCTCGCTGCCCTGCTCCTCGACGCCATTTGTGATTTGCCCATTTGAAATTTTAGGTTTCCCATTTCGCTGGTAACTAGCTGTCGCTGGTTTTTTTTTTGAAATTTTAGGTTTCCGTTAATTTGTTCAGGTGAAACCGTGAAAGAGCTTCAGTCATCTTGATTTTAGTATTTTACAGAGCTTCGTTCTATTTCACAGAGCTTCAGGTTTTTTATTTTTGAATATGTTATTTTCTTTTTAGTTCTTTGGTCGTTCGTTCTGCTGGTGCTCTGAGTTGTATTTTTTTGATTTTGGATGCCATATTGATTTGATTTGGGTTCGTTTTTGTTTTCCTGAAGCTGTCTTATTTGCTCTGTTTTGGTTGGCTCTGAGTTCTGCTGGTGCTCCTCGCGAAATTACCCATGATTCTGTAGTCATTGCTCAAAGCACTTATAGTTTGAAGTGCTGGAATTGGACTGGTCTGAAATTTAAATCAAAACTGACGAGTTTATGTGTCGGTTTCATCATATGATTATGCACGCCTTATTATCGGGATTTTGATTGATAGTTCATGTGGATAAAAGTTTGAGCATTTCATTGATTTTAACTTAGTTATCTTAAGTTCGTGACCGACTATATTTAAATGTCGCACTTAAACTAGTATAATGATCTGCAAAGGTTAATCTAGGTATATTTCTCTGTCATTATAATTTTACTAATGCCATACAGCAATTGCTGATTCATGTGAAATTGCTCGGAATTATGTTTTATTGCCCATATAACCATGCTGGGAGCAGTTGAAATTTGTTATTCTAACATCAGGATCCATCATTTTCCTTCGTGCCTAATGGTTTTAGTTTTCAATTTGTTATTTTGTTTTTTAATTTAAAAAACCACTGTGTATGTCATGCTGTGTCTGCATAAGACGTTAGCCAAAATCTCAGTTTGATCTTACCTCCATTTTTGCTTCTTTACAAGTATTATGTTTTGTCTTCACTTAATTCACACTTGGTTTTCTTTTGTTTATATTCTCATTTACAAATTATCCATATCGAATGCAAAATAAATCCAGCAAAGTATGGAAAGAGGTACTTCAAATGTAAGAAAGTAGAACAAAAACTTCTTTAAAAATGATTTCCTTCTTCTTTCCGCACAAAAAAAGCAAACCATCTTCTTTCCTTCTTTCAAAACTTGCACAATGGTCTTTTTTTTTTTCCGTCTTTATCAAGGTTCATGAAAACACCTTTTCTTCTCATACCGTCTTTCTCATTTTTCTGCAGAAAAAGAAAGTGAGGAAAAGCTACTGGTTGTAAGATGGAAACCTACTCAGAGTGTGTGTGTGAATTCTACCTCATTGTTCAGTTGTGCCATTTCTATTATCCAATCATCTTCCATACTAGCTTTCAAAGGTGAGAATATTTTGTCATCATATACTTGTTTTTGATATTTTGCTACTATGAATATTTTGTCTTAAATGTAGGTAGTAAAGAAAATTCAAAATTGTTAAGAATGATATCTAAATATGTCACAAGTATTGGAAAGTATATGATTATTTTTATACTGATCTAAAGTATTGAAATGATATATAGTATGTCAAAATTAGGTTGGTGTGATGAGAAATTAAATATTTTCCATTTTTTTATACCTCACCGGTCTACTAAACGGTCCAGCCAGGTTGGTTGATTTATGGTGACTCGGCCTTACCCACTAACCCTTAACCCAGACTCGGTTCGCTTCAAATGACGGTCGGGTTTCAGAACCTTGCTTATAAGTATCATAATCTCCAATGTGTGATTTAGATTTATGTGGGCTAGCAGGTTGCTTTGTTGGACTTTCAGGTACGCCTCAAAACGTTCAAGCTTTTTAAAATCTAAACCACGTGAAAAAGTATCTATGCAGCAGGAAGCGTATTGCGCAAGGGATTTAGACCCAATTGGTCGTTGTCAAAAAGGACAGTACATATATATATATATATATAGCTTACAAAATAAGCCAAAGTACGATTCCCGGACAAATTAACAACAGAGCGTACTAGACTTGGTGATATGTAATCATACTACACATACAACCACATTGGCTTTTGATGCATACACACATACACCTACATCTTCACACACCCATATATTGGGAATTAGTTAAGAAAGATGCCAGGCTTGACCACCTTTCATATTTTATTTCTTGAGCCTCCCAAAGAACATAACCACTATAATGATGAACTTTCCTTTGTTACTCATTTTACCTGAAAGTCCAACGCACAGATCTCTACAATTTGCATCTGCTTTCAATTTCCTTTTGCAACTATATCCCGTTGAGAATCCCACGTTCCCATACGCACTGCATTTAATGGTACAAAAGTTGTTTTTCATTATATTCACCTGTGTAAATGTGTATACAAAATATTTCTTCTAAATTCTATGATATGTTTTCAAATATAATTAAGAAAAGTTTGCCAAGTTAGAGGATACTACCTCAGGTAAAGACCTGGTCGACTAATTTGAGGAGATTAAAGAAGTAAAATAAATTATTTTAAAGTATTTATATTTATCATTTTTCTACAATCTAATTTGTCTGATTTATAAATTGATATATAATATAATGATACATATAAGTATTTCATAGAGATAATGTAACATGATATATTTAAATAAATTATTTAACTTCCTTAATCTCCCTAAAATAAACAACTAGGTTTTATATTAAATACTGGAGCTAGCATATAGTAGGAGAATAGAATCACTTGCCTGATAACTTCTAGAGTAATGTTCAATACATTAAAGTTGAGGGGATCTTCTTTTAAGCTGTTGCTTTCAGTAATGCAAATCAGAATAATGAGGATGGCCAGATAAGACAGTTGAGAAAACAGAAGACACTCCTTTAAGCTTGTTCTCTCTTTCTTTTTCTCATTTGTGTCGTCTCTTATGGGTAAAAATGTTGTGTATGGTGGGAGGTACCTGTAATATATAAAAAGACCAAAAGATAGAAGTTAGAAGAAGTACACTTAGCCAGAATGTTTAAATTGATTTTTATATGCTCTGCTTGGTAATATTCTGCACAGTCAACCATTTACCATATATACTCTCATTCCTGTAAAGCTAGATTATATTCTCGATGGAAAATAATATTTCCAACAGAGTATTCTGAATATTGGAATTTATAAAGCTACAGACAATCTAGCATTATTTTCCACTTTAAAAAATTATTCAAAGAAATCTAATCGTTCCCTCTCTCTCACTTGTACCTATTGGCATAAAGTTGAAATCATTTTCATGAGATAATACTAATTAATTAATTAACTTCAGGCGTTCCACAGTTAAAGAATGTCGTATATATATGAGAACTAATCATTTTCGTATCTATGTTACTTTTCTAGTCCAACTAAAAGGAAAGATAATAGGGAACGTAAGTGGGTTCTTTCAAGATTAGAAAGCATAACTTGCATAAAAGCTACACGCCAAACATTGTGGAATATATACCTACCAAGTACCGTACGATTCAAATTAATATGTGGTGGTCATACAAAGACAGCAGATGACATAATTTTTCTAATAACGTAGATTTACAATAGTAATTAAAAAAAAGCCAGGAATTTCGTTTTATCGAAAATAAAAGGCCAGTAATTTTCCAGAGGCGCGCGCACAAATATATATAGTAAACTTTATTGGTTAGTACAAAAAAGTACTAGAATGGAACATGATTTGGCTAGGTGAAATTGATTGAAAGTTGAGCAACGAACATAAGTGCTATTGGATACTTATTGAAATTCAACTATCACTAAGTTTCAATATGTGGCTATTTACATCCCTCCGAGTCATTTCATGTCCAATAAGATGTCGCCACTTGAACACAACAATATTCAAAGTGCTATTTTCATATTTATTTACCACACGTAAGTATAAACGTAGAGTAGTGATGATTGCTTACATCATGACGATGAAGAGCACCAATATGGCAGAAGATAAAGCAGACAAATCGAAAACATTTTCGCCGGCATGTCTCGCACTTGTAATTTGGAACAACGAAGCAATCAGTTTCTGATAGGTATTTAGACCTTCCATGTTCTCTGAATTCCACTCCAAGCAACAGAACAGCACGAATTGTATTAGATTGAAACCTAAAACAGTAGCAACAAGGAGCCAGCAATGAACACCAGAAAGCAAATGATCAAAACCAATCTCCTTATAATTCTTCTGAATATAACTGAACTCTTCTCTTTTCATGACTTTGTCCAGAACCCAGATCACAAGCCTAAGGAATGGCGCGTACAATGTGTTCCCAATATAAACAAATGGCAAAATAAGCCAGAGAAGACCTGAATTTTGCTTAAATACAATCAGGTTCTCATTTGTGGGGACAAAACCACAAGAAGCAATGGTGGAAACTATGGTGAACACAGAAAAAGTTTGTACGCTAATCCCTTTGTTTCTTAGTACTTGTCTTGCACTCGGTACGATGCTTATGTAGGTGGAGACCAAACCAGAACCTACCAAGTGAAGTACCATGGTGGAACACAAAGTCACAAAGCCTAGACACTTAACAGACCTGTGTTTCAGTTCACCCAACTTGTTTTCATCTTGAACAATATTATTGTCACTGCTACGATCATCCACACCTAGTTCATTCTTCTTTTTCAGAGAAATTAAATTGATCTCGATTTGATTGGGATTATGAGGAACTTGAGGAATATGGTTTGTTGTTACTCTATTTTTTAGGCTCTGATTCTGGGAAAGGTTGAAGGAAGAAGAAAATAAAAGGCCAAGCATAGAAGTGAAAACCTCCCCACCAAAAAACATAAGGAAGGTCATGAGAAGGAGCTGTGAATTAGAGAAAACTTCCATTTCTACAGCAGTCATACTGGAAACAGTGGCTGAAGAAACAGAAGTGAAGAATAGATCAAAATTACTTAGGGCAAGAGGGACTCTTGGCTTTAAGATTTTGAGACCAAGGAAACCAAAAACAGACATGACTATGAAATAAAAGAGTTTGGAGTAAAAGGGACCGACATGGACAGCTAGAACACGAAACAAAGACATAGTAAGAGTGATAAGAGAAACAAGTTGAGAACTAAAATGAGAAGGAAGATGTTTCATATTACTGTACTATGCAGAACAAGGTGATGGTGGATCGATTTGGTAGTACGTATAGGGCGAACGGAAGGTATTGGTTTATAAAGGAATGAAAAAACACTTTGTACGTGGGCTCTCGAATTGACTCTAGTGGAAAGAGCAATAACAGCCAAAGAGTATTAACGCATTAAAAAATAGAATGTGGAGGCAAATGTTAATGGAAGCATCTCTATATTATATACTTGGTGCAATATCAAAAGTGTCACACCCAGCCCTATCTTACTCGTACGAAAGCGTCAATATTCTTAAGGGCCGTCTTCATATCTACCAGAGCATCTCTTTGCTCAATCCTTTGTTCATTCTTTCTGGCACAACTTCGTGCACTCCCTTTCTGTGCACTCACATACCTGTGTAGTTGGTTGGGGGAAGATGAGATTCGGGGGAATCTCAATAGTAACCAGTACTAACAATGCATGTAAGATAAATGCTAGTGAAAGATATGCTTGCCGTACATAGGCTCATGTTCACATGATGATATTTTTGCACTACAAAAAAAAAAAAAAATCAGTTTTTGCTACGGAAAAATTCCGTCGAAAAAAAGCCTTTTTCCGTCGCAAAATCGATTTGCGACGGATTTTGTCCGTCGCAAAAAACCGCGTCGCAATTGTGACGGAAAATATTTCCGTCGCAAATTTGCGACGAAAATTACTATCCGTCGCAGATTTCTGAGTTTGCGACAGATACGTCATCCGTCGCAATTTGCGACTGAAACGTAAGTATTCCGTCGCAAATTCAAAAATTTGCTATGGAAAAAGTATTCGTCGCTAATTCAACAATTTCTAGTAGTGTTGCATGCTCTATTTTTTGTGCACATACATATAATGGCCGCAGTATAAATAGAAACATAGCTTCATTCATTCATACATGCTTCACATAATCCAGCAAAGCAATATCACACATCAGTACACAACATACACATCAAATACATGCAAGTTAAGTAAGTTCACTACCTTATGGACTAATGTCCTTCCTCGGTTTCCTCTTCTTCCAACCATCAGAGTTGCTTGAGACTTCTTCCATTCTTCTTCTTTTTTGACTTCTCATGACCCTAAACACATAGTCATATTATTAGAGCCATGGAGAATACATGCCTGATGGGGCTTCCCTAGCCTCAAAGGCGTACTTTCACCCTTGGAGTGTAACATCCTGGACTTTGGGCCAATGGATTTTAGGATAAGCCTAAATAAGGTAGACGACTAAACCCAGTTCAGGAAGCGTGACAATATTATGAAAGGAATTTTTCTTGGAATGAAATAATGAAATTTAGCCGAACATTTGGTTTGTCCAAAATTCTAAATTTTGGGATATAATTTAATGTAAAAATATTTGGCACATGATTAATATTCCATTGGCAAATTAGGGTTACAATTGTTGCAAAAGAGGAATAATTGCCATATTATTGGATTTTGGTAAATGAATGGCAATAATTATTTTATAAATGGAAATGTATTAAGGGTAAAATATGACATAATATTGGAACCCAATTTCCTAAGGGCATTTCGATTAGCAAGACCATGGAAGACATGATGGAATGGTAATTACCTAAAAGCATGCGTTAATTTAAGAAGAGTATATGATAAGTTTCTTGTGTAAGCTAGAGATTTTGCCAAGTGTTCAAGGGGAAAAATCAAGACATTTTGGACACTTGATAAAACACATCTAAGAGGCCCCAACTACCCTTCAATTTCGTTTAAGTGGAGGAAGGAAGAGTGATTAAATGCATGAGAGTACATGACATAAAGTCAAAAGTGTAATTCTTAAGCTTCTCGATTAAGCCATAGGTTTGTGCCATGTGTACCAAGATGGGAGACTACGATGCTAAGCTATTATGATACACGGAAAAGGGTCTTCATGAAACTCCAATTGCTGCCTTCAATTCGTCCAACAAGGAGGAGAAAGGGAAGCCATATTAATTTGATATTTATGATATAATGAAATTAAGGTACAAGTCATAAAAATTCCATCTTGCGTCCTATAATGCCACTTGTTGTATTAGGAAGTTATTGTGACTTGATGACAAAGGACACATGTGCATGTAATTAATATGGAAAAGGATGACTCAAGGCTCCTTAAATTCTTGCTCAATAAGAAACAAGAAAAAAGGAAAAATATCACATTAAATATTCATGAATTAAGTCAAAAGGTGTATGCATTAAAAGACAGAATATCACCTAAGAGGGGGTGAATTGGGTGATTTTTTTTTTTCGAATGACCCCTGAAATACGCACTAAGAACAAATCAAGGAAGGAGAATGATTGACACAAGAGATTTATACTGGTTCGGTCTAAACTCTTGACCTACATCTAGTCCCCAGACTCTCTGGGTATTTCACTATCTCTTTCAACTGATTATACACTCTGTAGCTCTGAGTAATCCTCTCTCTAGGATTCACTCCCTCTTACAAATTGTAATCAATACAACCACTCTCAAGGTCCCACTACCTTGAGTTTTTTTTTTTTTTACAAAAATGATGAATAGAATTTAACTCTGTAATATCCTGAATTTTTGGACCCTAAGAATTGAGAATAAGCTTAAAGTAGGCGGACGACTAAGCCCAGTGCGGGAAGAGTCCTAAGAATGTCGAAAGATAGGAAACCTCTTAGGGACTAAGTAACTCGGTTATACGGGTCAGTGAACCTGGTATGTATAAGCCAAGGAATTAAAGTGCCAATGGAAAAAGGGGCACATAAGACCTATATGGAATAAATTCGGTTGAAAAAGATGCCACCAAACTATCTCCTAAGGTATAAGACAATTAGTTGAATGAAAATATGCCGGTATAAGTAAGAATACGGCCTTTTCAGGGCAGTCGGGTATGCCCTGCGTTTTTGAGGAAATACCAGTATATGGCATCGTTTGTTGGGTCTCGGCATTTGTGTCCCAATCTCGAGTAAAACCCGAGCAGGATCCTGAGTCGACACTGATAAAGTAACTTTAATAAAGTAAGGTCATGATGACTAATGATGACATACTTTTGTGTTGGTCCAATAAAATCGTGACACGTGTCCCGTCATCATAACAAGGGGAAAAGCTACTTTTGTGTTGGACCAATAAAAGCATGACATGTGTCCCTTCATAATTACAGGTGCAAAAGTCAAAAAGCTTGTAGAAGAAGCTATGTGAAAGGAGATATTTTGAGGGCATTTTGGTCAATTGCTATAAGGGACACATGTGCAAGCAATTAATATGAAATGATTACTCAAAAACTTCTTGAATAAGCTTTAAATTCGTGCAAAACAAAGAGGAGAGAGAAAAGTCAACAAAAATTGCAAAATAAGCCAAATTAAGAGGATATTTTGCAAGGGCACTTTGGTCATTTGATTTTGGGGATGTTTAAGTGCCTCTTGACATATTTTAAGACATTTCGCCCTCCTGTTTGCATGAGTATTTGACCAAGAGCTCAAGGACCAAAGAAGTTAAAGTGACAGTCACATAGTGACTTGAGAATGAAGTAAGCTCGAAGAGACGTAAGCCAGTATAACGTAAAAGAGACAAAAGACAATAACCGGACACTAACTCCAACCCTGTATGGCCTGGTATACGTTGACCCACCAAGGGAGGAGAGAAACTGAGCATACAGATCATGTGCGGAAGTAAAAGTCAATGGTAGTGATGGCTGAGGAAACACTTGGCGTTTTGGGGTCAGAAGTTGGATTTTTGGTAGCATAAGGTACAAGGTAATTATGAGATACTGAAATATGGATTTCTTGCTCCCCAAGGCACTAGGTTTCAGCCACTCATGGTCAGGGAGAAGAGATAGTTGATCCGCCCCCACACAAGTCCAATAGAGTAGCCCGAGTAGTAAGGAAAAGCGTAACCGGCAAAAAGCAGTTGAGCGGGACCGGTTAGGGGTTCTAGAGACGGGGCCAGACCCCCAGACATAGGGAAAATGGCGCCACATGGTGGGCCAGGAGAGAGAAAGTAGTGACTTGGAGAGCAAGGCAAAGTCAAGTCATGTAATAATGAAGAGAGAGAAAATATTAAAATAATGAGATTTAATGTGCACCACATATTTGAATCTGATGTGACAAGAGGAATGACATGTAATTATGACCCCACATGGATAAAAAATGGCGCCATTCTAGGGCTGCCAGGTGGGTCCCACTGTCTTGAAGGAAAAGTAACCAAAATGACCATTTTACCCTCAAGGCACTATTTTAACCACTGGGTAAAAGCTTGCTGTAACACCCCTACTGTTGTAAACAATGTATTTGTAATCACTATTGAATTAGTGAGAAGTATTTATTGTTGATTTAATTATTATTATTTTCTGTAATATTTTATTCGGAATAATAATTATAGAAAGCTGTCAGAATAATGGGAGACAATATGGTGGGCCCTAAAAAGGTCCAAAATGTCGCCTAATGCAGACAAGGGAAAAGGAGATCATGACGGTGACCTGATTTGAGGAAAAGCGGGCCAGGGCAAAACACCGATGTAGAATAAGCTGGTACAATGAAATGGGGCCCGGGAATATTGATCGGACACAGATTCTTGCCTCTGGACAATGACCATGCGCCATCCATGGTCAGGGAAGAGAAAGGGACACTGGAAAAGTCATATGTCAAAAGCAATAGTCAGAGTAATGATTACATTGGGACACGTGTCACCACATGGGTAAAAGAAGAAAAGTAAGGGCAAAATAGTCAAATCTTTACCCTTGTGTCATCAAATTCGTTCACCCAGGAGAGAGAAGGAGAAATAAGATGATTTTATCCATGTTCAGGGCCAAACACAAATGCGGGTCCCACAGGCGATTGACTGGTAGAAAGGGGACCGATAGGGACCGATTAGGGGCTTTTTTGACTGAATGAGACAAATGTGGGGCCATATTGGATAGTCAAGGAGGCGCAAAATATGAATGTCCATTCAGGGGGAAAATATCTGAAAGTTTGAAGAAAGGTACAAAGGAAAGCACCCTATTGACTAGTAGGGGCCGGCTAGGGCGGACCGTAAAATTACCGAAGGGGGCACTATTGGCGGGGTTTGGGGGTTCGGGGCGGCGCCCCGATTTTTTTTTTTTTTAAAAAGGAAAGTTTTGAATGCATTAAAAAACAAAAGAATATAAATAAGAAAAAAAAAAAAAAAAATATTCATGAAATTAAATGAATACTAATGATATAATAAGAGAGGTAATTATTTTACAAACCTGTCATTTAGAAAAATAAGGCTAAGTGCGGTTAGAAATGCACCTACATAAATTACAATGAAGGGTGGGCACTCAATAAGTTCAAGTACATATATTTTAATAAAAAAAAGTATATAACAATAAAAATAATTATAATGTCATCCTTGTAGACCTTATTTTTTGAAATTCCATCATAATTGTCTTATTACCAATGCTATCAAATACATCTTTATCAATATAAGGCACTAAACAGTCATTCAACCATTCATCCTCATCCAATTACTGTTACACCCCTACCGGCCTCACCCTTTCAGGTGGCGGGTTAGAGGGATTCCTTTTATTTAATTACCTCCCCTTATATTACTTAGTCCAGTTAACTTATCACAGAGTTAGCACAGCAGAGCACAGGATTTGGTTTGGACGAGTCTAGCATACTGATAAACATTTAAGATACAAGGAGTAAGTAAGTCCCCGAAGGGTTAAGTACAGTCCTCCCAAAATGTTCTGATCATAAACAATAGTAATAAAAAACATAGAGTACAAAATGTGATAGGGCATTCCCTATTTTCTTCAATTCATCGCGTACGCCCTACCTTCTTCGTTACGCCTCCACTGCTACTGCCTTACCCCTGTGACTCCAAAGTGGTCTGGAGTTCAAGGTTGAACCCCAGAGTAATTGTTAGACTCAAATACAATATGTGTACGATGCATGCAATGCAAATCACAATCAGGAAGTAAACAGAAACCTGCCTCACTGGCACACATAACTAGCATGTAGCAACTCCGCAGGACCGCCTGGTCAAGACAAGCCCCTTGGAACAGCGCGCTCAGGGGCCTTAGTAGTTAGGGTGGCCAAACCCTAACCACCTACCCCTCCTAAGGCCTCAGTAGCCACCTATGAACACACAGTCACATAGGCCCTACCTACCTCATACATCTCGGTACTGTAGCAAAACCCTAAGGACACACAATCCAAAAGGTACTACAGCCCGATCCTACATGCCCTCGGTATTGTAGCAGGTACCCTAAGGACACACAGTCCAATAGGTACTACAGCCCGATCTTGGTACTGCAACAGAAACCTAAGGACACACAGTCCAATAGGCACCACAGCCCGATCTCCTACATCATGATAAAACATGCAAAAGCAACATAGAGTATGTAAGTCAACAGTTACTACCTGTCATTTCTCGAAGTTCGAAAACTCTTCTCTTGATGCTTGAATATGTATGCCACACGTTCTAACACCCTAAACATAGCCAAACACCATGCCTTTAATCACAAGAACATACTTTGCTTCAAGTTTCTTAAAATTCGCCTAGGCACCAGAATTTCCAGCATTTATGTTTCAACTGTGCCGGTTTTTAATTAATTCTATAAAAATCGTATCGACATGAAATCAGTGGCAATAGAACCCTTAGGATGTATATTTGATAGGAAAAATAATTCCCAAGGCCAAATGGGTTCGAATCCTTTTATGGTTTTCAATCTTTGGCCACTGGTCCGAGAGAAACATTCTGTTTTTAGGTCATTTTCATTCTCAAATAGCTCTCAGTTAGGAAATCCAAATGACACGAAATTTTAATCTAAAATCATCCTCTAGATGTCTAATTTCACAATGTAAAATATTACAGCAAGATAAATCCATTTAATAATTTAAATCGGTTGATAAACACATGCTGCCCAGAAACCAAAGGACCGACGGATTTTCGTATATTAAAGACTTAGGTTTTTAGAGTTCAGGAAGAGGTGATCCCACTTGACCCTACACAAAAACACCCTCTGGACCCATTGAATACCTTAAAAATATGAAAGTACTACTGCATTCCCACGAAACACTATAGGGCAGAAGTGAAAGTAGCTAGGTTGCCGGTTTAGGGAACTTACCTCGGATGTCGGTTGCGTATGGCCTTCTTCTCCTCCTGAACCGAAGCCTTCAGCTGAACACCCTCCTACTCTCCTTGAGCTTGTGGTTGGTGTGGGAAAAATGAAGGAGGGAGGTGTCCTATTTATAGGCTCCAAAGGTGGGGCCCTTGATCAACTTGATCATGATCCAACGGTCGGGAAAAATTCCTGGATTTAATTTATAATTCCCTAACTTATTTCTCAAGAAATCTAGAGAGTTCCTTGGCAAAAATGGCACCCTCAATCTGCCCCAAAATTGGAGTTCCAAAACTGCCCTTGTTGGTGGTTTTTGGTGTAGGGGTAAAACGGTAATTTGCACTGCACTTCTACCAACTCATGGGACCCACAAAATCTGCTTTTTAGGTATGCCATAAATGACCTTTAGGTGTCATGATTACATGTCTCTTCATTGTCATATCAATTTTAAATTGTGTGGTCCAAAATTTCTGGAATATTTAATTCTTTCTCTCTCTTCATAAATACTTGACGTGACATTTCCTCTCTTCATAAATACTTGACATGACCTTCTTTCTTTCTCCTCTGGGCCCACCAAATTTCTCCCCCTTACCTTGTCCTAGGCCTGGGCCCGACTCCGAAAAATTATAACCGGTCCCGCTTCGCTCTATTTGCTGGTTAAACTTTTCCTCGTAACTCGTGCCCTTCAACTGGACTTGTGTGGGCCTGGGTCATCAGTCATTTTCCCTGACCACAAGTGGACGAGACATAATACCTTGAGAATTAAGGAATCCTTATTCTGGTGTCTCGTATTCACCTCGTACTACGTGCTACCCGATAATCCGACTTCTGACCCCGAAACGCTGTGTGTCCGACGTAACACTACTACTACTGACTTCTCCTTCAATGTTTGGTCCGAATGCATATTCTCTCTCTCTTCCTTGGTTGGACACGCATACCCTTGTCCCACAGGGTCAGTGTCATTGTCTCACTAATGTCTTTTGTCTTTATACCTTATACCGGCTTCCTTCTTTGAGCTTACTTCGTGCACAAGTTACCTTACGATTGATCATGGTTTCTTCTTAGCTTGACTTAGGAATTCTTCGTTTAATTATTAACAATGGATTTCCATCTTAGGGTCCTTCAAACAGTTTATTCCATAATTTCTAGAAGATAAAATGCTTCGAATACACATCAAAATTCCTCATTACTTCATAAATACATGTCTATACACATATTACAAAAGTTGGGGTGTTACAATTACAAAGTGCAATCTTAATGTATTAAGGGTAGACACTCAATTTAAGGATGAACAATCATTCAAACATGTATTAATTTTTATTTATTTATTTTTATTATTTTTATTTTATTTTATTTTATTTTTTATTTATATAAAAAAACAAATTCAAGGGTGGGCACTTGCCCCCTTGTCAAGAATGTGGGTCCGCTCATGGGCCCAGAAAGGACCGGTAGAAGGAGACTGGACTGAATAAAGTGGAAAAGCCTGATAAAATGGATGAGGGCAGATTTGGTGGGGCCCCTTATGCACCACCTAGCCCTTAAAATAATTAAAATTTACTTGAAGGAAAAGAAAAGCAAAATCGGTCCAAAAGCCAAAGTGCGGGTCCCACTTTCTGGATAAAAAGGAATAAATCAGATAAATTGGGAAAAAAAATCAAGGGATCTGATTTGCCACTTGTCCAAACCCTAGAGACTTCTGGATTTTCTTGGGAAATAAGTCAAAAATCCAGATGAATTTTAATAATTAATGGACAGGATTTTACTCCAGTTATTTTGGACTACTCAATTACCTTTTTACCTTTATTAAAGGACATTTGCTCTCTCTCTCTCTCTCTCTCTCTCTCTCTCTCTCACACAACCAAGGAGCATGAAATTTTCAGGTGGAGGGAGAGGTCCAGCCAAGCTTACATAATCAAGAACAAGTGACCAACTACTTAGATCATGAAACCAAACTTCTGATTCAGGTAAATTCCGAAAACCCTTGTGATTTTCGTTCAAGGGGTTAGGGCATGGTGTTGCAATCTGATTTTGGTGTTTTTTATGATCTTAAGATGTTCAAAACGTGTTTTTGTATGGGGGTAGGATATGGTTTAAGTTTCCGAACTCAAAAACATCGAAAAATCTTAAGAACAAGCTTGCTGCCAATTCTGGGTTTTCTAGGCAGTGAATGTTCAACTGGGTTTTAAAATTAGCAAATGGACTTTGATTGAGCTGAAATTTTACAGGGATAAATTAGATGTCTTAAGGTTCACTGTGATGTATAATTTTGTGTTATTTGGATTTTTATACTAGGAGATAAAAATTGGTAAAGTTGGCTCAGAAGCAACAGAATAATTCTGACCAGAGTGTAGAAATTGGGCTACACGACAAAATATGTGTACGTTTGGTCTCTGGAATTATTTTTCCTGACAAATATACATATTGATGGTTTGGATGGCGCTGGTTTCATGTAAATATGATATTTTTGGAATTTATTAAAAATCATGGAATTTGGACCAGATTCACTGGATTTTCTGGAAAATTAATAAAGGGCTCGGTTTTAACTAAAAACGTAAGGGTATTTTTGGAAAATGCTAAAATGAGGCCTTTTGGTGTTGTTTAGGGCTGAACCACACTTAAGGGAGCTAGTGGGCCCAATAAAATTATAAGACGGTACAAACCCCACCAGGTAGTAACTGCTTTACTCCAGTGCTTTTATGTGTTTTGATGTATGTATTGTGTTGTTTTGCCATGCGTGTGTATTTGTACCTTCGCCAAATATGAATACAGAGCATGTTGGGGTTTGAGTCCCCATTGATTGTGTTCCTAGCACTGAGGATTGGTCTGGGGCCTTGCCCGGAGTGGCGGCTCGACGGTGTGTGATTCCGGTAATTCCGGGGTCTGCCTTGGTAAGACGGCCCGACGATGCCATGACAGTTGTGTGTGTGTTTCTGTTTGCATATGTGGTTTATTTGGCATATTATTTGTGGTTTTTATATTTGACATGGCTACATGCATACACATCACACATTTAGTACATGAGTATTGACAGTTACTCTGGGGGCCACTGTCAGACTCCAGAAGCTCTTATAGACGCAGGGGGACGTGTTTGATTCGTAAAGACATTTTTTGGAGAGGTAGGGCATGACTGTGCAGTTGAAGGATAGGGGATGCCCTATCATATCTTGTACTTTACCTTTTGGGATTACTGTATACTATTTTTTGTATTTATTTTGGATAACTGTATCATAACCCTCCAGGGACTTTACTTTTTGTTAATTTTACTTTTACTAGTACAGTAGTTCGTCCAAACCGGTCCTGTGCTCTATTGCACGTGCTCTGACTTACAATTAAACGGAACTTATAAAAGGAATCCATCTAACCCGCCACTCAAAAGGGCGAGGCCGGTAGGGGTGTAACACTTGCACCTAGTAACTCCAAAAACCATCATTAGGGGCTGCCAAGGATCTGATTTTTTTTATGGACAAGAATGGCGCCACATGTATGTTGGGATCCGTACACGCAACGAAAGGATTCTCATCCATTAAAACTTACGAATCCCTTGAGAGGATCCATGAACGGTGTTTAGATCGAGGTTCGTTAGAAACTGTACCTATGCGAACTCGTGAGCGTTTCGTTCAATTTGTTCTCATGGGCTACCTATGTTCGATCAAACAGCAGCCGACTTCGAGCGTCCACTCCCTCTACCGGTATCCACACGAATAGCCTCCAACACCGACGGCAGCGTGCTAGCACCTTTAGTATTTTCGCGTCTCTCCTTTTTCTCTCTAGGGTTTCTCGCGGATTTTCTAATACGTCTTCCAAAATGTCCCGTAGGTTTTTCAAAACCCAATCGACGTATTATATTCAAAATTAATCCTTATTAATCTTGAAATTTTAATTTGGATTAAAATAATATATTAATTAAATCTATCCAATAGATCTAATCTAATCTATTTATTTAGTCCAAATTAAAAGCCTACTGATTTAAGACTGCATTTCGAACCAGATATGGGCACTATGAGTTCCTAGTGATGCCTTTCGGACTGACTAATGCTCCAGCTTTCTTTATGGATTATATGAATAGAATTTTTCGGCCATACCTGGATAAGTTCGTTGTAGTGTTTATTGATGACATCTTGATCTATTCTGAGAATGAAGTAGAGCATAGAGATCATCTTCATATTGCACTACGAGTGTTGAGGGATCATTAGTTGTATGCCAAGCTGTCTAAGTGTGAATTTGTTGGAAATTATACCCTAGGAGCAAGTCATTGTACTTTAAACGTTAATGTCATTTAAAGTATTCTCTATTTTTTTATCATTTCATTTTCATGTTTATAGTGATAACTGTACCCTTGGATTTATCTTATAGATTATCCTAAATGTCCCTGGTTGGTCATCTACGCGGGAGCGAAGATGAAATAAGACCAGTATGAATTTGATGAGGTATGGATATACAAATCTAAGTCATAGGCACTTGTAAGAGTACAAGGTGCTGGACCGACCCACTATGAGAAAGCTGCATGGATTAAGTCATGAGCTTTTCTCATGTATAACCGCGTCACAATGCCCTTTGACCTGATATCATCATGGATTCCTACGTGAATAATATAATATAAACGCGATAATTTAATCATGATATTTTCTTTCATATTGTATGAATTAATATTTGTTGTGATTAATTATTCAAAGTTATTTGGGTATGGTGAACAACATGGCTTTAGAATTTACAAGTGTTGTAATGTTTAAATATGGCCTGCGAGCCATGCCTCTGTCTCTAAATATTCTTGATGTACTTTCTCTTCTCATCCCACTCCCCTCGTATGTTAAACGAGGTTTCTACTGATGCCCCTCTTCATTGGCTTGAGAGGATTTTAGGGTAGTTGAGCCATGTTGTGTCATGGTTTTAATTATGTTTTGATTTGATCACTGCATGATTAATTTAGAGTTTATATGAGAAACAATTGTGATTGCATTAATATAAGTAGAATTAATAGGATTAATTAGATTATATCAAATATACCCTCTAAATAAAATCTTAAGTCATAATGCCGTCAATTAATAAATACTTGTCAAAACCTAGATTACCCATTTGTATGTTCCACCAAAGTGGATGCATTTGAGTTATCTTGGTGAGACAAGAGTGGGTAATGGTGATACTCAAAATTCATTATTGTCTTGACTTAATTGAGATTATCAAAATGGTTTTGGATCTCAAGGCATTAGATGGGATTAAACATGCCGGGTCATCTGATGATCGAATCCCATAAAGATCTAAGAGTTACATGTGATGTAATTAGCAAAGAGGTTGCCTACCTAAATAACTTGATTTTCAGCGTCCTGCCAAAGCGGACTTAAATTTAAGCCAAAGATGGATCTTAGCCCACTAATTATAATGAGGGTTATTAATTCAGTGGGAGGTTATTAATTAAACTTTGCATATCTTTTAGTTGTAGAATCATGTAGATTAGCAATATTGCCACACCATCAATGCGATCAGTCCTTGAGAAGGACGAACTCGATGAGACAAACCTTCTTGACCTTTTTGGGAACTTAAGCACTGATCCTAAACACAAAATAAAGGAATATCTCATCGATCGACCCATTCCTGACGAGCCTGCATCTAATGATCCAAGGGCTCGGACTGATGCTTATACGTAGCATAAGGATGACTCTGTGGATGTAGGATGCTTAATCTCTGCTACTATGGTTCCAAACCTCGATAGAGATCTAGAACATGTGGAGGCCTCTAAGATAATTGTTCATCCTATGGAAATGTTCCAGTAACAGGCAAGGCAAGAGAGGTATGAGACCACAAAGGCCTTATATTCCTGCAAGATGGCTGAAGGTGCATCAGTTAGTCCTCATGTGTTAAAAATGAAAGGCTACATTGATCATCTTGAGAGGGTTGGATTCCCTATGTCCCAGGAGTTAGTTACATATGTGATCTTGAACTCACTCCCAGAAAGTTATGATTACTTTGTCATGTATTACAACATGAACAACATGGAGGAATCAATTTCTGAACTGCATGGGATGCTCAAAATTGCTGAGCAGAGACTTAAGAAGTAGCCTAGCACTGTTTTGATGGTTCAGAAAGGAAAGGGTATGAAAAGAAAAGACAAGGGCAAAAGAAAGGATACTGACTTAGCTGGTAAGACCAATGAGTCAAACAAGCCTGAATATAAGCCTGCAGCCAAGAAGGCAAAGCCTCCGAAGGATGGGGTCTGCTTCTTCCGCAATGAAATTGGTTATTGACAGAGGAATTGCAAACTCTACCTCGAAGATCTGAAAAAGAACAAGAAGGATAGCGGAGCTATCACTTCAGGTGTCTATGTCATAGATATTCATTTTTCTACTTCCTCAACATGGGTATTAGATACTGCATGTGGTTCTCGCATTTGTATAAATGTGCAGGGTCCCAAGGACAGTAGAAAATTGAATGGACATATCTATGACATAAACTGCCAAAAGGATCAAGTCAAATATTTGAATCCGACCTACCTATGGCACTGTCATCTAGGCCATATAAATGAGAAACACATTTCAAAACTCCATCAAGATGGATTTCTTGACTCATTTGATTTTGAGTCATTTGATACATGTAAGTCTTGTTTATTGGGAAACATGACAAAGGCATCTTTACTGGGCGTAGTCAAAGGGCCACTGATTTATTGCGCCTCACACATACTGATGTGTGTGGACCAATGAATACATCTGCTAGAGGAGGTCATTTGTACTTCATTACATTTATAGACAATTTTAGTAGGTATGGGTATATCTATCTAATGAAACATAAGTCTGAATCTTTTGAAATGTGAAAGTGAAGGAAATCACCAAGAGGGGGGTGAATTGGGGATTTTAAAAATTCTTTTTAAAACACTCACACAACAGAAGCTAAATTGAGATAGGGAAGAAGAGCTTGACACGAGAAGATTTATACTTTGGTTCGGTCTCAACTCTTGACCTACGTCCAGTCCCCATACTCTCTGGGTTTTTCTACTATCACTCAAATCAGATACACACTCTGTACTCGAAAGCTATCCTCTCTCTAGGATACACTCCCCCTTACAAGTTATAATCTGAAAGCCCAACCTCAAAGTCCCACAACTTTGAGATTCTTACAAAGAATGATGTACAGAAATGAACTCTCTCAAAGAGTGAATAAAGATAAGCATTGAAGCACAATGTATCAAAGATACAAATAAGAAATATAAGCAGTAAAAGACTCAAAAATTTGTATGCATTTTTTGTGTGTGTCTTCTCTACTTGAATGTTTCAAATCTTCAGGTATTTATGCTGGTTTGAAGCTTGTGACCGTTATAGATCCGTTCAGACTTGGAGTAGTTCGAAATACTATTTTGTTGGGTCCAGTCGTTGAAAATAGCTGTTGAGAGATCTTCAGATTTGATTATTTGATTTTGTCCGTTGAGATCTTTCAATTTATTGCACCAATTTCGGCATAATGGGATATCCCCAATTAATATTAAACCGTTAAATCAGATCGACGGAAATCTGGAAGAATAATAGCTTTAAGCATTGATTGATCATCTTTCCTCTTTGAATGCTCAAATGTTTCCTAAATCAGATCTTAGGTCTTCTGAAATCTCATAGGCAAACTGGTTAAATCTGGTTAGAAATATTGATATGAATCATTTAAATCATAAGCAACCATTTCGCAGAATCAAGCTTAAGCATAAATCAAACTGAACAAAATGTACTCAGATGCGTTCATCTGTTCCGATGTTCCAAGCTCGAGTTTACCTATGTAAGCTCGAGTTTTCTCTTTATTAAAACTTAGGTTTTGCTTCTGGAAGTTTCAAGCTCGAGCTTATAAGTGAGTAGGCTCGAGTTTGGGCTTTTGTCGGGGAAATAAGTTTGAAATCATTTTGAGAGCCAAAATGGAAAATGGCAAGCTCGAGTCTATTAGTGAGCAGGCTCGAGTTTAACACTATTCTCTCAAAAATAATTTTATTTCCCAAAGTGCAAGCTTGAGCTTAGAGGTGTAAACTTGAGTTTGCTAAGCTCAAAATATGACAATGCTCTCTGTCTGACCCAAACTTGAGTTTGCAAAGGCAAGCTCGAGTTTGGTAAAAATATTTGAAAACTTGAATAGCTTCGTCGGACTAAGCTTGAGTTTACATCACCAAGCTTGAGTTTACTCTTTGAAGGAAAAACATGAAAACTTTCTGTCTGATGCAAGCTCGAGTTTGAGATGCCAAACTCGAGTTTACATGTTTTGTAAAATCTTTGTAAAAAGACAAACTTTACATAGAAATTGATAAGCTCAAGTTTGAGGAACAAGCTCAAGTTTAGAAAATGCAAAATAGCTTGGTTTCCTTTCTGTAAAGGTCAAGCTTGAGTTTGAGTAGCCAAGCTTGAGTTTGAAACTGACAGAATGTTTTTTGAATTGAAATCAATCAAGCTTTACAAATCTTTATCAAAAACATTCTCTCATGTTTACAATTGTTATTAATCATCAAAACACATTGAGAACTAACAAAATGTACAAGATATTCCAAAATGAAGTGCAAAACCAACTTGGCTAAACAATTAAAGCACTTTGATCCGATCAGGGTGGTGAATATTGGAGCCAAGAGTTCATTGACCATCTTAGGAGTTGTGGGATCATCTCACAACTAACTCCTCTAGGAACACCTCAATGGAATGGTGTTTCTGAGCGGAGCAATCAAACTCTATTAGATATGGTTCGATCTATGATGAGTCAAATAGATCTTCCTCCTTCCTTTTGGGGCCATGCCCTAGAAATAGCTGCATTCACACTAAATCGTGTTCCATCAAAGGCAGTTGAAAAGACACCATATGAGATATGGACTAGGAAGAAACCCATTTTGTCCTTTCTAAAAATTTTGGGATGTGAGGTTTACGTTAACCACCAAGCCTCTGATAAATTATCATCCAGATCCTCAAAATGCCTTTTTGTGGGGTATCCTAAGGAAACTAAAGGATACTATATCTCCAATCCTACCGATCACAAAGTATTTCTTATCCAGAATGGTGTCTTTTTAAAGAAAGATTCATCTCTAAAAGAACCAGTGGGAGTAAGGTGTACCTTGAAGAAGTTCTAGAGTTACAAGACAACATAGAACCACAGATGGAAAACGGAGAAGACTCACAACAAGTTGATGAACCTACTTGATGAGCACAAATTATGCCATGTTTTCCCTACATTTCATGACTAAATTGTATGGTAAATAAAAGCTTAACTGCAAACAATCCAAGCAAAAAGGCATATATTCATGATATAGGGAACTGAAGGATAGAAACCATTTACATCCTAAACATGTGCTAAGAAAGGAGCAAGTTACATTGTTTTTAAGAAAGAACGTATAGCAAAGCTGATACTATGCTATAGCATTCGGATAGCAACTCGAAGTGCAATAAAAGGCATCACGAAAGCTATAGCAAAGTAAAGGACGTAATGCTATGCGGCATATTTTCTGACCTTCTATCTAGATAATTTCAGGGATAATAATGAAGGTCGAGAACGACAAGTAGATTGCTAACGTAATAAAATAGAAGATGCGGAGGATCAAAATTGAAAGATGTGAAAAATCCCGCAGGATCAGCATAATCAATCTACTATAGTCAGAAGATGCGATGGATCTCGACAGATTTGGAAAGCCCAGCTCGCTGGAACTTGCGCCACAAGAAAGTCTGATTATAAAAGGAAACAACAAGTCAACCCTAGCAGGGAGTCGCGCAGAGCCAAAATGAGATTTCACATTCGGCAGACTCAAAAGAAGAGTGAGAGATTTCACAAGCACGAGAATTCCAGGATAAGCCAGCATCCTTCTGTAGGAATTCTTACAACGCAGCGGATTAAAATTTTAAGAATCCCGTCCCGAGGATCACTCAGGTGCGTTTAAATCAAGACTAGGGAATCCGAAACTACCTTTGGTGAATCCGTTCGCGTCTCGTTTCCTTTGAACGGTGGGCTACCTCCTCGATTAATAGAAGACGACTCGTTGAATCGGCTTCCTCTACTGGTATCCACACGAACAATTTCCCGAACACGGCTACGGCAGTGTGCTAGCGCTTCTTCTGTGTCTCTCTAGGTTCTTTACCACCAGATCAGGTTTTCTCTCGTTTTTCTCTTCTACTTATCCACACAGACAACCATCATAAGCCTCAAAAGCTTCTGTCCGTTTTTCTATGCATCAATACGTATTAATGCGTATTAATACGTATTAATACGTATTAATGTACAATTAATCTACATTAATGTACAATCAATACGCATCAAGAATTTGAATTTCGAATTTCAAAAGCGCTTTTTGAAATCTGAATTTCGAATTCTTGAATTAAAAAAATATTAATTAAATCTATCGATAGATCTAATCTAATGTATTTATTTAATGCAAACTAAAAGCCTTCCGATTTAATTTATCTCTATAAATCAAATCCAGAAATAATATTAATCTATTTAATTAATTATGAGATACCATATCTCAATTTAATCTAAACAGATATCGATATTCTTATTCGAATATTAAACGAGATACATTATCTCTATTTGTTTTAGATATTTAATTTATCAAATAAATTAAATACAAAACAAACATTATATATATAATAATATTATAATCTCCATTAATAATATTAATATATATATACATTAATTTCGAATTTTAATAAATATATATAAATATATATTTATCCTAGATTAAATTTAGTATTCATTAATTCCGCATTAATCGAGATTCAATGAACCGGACACAAATGCTCGTGTTGGATTATTCTTGTGTGCGACCTATGCAGCCCATATGAGATTGGCGGTGGGCCAAAAGCGTATCGACCCACAAGTCGCAAGCGGCCTCTAGAAAGACATTGCGACTACCCAACTCACATGGGGATCGATATCACGATACAACCTTATCATACAACCATGTCACGTCCCTTTTGTCACGCGATAATTTGGTCAAGGATGAAGCATGGACAATGTCAACTTCCTATTCTTGTCCATTACTTTCTCGATTCTCGAGTAGTCTAATAAGTGAAATGGAAACTCCTTTCCAACATAGTATGGCCATACATTTCTTAGACTAACTCATCGAGGGGCCAAAGATATATCTCTCTAGGAATGTGAGGGACAAATTCCATCTTGACCATTCACATTCCTCCGCATGAAAACCACTGATCCCGATCCCAGCCTTTATCATCACCCGGTCAAAGGTGACTTTTGACTAGGTCAAAGATTAATGATTCATCATGTAGGAATCCATGATGATCTCAGGTCATAGGGCGTTGTGATGCGGTTATACATGAGACAAGCTAATGACTAGATCCATGCGGCTTTCTCATAGTGGGTCGATCCAAGACCTTGTACTCTTACAAGTGCCCATGACTCGATTGTATCTCCATATCTCATCAAAGTCATACTGGTCTTAACTCATCTTCGCTCCGCGTAGATGACCGACCGAGGACATTTAGGATAATCTATAAGATATATCCAAGGATGCAGTTATCAATACAAACATGCAAACGAAAATGATAACAAAAGGAGAATACTATAAATATCCTAAACGTTCATTGTACAATGACTTGCCTCTAGGGCATAATTTCCAACACCTTCCTTGCAGTAAGACGGAGAGAAGAAGACGTGGAGTGGTGACGTGATAGGGCTTCTTCCACGCCGTTGAAACTTCGTCAAGCTTTCTGTTTTTTCCTTTTATTTTAGTATTTAGATCATGGGTCATTCTGTATTATCTGTTTTGTGTTTCCCTCGTCAGTCATGAACTGATTTTCCTATGGCTAAACGAGGATGAATTCTTAAGTGTTAAATGAACCTCGTTGCAAGTTCTTAATTTAATAGATTCGGTTTGCTTATCAGTGAATTAATTACTAGTTGATTAGCGGAAGCTAAGGGCTAGATTTGTGGCCTCGGCTTACTGGCAAGGAGTCGAGGTTAGACCTCTGAGAAACAATGTTTGCTAGGCAGCCGGTGCAAGGCTTGACCTATTATTGTAGGCTTCAGGAATGGGTCTACCTCTCATAACCATGACACCTTGTGTGTAATGCAGATCTAACTAGAAAGTTGCCATAGGAATATGGAAGGAGTATAGCTAGTATCATATATATCGGACGCGGAAGCTTCGATAGATTATAGTGGTGGGTTAACTGAATAGCGTTGTAGTTAGTAGCTATGTTGTAGCATTGCGGAAGCTGTGCAGTATGGATGCTATAGCAATGGGTAGAGCACCTGGGGGATTGATGCACTTAAGGGTGATTCCGAGTTCAGCCTAACTTCTTACTGATATCTTCTTAAAACTACGATACTCTATTTATTTTTGTTATTAGCATAAATTCAAAAACATCTCAAACCAATCATATTGACTTTCTGTTTGCACAACTATCATAGCAATCGAATGTCACTTTTCGGTATCTCAGTCTCTGTGGGACGATACTCTACTTACACTTTATTACTTGTTCAACTGGTTCACTTGCCATCAAGGAAATCGACCAACACTACTCTAGTAACATAAGGCCCACGAAGGTCCGATAGAACACGGCTACAGCCTTAGAGATATGGATTTCTGATTACTGGAAGTCGTGATGTTTTGCTCATTGAGCAGAATGAGCCAACAACCTATCGAGAAGCCGTGGTGGGACCAAACTCCGAAAGATGGCTTAATGCCATGAAGTTTGAAATGCAATCCATGTACGACAATAAGGTATGGATGATGAGCACAATTTATGCCATGTTAAATCTAAGAAAAAAGGCATTAATTCATTATACAGGGAACTTAAGGATGCATTTCACACATATCCTAAACATGCGCTAAGAAAAGAATGAGTTGCGAGATTTTATAAGGAAAACGAATAGCAAAGCTGATACTATGCTATAGCATCAAGACAGCTTATCGAAGTGCAATACAAGACATCTCTGAAGCTATAGCAAAGTAAAGGACGTAATGCTATGCGGCATATGTTTTGATCTTTTGTCAAGATTATTTCAGGAAATATAGTGAAGGTCGAGAACAACAGGTAGATTGCTGACGTAACAGAGTAGAAGATGCGGAGGATCAAAACTAAAGATTTCAAGAATCCCATAGGATCAGCAGAATCAATCTACTAAGATTGGAAAGAGAGATACGACTGGATCTCGACAGATTAGGAAAGCCCAGCTCGCTGGAACTTACGCCGCAAGAAAGCCTGATTATATAAGGAAACAGCAAGCCAACCCTAGAAGTAGTCGAGTCACTGAGAGTCTAATTCCATTCATACACGGCCAGACTCGAAAGAAGAAAGAGAGAGTTCACAAGGCATGAAAACCTCAAGAGAACCCAGCATCCTTCCTTGCAGTAAGACGGAGAGAAGAAGACGTGGAGTGGTGACGTGACAGGGCTTCTTCCACGTCGTCGGAAACTTCCTCAAGCTTTCTGTTTTCTTTCATTTTAATCTTTTGATCATGGGTCATTTTGTTGTTATTTATTTTGTGTTTCCCTCGTCAGTCATGAACTAAATTTCCTATGGCTGAGCGATGATTATTTCTTAAGTTTGGAATGAACCCAGTTGCTAGTTCTTAATTCAATAAATTCAGTTTGCTTATCAGTGATTAAATTCTTGTCGATTAGCGGAAGCTAAGGGCTAGATTAGTGGCCTTGGCTTACTTTGGAAGGAGTCGGGGTTAGACCTGCGAGAAAGCTTGATGATTGCTAGGCAGGCTGGTGCAAGGCTTGACCTATTATTGTAGGCTTCAGGAATGGGTCTACCGCTCATGTTACACCCCTACCAGGCTTGCCCTTTCAGGTGGCGGGTTAGAGGGATCCTTTTCGCTTATTGTCTATCCTTTGTTAATCATTCCCTTTTAACATACATCAGAGTGTGTGCGGCAGAGCATATGATCGGTTTGGCCAACTTACATTATACTGGTAAAGTTACATACAAGAACGTAAAGTAATCCCCGTAGGGTTAAGGGTACAATCATCCAAAACTAATACTGAACAATGAATATAAGTCATATAGTCATCCCAAATAGAGAAGTACAAAAAAAAAACAGACCATCCTCTATTTCTGCATCTTTCCGCATCAAGCCCTACCTTTTTCAAGTCCTCCAGCCGCTACTACCTCACACCTGTATCTTTTGAACCAGACTGGAGTTCAAAATTGAACCCTAGAGTAACTCTTAGACTCATATACAATATGTATACAATGCATGCAATGAAAATCAAAAATAAGAAATAAATCTGCCTCAGGCACAATACTGGCATGTATGAATCTGCCTCTGGCACAAATAAGGGTAAATCACATCTGCCTCTGGCACAACAAACCGCAGGACCGCCTGGTCCAGACAAGCCTCCGGTACCATAGTGCTAAGGGCCTCGGTAGTCAGGGCTGTAGTCCCCTACCGACCCCTCCTCGAAAATAGTAAACTCTTCCCTTGGTGTTGGAATTATGGTCCAAACGTGCTAACACCCTAGTTACAACAAAATATCACACTTTCAATCACATATTCAAACTTAGCTTCAAGTTCCATAAATTTCGCTCAGTCCAGAATTTTTCAGAATTTCTGATCCAACTTCACCGATTTTTAATATATTCTAGAAATATCGTATTGACATTAAATCAGTGGTATTAGAATCCTTAGTATGTCTATTTTACAATAAAAATAATTTCCAAAGTCATCTGGGTTTGAGTCCTTCCCTTATTCCCAAAGTTTAGCCACTGGTCCGGGACAAAGTTCCTGTTTGTAGGTCATTTTCAACATAAAATAACTCTCGGTTGGAAAATCCAAATGACACAAAATATTATATCAAAATTATCCTTTGGATGTCGAATTTCACCACGTAAAATATAAAGGCAAACGGAATCCATTTACTATTTTAAAACCATCGATGAACATACGCTGCCCAGAAAACTCCTAAGTTGGCAGATTTACGTAGTTTGAAGACTTAGGGCTTTTCGTGTTCGGAAAAGGTAACCTTGACTTACCCCCACCCAAAATCACGTTTTGGACTCAATGGAAACCTCAAAAATATCAAAATCCTACTGTAACCCCACGTTAACCATCATTGGGCAGAAACAAGAATCGCTAAGTTGTCGGTTAAGTGCTTACCTCAAACTTTCGGTTGCGTATGACCTTCTTCTTCTCCTTGGACCAAGAATTGGCTGTTACCTTTCTTCTCTCCCTCTTGAACATGTGCTAAGGCAGCCAAAAATGGGTAGGAGGTGTCCTTATATAGCCTCCAGGGTTAAAGAAGTTGTCCAATGGTTAAGTGACACCTCAGAGGATAAAATAGTCATTTTCGCTGACTTTTTCTCCAAGGCATTCCAGAGTCTTCTTATCCAGGGCATTCCAGAGTCTTCTGGTCCAAGACATGTGGCGCCATCTTAGCCCTTAAAATTCAGATTCCAAGATTGCCCTTGATGGTGACTTTAGGGGTAGGTTTTCGTACAGTAATTAAAATAACACTGCAGGGGTATAACGGTCATTTTGCACTGCTTTCTCTCCAAGCTAGTGGGACCCACAAATCTGCCCAAATCTGCGCCATTAATGATCCATGTGGGGTCATAATTACTTGTCTTTCAACTGGTCATGTCAGATTCAAATTGTGTGGTCCAAATTAATTCTGATTATTTTATCTTTCTCACTCTTCATAATTACATGATGTGACCTTTTCTTTTCCCCCAAGTCACTTTCTCTCTCCTATGGGCACACCAATTTCGTCCTCCCTCTGTGTCCAGGGGTTTGGGCCCAACTCCGGTAAACCCTAACCAGTCCCGCTTAGCTCTTTTTTGTCGGTTACACCTTCCTCGTAATTCGTGCTACACTGTGGGACTTGTATGGGCTCGGATCAACTGTTCCTTTTCCCCTGATGTGGCTGCACGTTTTTCTATGTTCTTGGGGAGCAAGAAATGTATATTTTAATGTCTCATAATTACCTCGTACTTTGTGGTGGCAAAAAGTCAAACATCCAACCCCAGAATGCCACGTGTCCTACTAGCATCATTACTCTTTGTCTTTTGTAATCATGTATGGACACGTGTCACCATCCCATTTGGCCAACATAAAGGTATGTCATTATTAGTCATCATGACAGTACTTTATTAAAGTTATTTTATTGGTACTTGTTCGGGATCCTGCTCGGGTTTTCTTCACGAATACCGATGGCTTACCAAAAACGCAGGGCATACCCAACTGCCCCGAAAATGCCGTGTACTTACTTATACCGGCATATTTTCGCTCAACTAATTGTCCTATACCCCAGGACATAGTTGGCTGGCATCCTTTCCACCAAATTTACGCCGTATAGATCTTCTGTGTCCCATTTTCACTAGTACCTTAATTCCACGGCTTATGCATACAAGGTCCACTGACCCGTATGGTTGAGTTACTTAATCTCATAGGGGCATCCTAACTCTCGATATCCTTGGGACTCTTCTTGAACTGGGCCTAGTCGTCTGCCTACTTTAGGCTTATTCTCCATTCTCAGGGTCCGAAATTCGGGATATTACAGCTCATAACCATAACACCTTTGCTTTGTAATGTTAATCTAACTAGAAAATTGTCATAGGCATATGGGAGAAGTAAAGTTAGTATTACATGTATCGGATGCGGAAGCTTCGATAGTCTCTAGTGGTGGGTTAGCTGAATAGCATTGTAAATAGTATCTATGCTATAGCATTGCGGAAGCTGTGCAGTATAAATGCTATAGCAATGTGTGAAACAACTGGGGGATTGATATGCTTAAGAATGATTCCGAGTTCAACCTATTTTCCTACTGATATCTTCTTACGACTACGACACTCTGTTTACTTTCTTGTTATTTAGCGTAATCACAAAAACCCCCAAGTCAATCAAATTTTACCTTCTGTTCACACAACTATTACAGCAGTTGAGCGTCACTTTTTGGTATCTTAGTCTCTGTGGGACGATACTCTACTTACACTTTATTACTTGTTCGACTAGTTCACTTGCCATCAAGGAAATCGACCAACAATGGACCTTAGTCGATCCACCTGAAGGTGTAAAAACCGTTGGGTGAAAGTGGGTTTTCAAGGAGAAAACTGACATGGATGGCAAAGTAAATATCTTCAAGGCACGACTGGTTGCAAGAGGATTTACTCAAACTCATGGTGTGGACTATGACGAAACCTTTTCCCCAATTGCAATGGCCAAATCAATCAGAATCCTTCTTGCCATTGCATCATTCTATGACTATGAAATATGGCAGATGGACGTCAAAACTGCCTTCCTTAATGGAAAGCTCCTTGAGGATGTGTACATGACACAACCTGAGGGTTTTGTGCGTCCAGAGGACTCTGGTAAAGTTTGCAAGCTTCAAAGATCCATTTATGGATTGAAGCAAGCATCTCGGAGCTGGAATCATCATTTTGATGTAGTCAAAGAGTTTGGATTCATTCAAAACATCGATGAACCTTGTGTTTACAAGAAGGTTGGTGGGAGTACAGTTGTATTTCTAGTGCTTTATGTTGATGACATCCTACTCATTGGGAATGACATTCCTACCTTACAGAGTGTCAAGTCTTGGTTAGGAAAGTCTTTCTCAATGAAAGACTTAGGCGAAGCCACTTATATCCTAGGGATTAGGATCTATAGAGATAGATCTAAGAGGCTAATAGGCCTAAGTCAGAGCACATACATAGACAAGATATTGCATAGATTCAGTATGCAGGATTCTAAAAGGGTCTACATGCCCATGTCTCATGGCATCCATCTCAGTAAGGATCTGTGTCCTAGTATACAAGATCAAAGAGACCGCATGAGTAAGATTCCATATGCCTCCGCCATTGGATCTATCATGTATGTCATGCTGTGTACTCGACCAGATGTCTCATTTGCCATAAGTATGACCAGCAGATATCAACAAGATCCTGGTGAGGATCACAGGACTGCTATCAAGAATATCCTTAAGTACTTAAGAAGGACTAAGGACTTATTCTTGGTATATGGTGGATTGGAATATGAGCTCTGTGTGACTGGTTACACAGATGCGAGTTTCCAAACTGACCAAGATGATCTAAGATCGCAATCAGGATATGTATTCCTCTTGAATGGTGGTGCAGTAAGCTGGAAGAGCTCTAAGCAGAGCACTGTAGCTGATTCTGCAACAGAAGATGACTATATAGCAGCATCGGATGTAGCTAAGGAAGCCGTTTAGATCAGAAAGTTCATCACTGAACTGGGGGTGGTTCCTACCATCTCAAATCCAATAGACTTGTTCTGTGACAATAGCGGCACTATTGCGCAGACCAAGGTGCCTAGGTCAAATCAAAGGACCAAGCACATACTCAGACGATTTCATCTTATCAGAGAAATCAATGATAGAGGTGATATAGAAGTATGCAAAGTACCAGGAGAAGACAATGTTGCTGATCATCTTACTAAGCTGCTTGCACAAGCAAAACATGAGCGTCATGTTAGGACAATGGGAATTAAAGTAATTAATGATTGCACCTAGTGCAAGTGGGAGTTTGTTGGAAATTATGCCCTAGGGGCAAGTCATTTAAAGTATTCTCTATTTAGTTATCATTTCATTTGCACGTTTATAGTGATAATTGTATCCTTGGATATATCTTATAGATTATCCTAAATGTCCCTGGTCGGTCATCTATACGGGAGCGAAGATGAAGTAAGACCAGTATGACTTTGATGAGGTATGGAGATACGAATCAAAGTCCTAGGCACTTGTAAGAGTACAAGGTGCTGGACCGACCCACTATGAGAAAGAGCATGGATTAAGTCATAAGCTTTTCTCATGTATAACTGCGCCACAGTGCCCTTTGACCTGAGATCATCATGGATTCCTACATGATGAGTCGTTGCTCTTTGACCTAGTCAAAAGTCACCTTTGACCGGGTTATGATAAAGGCTTGGATCGGGATCAGTGGTTATCATGCAGAGGAATGTGAATGGTCAAGATGAAATTTGTCCCTCACATTTGTAGAGAGATAATACTGGGCCCCTCGATGAGTAAGTCTAAGAAATGTATGGCCATACTACGATGGAAAAGAGTTTCCATTTCAATTGTTAGACTACTCAAGAATCGAGAAAGTAATGGTCAAGAACAGGAAGTTGACATTATCCATGCCTCATCCTTGACCAAATTATCGCATGACAAAGGGGACGTGACATGGTTGTATGATAGGTTGTATCGTATCATCGATCCCCATGTGAATTGGGTAGTCGCAATGTCTTGCTAGAGACCGCTTGCGACTTGCGGGCTGATACCGTATTGGCCCGCTGCAATCTCATGTGGGCCTGCAGGATCGCACACAAGAATATCCCAACACGAGCAAAAGTGTCCAGATTCATTGAATCTTAGATATGTCTAAATTTAATGAATACTGTATTTAATCTAGGATGGATATATATATATATATATTATTAAATTCAAAAATAATATAATAATATTATTTAATAAAGATTATAATATTATTATATATAATATTTGTTTTCTATTTAATTTATTTGATAAATTAAATATCTAAAATAAATTGAGATATTGCATCTCGATTTAATTTTCGAATATAGATATCATATATCTATTTTAATTTGAATTGAGATATAATATCACATATTTAATTAAATAGATAGATATCATATCTCAAATTTAATTTATAGAGATAAATTAAATCAGCATGCTTTTAATTCGGATCAAATAAATAGATTAGATTATATCTATTTGATAGATTTAATTAATATATTATCTTAATCCAAATTCAAATTTCAAGATTAATAAGGACTAATTTTGAATATAATACGCTGATTGAGTTTTGAAAACCTACGGGACATTTTGCAAGACGTATTAGAAAAGCCGCGAGAAACCCTAGAGAGAAAAGAGAGAGACGCGAAAATACTGAAGGCGCTAGCACGCTGCCGTCGGTCTTGGAGGCTGTTCATGTGGATACCGGTAGAGGGAGTGGACGCTCGAAGTCGGATCCTATTTGATCGAATATAGGTAGCCCATGAGAACGAATAGAACGAATTGAACAAACGCTCACGAGTTCGCATAGGTACGTTTTCTAACGAACCTTGATCTAAACGCCGTTGATGGGTCCTATCAAGGGATTCGTAAGTTTTAATGGATCAGAATCCTTCCGCTGTGTGTACGGATCCCAACAGAATGTTGGCTCAAGGAGGTGAAATTCCTAGGTCATGTGGTATCCGCAGAGGGAGTCAGTGTTGACCCAAGTAAAGTAGATGCAGTGTTGCAGTGGGAATCCCCGAAGTCTGTAACTGAAGTGAGAAGCTTTGTGGGATTAGCGGGTTATTACAGAAGGTTCATCAAAAGATTCTCTCAGATCGTGATGTCGTTCAATAAGTTGACCAAGAAGGATCGACCGTTCCTTTGGACTGATCAGTGTGAGGCAGCATTTCAAGAGTTAAAGATCAGATGACTACCGCTTGAGTGCTCACCTTGCCAGACCCTACCCGTCCGTATTTTTTGTACACAGATGCATCTTTAAAAGGTTTAGGGTGTGTTTTAATGCAAGACAACAAGGTGATAGCTTACGCGTCGAGACAGTTGAGGCCTCACAAGGAAAATTATCCTACTCGTGACCTAGAGCTGGCAGCTGTGGTATTTGCCTTGAAGATTTGGAGGCACTATTTATACGGGGCTCAGTTTGAAGTATTCAGTGACCATAAGAGTTTGAAGTACTTGGTAGATCAGAAGAGTTAAATCACAGATAGCGATGGTGGATGGAATTTCTAAAGGATTATGACTTCGAGTTGAAGTATCATCCCGGCAAGGCTAATGTGGTTGCAAACACCTTGAGTCGGAAGTCGGTACACTTGTTTTACATGAGCTTGGAAGAGCAGAGTTGGTTAGATGGATTGAGAGATATCCACGTAGTCCCAAATCAAGAAAGGGCTACTTTGAATGCAGTCATTGGTGAATACGGATTTTATTAGGACTTGAGAGACGCTCAGATGGAGGATGATTAGTTAGGAAGAATTCGAGAAACTTTAGAGCATGAAGAAGTTCCAGATTATGACATTGGGGATGCAGATATCTTGAGATACAAGAAGAGAATTTGTGTTCCCCATAATGATGAGATCAAGAAAACCATTCTGGAAGAGGCTCATCAGAGCAAGTATGCCATGCATCCAGGGATCACCAAGATGTATAATGATCTAAAGCGAGAGTATTGGTGGCCAAAGATGAAGAGAGATGTGACTGATTTTGTCTTGAAGTGTTTAACGTGCCAGAAGGTCAAGATTGAACACCAGAAACCACCAGGGCTACTTCAAAGTCTGTATATTCCTAAGTGGGAATGGGATAGTATTTCCATGGATTTTATCATGGGTTTACCGCCCATCCGAGCCAGTTATGATGCTATTTGGGTGATCGTAGATCGATTAACCAAGTCAGCACACTTTTTCCAATCAATGCAAACTATTCTTTAGAGAAGTTGGTAGAGTTATACATTAAAGAGATTGTTCAGTTGTATGGGGGGCCAGAAAGCATCATATCGGATTGAGACCCAAGGTTCACTTCAAACTTTTGGAAGTCTCTACAGGAAGCTATGGGTACAAAGTTGAAGTATAGTACGACCTATCACCCTCAAACATACGGTCAAACCGAGAAGACTATTCAGACACTTGAGGACATGTTGAGAGCGTGCGCCATCGAGTTCCCAGGTAGCTGGAATGAGCACTTGCACTTGTCATTGGCAGAATTTGCATACAATAATAGTTACCATGCCCGTATTCAAATGGCACCTTTTGAGGCTTTGTACAGTCAGAAGTGCAGATCGCCGTTGTGTTGGACCGAATTGAGTGAGAGAACTATTATCGGACCAGATTTAGTAGATCAAACATCACAGAAGATTGAAACGATACGACAAAAAATGTTGACAGCTCAGAGTCGACAGAAGAGTTATGCGAATCGTCGGAGAAGACTGTTGGAGTTTAGTGTGGGAGATCATGTTTTCCTAAAGGTTTCGCCCATGACGGGCATTGGGAGGTCTATTAAGGCAAAGAAGTTGACTCCACGATTGATTGGGCCATGTGAGATTTTGGATCGAATTGAGTTTGTTGCATATCGAATCGCCTTGCCTCCAACTTATCTCAAGTGCACGATGTGTTCCATGTGTCACAGTTGAAGCAGTATCATCCAGATCCATCTCATATCATTAAACCAGAGGAAGTCGAGCTGAGAGAGAAATTGACTTATATAGCATAACCAGAGAGAATCTTAGATGTCCGGGACAAGCAACTGAGGAAGAAGACCATTCGACTCGTGAAAGTCTTTGGAAGGGTATGACACCCGGAGATGTAACTTGGGAAACTGAGGAAAGGATGCGTCGGGACTTCCCTAACTTGTTTGCTAAAGTATGTGGCTGTGCTTGTCATGATTGAGTAATTGTATTTACAGTTGAGTTGTGTTGTGATTGAATTGGTCTGACATGGTGATCTTTTGTTTTGAGGTGTCATCATGTCATTGTATTTTTGCAGTGTAGTTTTGACTTTAATGATGTTATATAAGAATCTTGAGATGTAGATTATCTTCTTTAATGAGTTACTGAGAATTTTAGGGACAAAATTCTATTAAGTTAGGGAGAATTGTAATATCCTAATTTAATTTTAGGATTAAAAAATTAAATTAAATTAAATTAAAATAAATTATAAAAAAAATAGTGGGAGGCCATCCAAACAGTGGGAGGCGTGACCTCCCACTGCCGGACAGTGGGAGGCGTGGCCTCCCATTGCACAAATCAGTGGGAGGCCATGCCTCCCACCTATTCCGTTTTTAAAATAATATATGTGTGTGTGTGTGTGTGTTGAGGGGATTATAAATACACACACACACACACACAGCCAGTAAGAAGAGGAGAGAGTGAGAGTGAGAGTGAGGAGAAGGAGTGGAGAAAGAGTAGTCTGGAGGTCCTTCAATGTATTTTTTAAGGTATGTTATTTATCCTATAAGATTATGTAGGTAACTGAACTAGCTTCTTTTCAATAAACTTTCTTCATGAAAGTTATTCTATACATTTTCCTCTTTCTAATGAAAGTATTATTATGTTGGTTAGTGAAAATTTTGGGGTTAAGATTTTGGGAAAGTTTTGAGTTTTGACAATAGAAGACTATATGTATGTAGTATATGGTTAATAGTAAATTTTAATCGGTTTAGATTTATTGTTTGGTTGTTTTAGGAATTTGAAATGAATTTTTCTATTTAAAAGGTTTAAGATTTGTCATATAAAATATTTTTACTGATTAAATGTTATGAAAATAATTTATTTGGGATATGGAAATATTATTGGAATTTAATCAATTTAGTTTTTATATATGAAGGAATAAACTGTAATTTCGGAAGTTTGGGGGGCAAAACTGTAATTTTTTGGAATGTTGGGACCAAACTGCAATTTTTGGAATTTGGGGGCAAAACTGTAATTTCTGGAATTTTTGGGACAAAAATGACATTGTTGAAATTCGTGGCATTAAATTGTAATTTTCTTTTTTTGTTATAATAATATATTATTATTAAAATTTGTATATTTTGAATTATAGGAAATTATAAGTTATAATTTTGGTTATGTAGAGTTTTAAAGAGTTATTAATGGTTAGTAGATTGATTATGGTAGATTGATTGAGCTCTTGGATTAGGAGCAGTGTGATAATAGTTAGCTTCTGCGAGAGGTAACCATTTGCACTTGTTATGCGTATTAGTATGTTGTTTGTGAGTTTTTTGTGAAATGATTATGAATATCTTTATAGAAATTGCCTTGCAGAACTTTATGATTTGAATTGTGAATATATATATATATATATATAAGGTATAAGAAATGAGAAATGAGATATTATGACATATATATGAGAATGATTTAAATAACATGATATGAACGTGAAAATCTTAGAAAATTCATGTTAAGCTATTTATTTAATGTGATAATTATGGTAAGGATTGAATTGGGAAGAAATGGAGTAGTTTATTTCACCACGTGGTGTAGCCTCCATTGGTGCACGATGGTTGACTTTCGTTGTCCCTTTGTTCAATGAGGGACCGGCCCACTAGTTCAATGAAGGCTTACGACACCCCACTAGTTCAATTAGGGGAAAAGACCCATGGTCTGGGACATGTGCTCTGAGGATTTTGGCTGGTCCTCATCACATGACCAGTAAGCTTTTGAGTAACCAGTAATATGGATGTAACTTAGCTCATGGGTCTAGTCGGAGGAAATAAGGCAGTTTGGTTGGATTGATGGGAGGCATCTTGGGAATTGTGTTAATGAAAACTGTGATACATAATTTTCTGATACAGAATTTATTATATGAAATTTTGTGATATGGATATTGGTGAATTATATTTTTAATATTTTGTTATATAAATTGTTCCAGTTGGCACCTTACTAGCATATATTAGTATTCATAATAAGTTGGATTGATGGTTACCACATTTTTCAGGTGATAGTTCCCATGCGGGTTCATCAGGAAAGACCTCGGAAGCTTAGGCTACTTCTGCGAAAAATAGTGCTTCTGTCTTTTTGGTTTATGTTGGATGATTGTATATTACCACGTTAGGGCTCATTTTGCATACTCTGGTTTATTTTGGATATTTTGTTAAATGTTGAAGCACTAGTAAGTTACTGATCAAACTAATATATAGTTATTTTGTTAATTAAAATGGAGAATGTTACAAATGAAATAGTAAATGCGTATTTTTCATTTGAGTGTTTGTGTTTTAGGTGGTTGGAACGAATTGATTACTTCAGCTTATATATGGTGAAGGAATTAAATGACCGTTGAAAGCCTTCAATGCACCATTGAGAGTAATCAATATAGCCGTTGAGCATTGAAGTCCTTTCGTTACTCACGATGCTTGATTCCTTCAATGATGGCTGTCATTCTTTGTTGATATTCCTTATGTTCTTCCCGTTGGATGATCTGGCGTTCAAATAAGGAAAGAAACCATTAATGCCTTTAGAATGTCAAGTGAATGATTAGCCAATTTCATGCTTCGATTACTGGAGATACATTTAATGCAGGTGACATAATCAAATGCTTTTTGATTAATCTGCATTTAATCATTCATCTAAAACTTATTAACAAACTGATTAGACATAGTTAGGAACAATAATAAGTTATGGTATGAAGTAAGCAGATCATACTTGAAGATTTAAGATTTACGGACATGGTGATTGCAAAACAGAGATTGTTTTAGCTCAAGTTAAATTTAAACAAACTCAAGCAGATGACTAGAGTTAAGCATTCTAAGCTCCAGTCACAAGTTCATCTTCTTTGAAAATAAGTTTGAGGTTTAAATGAATATGTCTCTGTATGACTTAGGCTCGAGTTTAAAATTTTTTTGCTCAAGTGCATGACTCGAGTCAATCATGAAAATAGAATATCACCTAGAAGGGGGGGTGAATAGGGGATTTTGAAATTCTTTTTCTGGATTGGACGAAGAACAA
Organism: Acacia melanoxylon; assembly: GCA_019022615.1. Lineage (NCBI taxonomy): Eukaryota > Viridiplantae > Streptophyta > Magnoliopsida > Fabales > Fabaceae > Acacia > Acacia melanoxylon. The sequence continues at coordinate 1,697,475 of JAFJYJ010000102.1, forward strand.
TAGACACAGAGATAGAGATAGAGAGAATGAACACAGAGAGATTATACTGGTTTGGTCCAACTCTTTGACCTACGTCCAGTCCTCAGACACTCCAGGTATTTCACTAACTCACAATTACACACTTTGTACTCAAGATGATCCTTTCACACTAGGACTCACTCCCCCTTACAAGTCATAATTGTACACCCACACTCAAGGTTCCTCAACCTTGAGATTAAACAGATAATCGAATAATCAAATAATTGTTTAACTCCTCACTAAGTAGATAAATGATAATCATTGAAGTACAAGTATATCTGAAGATATTAAATGAAACTAATGAAACAGTAAATTGTAATCACTTTGTACTGAATGCACAGAGTTTTTTTTTTTTTTTTTTGTAGTTGGCGGAATTGAATGTGATGAGCTTTTATATCGTCTTTCATTAATGTCGTTGTGAAGCTTTGAAAGTAGCCGTTGTGACTCTTTGAACTTCCATTAGGCACATATGGTTTCTGTTAGGTACAGTCGACTGTTACTTCATTAATTCGTTCGCCGTCGACATACTCGTGCATAGATATTGACTCAGAGTGATTGTTGAAATAGGTATGCCTCGAAGGAATGATTTCGTCTGCTACGAGGTCTTATTTTGTTTGTAGGCTCTATTTTCTGAAGGCATTAAATGATTCTAACATGTCGACTGGCTTTTCGGCTAATCATAATTTAAACTTTCGTTAATCAATTGACATCTACTCAGAGAAGAGTTAGTAATATCATAATTATGATTGAGTAAAGTTTAAACAGAAACAATTATTAATCGAAATCATTTAAGTTTAGGATTACTGTTACAGCGAATGTCTTCTGATAATTGAAGCCTTATACTCGAGTAATAATGCCATGTTACTCGAGTAACATCTCAGCATCTGATATTAGTGGCTTCTGCAACACTTATACTCGAGTAGGATTATGTGTCTACTCGAGTAGCATACTTGAGTAGATACAAACCTCTACTGGAGTAACATCAGTTTTCTGCAAGATAATGAACTGAGAGAAACCATTAGTAACGGTTACTCGAGTATTATTTTCCCATACTCGAGTACCTTACTAGAGTGACAAAAGAACATTGCCAAGTAACTATCAGACAGAGAGCAAAAATGAATTTGAGACGAGCTTACTCGAGTAATTCACTAACCTTGGTCAAGTACCTTACTCGAGTAGAAGTGAGTCTGTACTCGGGTAAGCTTTTTACAGAGAGTAAATATGAAACATAACAAAGATACTTCAAGTAATCACATACCTTTACTTGAGTAGGGTACTCAAGTAACACTAAGATAGAGACCAAGCTTTAACACAAGAGCCTTGTTACTCGGGTAGATAGAAATCCTTACTTGGGTAGCATACTCAAATAATCTAGTGGTCTTGCTCGAGTAATGATGGTAGCTTCTCTGAAATTTTCTTTGAGTCTTCAATACTCAAGTAACATAACGTGTTTACTCAAGTAACTATCTTTCTGATATAAGCGTAGATGCTGCAACTGATATACTACTTGAGTAATTTTGAACCAATACTTGAGGAGTGTTCTGTGATCACTCTAAACAACTATCAGATTGAGTATACTCGAGTAACACTCTTAACATAGGCAATATATCTACTGATTCAAAAAACTTAACCATTTTCAATATAAAACTTAAATCATTTAAGTCTTGTCATCATCAAAACTCTGAGAACCAACATTCTCCCCCTTTTTGATGATGACAACACTCAATCAATTTTGAAACCAATTTGAATTTTTTTTGGAATCAGTAAGGTAATACAGTATCGAAAATGCAATGAGACAAGATTGGTAATAACATCAGAATTGCATTTATAATAAGAGTTAGTGTTAGCTCTCTAAGTATGTTTTGATGATAACTAATCATTGTAAAGAGATTGAGACATATGATCCCAGCTAAATTGTTTTTTATCTCGCTCAAAATTGGATCATGTCAATCTGTCAATCTTGCTATCAAATTGGCTCGAGCCAGAGTTGATAAACTCGAGCCAAGTCGTGCTTAATTCCTTTTGAAATGACATTTAGACTTGAGCCACCATTTGTGAGCCTCGAGTTTAAGACTAAACTCGAGCCAACATTTCTGTGACTCGAGCCAATGGTCTGCGAACTTAAAATGATTTGAAAATTATATTTCATTTGACTTGAGCTAGAGTATGTTGAATCTAGCCGAGGCTTGATCGTTGTATTCAAAAATAGTTTGACTTGAGCCTTCACTTATCACCTCGAGCCAGAAAGATCTCTTTCGAAAATCATTCAAAAAGTTTTTATTGGATCTGACTCGAGCTAGGATTGTGCTGCCTCAAGTTTGAACTTAGACTTGAGCCATGCTTTTTTGCCTCGAGTTGAAAAAACTTCAGAAGCTAAGTGATCAATTGGAGATTGACTCGAGCCACCATTCCTAAGCCTCGAGTTAGAGCCTAGACTCGAGCCAAAGTAATTTGACTCGAGTTAATCATCTTGATTTCTTTCTTCTCTGCGCTTTCAAAGTTAATTTGACTCAAGCCAAGATAAGGTTGACTCGAGCCAATTATCCTCAGTTTGAAAATCTCCATGTTCAAATCTTTCAATTCACTAAGATTGTTTTAGATACTTCATATCATCTATCATTATTATTCCTAACTATATTTAATCAGTTTGTTAATGAGTTTCAGATGATTAGAATGTGGATTAACTTTGTTATTGGATAAAGCAATCTCATGTGTCAGAGCATTAAATGCTCTTTGCCTATTTGAGACACTAATCCAGTAAGTATTCCTCTGAGCATACGAAAGACGTTTCTGTCAAGACATTCTTCATTCCTATTGTTGTGCCTCAACGGTCATAAACGAAAAAATAAAGGAATTAAAGAATGTTGAAGATGGCGATTCCAGAGCATTAATGGTTCAATGCTTCATCTCTCTAAAGGACATTTTGAAGAGTCTCAATGGATAATTATTCAAGCTTCTCAACGATCATAAATGCCATCAACTATAAATATCAAAAGCTTTAAAATTGCCAACTACCGAAACGCTGTGCAATCAATTCGACTCAACTACAATTTACTGTTTCATTAACTGAGCTTAATATCTTCGGATATAATTATTGTACTTCAGTGTTCATCACTTTATCTACTCTGTGAGAGAGTTCAACACTTATCGATTTATTGTTCATTAGTCAAATCTTAATATTGTGGAATCTTAAGTGTGGGTGTACAATTACAGCTTGTAAGGGGGAGTAAGTCCTAGTGTGAGAGGATCATCCGAATTCAAAGTGTGTAAATGTAACAGTCATTTTGAGTTAGTGAAAAATCCCAAGGTGCTTGGGGACTGGACGTATGTCGTGGAATTAGACCGAACCAGTATAATCTCCTGTGTTCATTTTCTCTCTATTTCTATCTTTGTGTTCTCTAGCAAAAAGTTTGTAACATCCTGAACTTTGGACCCTGAGAATTGAGAATAAGCCTAAATTAGGTAAACGACCAAGCCCAATTCGGGAAGAGTCCAGAGAATGATGAGAGATAGGAAGTCTCTCAGGGACTAAGTAGCTCGTTTATACGAGTCAATGGACCTAATATTATGAGCCGTGGAATTAAAGTGTAAGGGGAAAGGGGGCACTGAGCACATATACGGTGTAAATCCGGTGGGAAAAGATGCCACCCAACTATGTTATGAGGTATAGGACAATTAGTTGAGCAAAAATATGCCGGTATAATTAAGTATACGCCATTTTTAGGTAGTTGGGTATGCCTTGCGTTTTTTAGAAAACATCGGTATATGTGGCATCATTTGTCGGGTCTCGGTATTCGTATCGCAATTCTGAGTAAAACCCGAGCAAGAATCCCGGATACTTCCTCAAAAACCGTGCCACACCCACAATATAACCTAAACATGCAAACCGAGACAACAACACCGAAATCCAAACATGTAAAACCGAAACAACAACACCATAACCCAAACACGTAAACCGAGACCACACATATATCAAGACGCCACATGGCATCATTACACACACACATCATGCAATAAGACACTTGTCAAGCTCAAACACACACACAACTTACAAATGTCTCATTCTCACATTAACACATGTCATCAATGCATGCCTTTCTCATGACACTTGTCACACACACTTCAGTAATTCTAAAATCAGACTTCATCTCTTCTCCCTCATTTCTCCACGGTAAAACATCCCCCTCCCCAAAATCTGATTCAACTCTCCCTATTTCCTCTCTTGCTTCACGGTTTGCACACACTCACAAAAAAAATAAAAAACAAACAAACAAACCTCACACGCTCTCATTTCTCTCAACTCCCTCTCGGCCTCACCTCTCCAACATCATCAACATCACTATCATCAAACACAAAGAGAAGCTCCACAGTTAGAAGAATTGGAAGAAGAAGAAGATCAAGAAGTTCAAGGTAAGGGATTTGAACTATATCTTGGTATTTTGGATGATTCTTTCATGCAGGAAGGTTAAAAACTCACATGCATGTGGTTTTCCCAAGTCTAGGCTGAAGATTGATCAAGGAATAGAGTGGTAAAGGTGCCAACAAGCTCAAAGATCAAACCTAGTGGTAAGAACATCCACTTCTTCTTCAAGATTTTGAACGTTTTGGTTGAAAACCCAGATTTTGTAATCTGAGGTAAACACAAATAAATACTTGGAATATTGAAATTATAAGACCACCAACGTGTTCCTCATGGAAAATGGAGTTGGAATACGTTGGTGAATGAATTTTTAAAGAGATATTCGTACATAAAATAATAAGCTCATTAAGGAAGTCAAAACTGCCAGTTTTGGAAATCCTGAGTTCAATCGCTTGTCTGTGTTGTTTGAACAAGTAAGAGTCATTCAAAAATTCTCAAAATATTCCAGAAGGTAGATAATATGTATATCTTTAACATGGTGGGTATTTTTTATTTTTCTAAGCTCTTATTAGAGAGAAATAAATTATACAAAATGATCCTGAGTTTTGGAAACAAATCTAGACAGTTGGGACGTTTTTGGGATCTGGAAATGAATGGCATGTGATTAAATTATGGAACCAATTTTCCCCAAACCTAGACTTAACAAGGAGTTCATATGTTTTTTAACCACCTCAATTGGACACCTAGAACTCCAGATATGAAGTTTTAAAGATAAGTTACGAATTCTGGAAGTTTAATTGCACATCGAATAAAAATGAAAACTCTGGGATTAATGTGATGTGTTTTGACTTTGGGAATTATTTTTATATGAAGATAGACTTGTCTAAGAACACATGAGAGTTGATGAAACATTAAAATGATATTTTTTGGAATTAATTAAAAATAGTTGAAGTTGCTGGACTTTTAAGGACAGTCAAAGGTAAAGTCTGAGAGTAACAAGTTTAAGTTACTTAATTAAACCCTAATAAAATAAGGGTTAAAAACGAAAATAAACATTCATTTTCCCTGGTTCTAAAAGTATGGTTATATCCTTAGGGCCATAAGGAGAATGAAGGAAAGAACTTCAAGCAACCTTGACGGTTAGCGAAAAAGGAACCCGAGTAAGGACAATAGTCCTTAAAAGGTAGTGGGCTTACCTTACTTGCTTGTATTTTATATTTTTGCTTGTATATATATGTTTCATTGCTATACTTGCTTGCTATGTTTAACATAATTTAATGATTGAAGCTCTATTTATGATTATGCTATGGCCATGAGTATGATGCTTGAAGAATTGAGCATGCAGAAATGTCAGTATGTTAACATGAGCTTGTGGAAGGCAAGTATATCATACATTAGCATTTATCTTGCATGCACTGTATTGGTATTGTCTGCTACTGGGATTTCTCAGAATCTCACCCTCCACTACTAACCAATAGACAGGTGAGCACAGGAAGAGAAGTGTTGCACATGGTTCGAGGAGAGAGTGTTGCTTGAAGACGGCCCAGCAGAGGGACATCTTGAAGAACCAAGGGGCGACAGTGATTAGTGTTTAGTTGGTTTTAATTTTCACTGTCATGTAAATGAGTGTAAAGGGGTATAAGCCCTGGGAATACCCCTGTTCTGTAATCAAATTTAATTTCTGCATTATCAGTATAATGAACTATTTCTGATTTTGCCACACTACTGCGTAACATTAAGGTAAAGAATGCTGGCACCCCGTCGGGTGTTACAAAGTTTTTATAATCACTTATTCATCCCCTCTCTAGGTGGATATTCCACCTTCAGTTAGTACAAAGTAAATATACAACACAAAGGAGCCATTAGTACTAACATATATCTCATAACTTAATAGCTATAACATTAAAACATTTGAAAAGAAATATCATCGTTTCAAATCACACAGATTACTCTCCCCTTATGTCATCACTCAAAGAGGAGGGAGGTGGAACAGAGGACACAAGGATAGGAGCAGATGGCTCCATAGAGGAGGAAGGCACAACAGAAGGCTCTGTACAGGCTCAGATGAGGGCTCAGTAGAAAGACTAGGGTCAACCAATAGAGCAACCTCAGGAACAACCAAAGTAGAAGGCATTGATGTATATGGCTGAGAAAACATCTTGAGTCCCAACTCATCCAAAGACCTATCCAGCCTGAATACATACTGCTGAAGAGATTGGAGTTCCTGTTTCAACTCATTTTGAACAACATAGCTAGCCTTAAAATTGGCTTCAATGTACTTGGACAATTTCTCTAACTCAGTCCCCACAACCTTGACCATGTTGACATTAATTTGCTGGAGGTTGTTTACAACACCGGTAACTTCATTGGCATGTTTGATCAGAGGAGCTATTGCACTTTGAACAGCTTGCTCCACAATGTCTTGAATAGCAGCATTGGTGAATGATGGAGGAGGAGCAGCAAAGGTAGTCGGTTATCCAGCCTGAGAAGATTGACCCTCATTAGGGCCCTTAGAAGAGGCAGGCACTGGCTTGGATGGTTGATCAACAACTTTCTTTTCTGTTTTCTTCTTCCCATTGGCCTCTGTAAATGAGATCCTCATCATAATCATGTGTTCCTTTCCAAAATGCTGAGGAAACACAATCTTGTCATCAGATAGGTACCAGATGTTGTTTATAGCCAGAATGTGAGACACAATATTAGGATAAGGAATGCTTGCATTCTTATGAGTCGGAGCCCGAGATATAAAAGTCATCATCTCATTCATAATCCATTTGCCTATGTTCCTTGGTTCCTTGGTAATAATTGAAGCAAACCGCTGATAATCCTTCAAAACAAAATAGGTGTAACATATTTCTGCTATAATGATACCACATGACTCTGAAGGTGACATTCATCGTGGCTGGCTTGAATTTTAATTTGTCATCGTCATATGGAACATCAAAAAGTAAGATACAGTGGCACTCGACATTAGACAACTTGGTTGGATCATTAAGAGCATCAACAACTCCAAGAATAACATTCAAGTCTGCAGCTGTGATCTTAATTTCTTTACCCCTAATCTCAGTGACCAAGGTATCATCATCGTCCTCATGAACCTTTGGTTTGACATAGAAAGAGCTGATTTAAACAAATATAAAAGCCCAATTACAAGGTCAAAGACTTGGGGAAACATTAACCGGCGAAGGGTAACCGACCGGGACCCATTAGGGGCTTCTGTATTTGGTAAATAAACAAAAGGCTGACCCCTTGTTTAGTATAAAATGGCATCACATAAGGATTGGGAAGAGAGAGAAATTGCTTGGAGAGAAATAAAAATGTCAAATCAAGTCATCATGAAGAGAGATAAAAGATTAAAAAATAGGATTAACCTACACCACACATTTGAATTGGATTTAAATATGATTTGACATGTAATTATGGGGACCATATAGACAAGATGGCGCCATAATCTGATCAACCTAGGGAATCTGTAGATTTTTGGAGAAAAAGTAACAAGAAATACAAATTTTAACTTACAAGACATTGTATTAACCATCGGATAAAAGCTTGTATCAAGTAATTTCAAATGTAATGATTATGGGCAGCAAATAAATCTGATTTTTGTGGTCATGGATGGCACCACATCTGCTGCCTAGAAGACTCTAGATTTTCTTGGAAAACAAGTAAAGGAATCATGTAATAACCCGAAGCACTCTTTGGACCATTGGGCAATAGCAAAACTTGGATAATTTCCCTAACCAAGGGAGTCTATTTAAGGACCCTTTCTGCCCATTTTTGGACTGCCTTAGATGTTCTCAAGGAGAGGAGAGGAGTATCCAGCTGAGTCCTTCGTTCAAGAGGAAGAAGAAGGCATACGTATTCAAAGATTCGAGGTAAGTGCTCAACTGGAGACTTGGTGGTTTTAACTCTGAGTTTTCTTCCCAGTGGTGATAACATGATGTTATAATAGGATTTTCATATTTTTAAGGTTTCCATTGAGTCCAAAATGAGATTTTGTGTTGGGGTAAGTTAAGGTTATCAATTCTGAACCCGAAAAACCCTAAGCCTTAAGAACAAAGCAAATCTGCCAATTACACTGTTTTCTGGGCAGCGGCGTTTAATCGATGGATTTTAAATAGTAAATGAAGTTCTTTGTCTTGAAGTTTTACAGGGTTAAAGTAGACGTCCTGAGCTTCACTTTGATATAAGATTTTGTGATTTTTCGATTTTCCTACTGGGAGAAATTTATTGTTGAAAACGACCCTAAAACCTGAACTCTTTCTCTGACCAGTGGCTAAGGTTTGAGAATAAGAAAAGGAAATGAACCTAGATAACCTTGGAAATTATTTTTATTGTAAACTAGACATAATAAGGGTTTTTTGGCCACTGGAATCGTTCCGATCAGATTTTTATTGAATTAGCTATGAATTTTTGAAGTTAGAACATTATTTCTTGAAAATTCTGGAAGTGGGCGATATTCATGATGATGGAAGTATAATCTGTTTAAGTGATTAAAAGTATAGTATTTTTGCTGTATTTAGGGTTGAGATGCGTGTGGGATACTTTTCAAGCATCGGGGAAAGATTTTACTAATTTCGGGGAAAGCACCAGGTAGTAACTGGTAACTTGTATGCTCTATGTTACTCTCCCATGATTGTTGTATCATGATTGAGGATTTGGGCTATATTGCCTGGAGGACTATGTGTCCTTAGGTCACTGCTGAAGTCTGAGGTATATGAGGTTGGTAGTACCTATTAGATTGTGTGTCCTTAGGTTGCTACTAAAGCCTGAGGCATGTAGGACTGTAGTGCCTAGTGGATTGCGTGTCCTTAGGTCACTGCTGAAGTCCAAGGTATATGAGGTAGGTAGTACCTATTGGACTGTGTGTCCTTAGGTTACTGTTGAAGCCTGAGGTAGGTGGTTAAGGTTTGAAGCCCCTGTTGGATATGATTAGTTTTGATGATGTCTTATATAGATGCCATTATCCAGAGCAAAAGTTTGCATACTACATTTATCTTCTACTTTGACTAATTCTTATATTTAATGTAGATGTGAAGTTTAATACAATGAAGAATGATCAAGAATGGAGATTGAAGAAAGAAGAACTTGTTAAATATTATGAGAATATCAATATTCAAGTCTCTATGATCAAATATAAGTTGGAACGGCTTAATTCGAAGTTAAAATAAGCAAGTTCAAGCTTCCGGATATAGTAGTTTGCTACAGTAATTTCCGCATGAACAGTGTCATGCTCGAGCATAAAAATTGTCATGCTTGAGCATAAAAATTTCCATGCTCGAGTAGAGAACTGTGCTTGCTTGAGCAACAACGTTTTTCAGCACTCTGTTCACCTCTGTTTTGCGTTTCAGCTAGCGACCTCTGGTAATTCAATGATATCTCCCAAACCAGGAATCAGATTGACGTGAAACCAGTGGCATATGAAACTAGACTCCCAATTAGTTATTTGGATATACAATTCAAGCCAAAAGGATTTTAGATAAATGAGATATGGATTGTAGAAGTTGGAACTGAAATTCATGCCACGCAGCAGACCAAGCTACGGTAGCTTGGGTGTATCCAGTGCCATTTGAAACTAGACTCACATACCTTTCCAAAAACATCAAAATAATGAAAAAAAAATATCAATTGAAGGAGATATGATGTTTTAAAGTTGACGGTCAGTTCAAGATGTTGCAAAAAACACTGGTCAAGAACAACCTCCATTCGTCTGATGATGACGGACGAGATACAATGAGTTTGGAGCTGATTCTTCTTGTATTGGAAAGAAGACTTAAAGAGCTTTCTAAGCGTGGGTGGTTTGCCAAATTTGGAACCAATATTAAAGATGTTACGCTCACCGGAAATTGACTATTGAGCTGTCAATATTCTTGTTTCCTGAAAGTCTCTACATTCTGGAAGTTGAGCTTTGTACTGGAGAGTATTATGCTTATTCACACATGATCAAAAGTCTCAGAGAGAGAAGCTTGCTTGAGCAGAGAGTCAAGCGTGCCTGAGCATCATCGGGCTCAAAGCAAAAAATTGCAAGTTGGAGAGTCATGCCTGAGCAGAGTGAAAGGCATGCTTGAGCACCATGCTAGAGCAGAGGTGAAAGTGTGCTCGAGAAGCATCATTAAAACTGTAAGTCTTGCTCTCTGTTTGGCTCATGCTCGAGCATAGTTTTTGTGCTGCTCGAGCATTGGCGAATGATGCCCAAGCATGAAGCTTGTCTTGCTCGAGCATCAACGATTGAAATTGTTTTTCAAAAGACACCAGGAGAAGCTTGCCTGAGCATACTATTATTCATGCTCGAGCATGATCACCCTGTTTTCAAATCTCCGTCTTCGTAAAACATAAATAATTGTGTTTAATCTCATTTCTTCATAACATTACTCATTAATGTTCCTAATTGCTTTTAATCAGTTTGTTAATGAGTTTCAGATGATTTTATCATGGATTAACAACAAATTTGCTTAAAGCAATTTGTGTGTCAGAGAAGCATTAAATGCAGTTGTCATAGGAGTGATATCCTCAGTAACCATTTCTCTGATCGATGTAAAACATTTACTGATATTCCGCCTACGCATTAAATGGTATCTCACAATGGGCAAAACAAAAGGAATGAGGAATGTTTGAGAAGACCAAAATCATTAACGGTGAAAGTGACCAACGAAGCTTCATCTATCTAACGGCTATATTCATGAGTCACAACGATTAATCTTCAAGCTTCTCCAACGGCCATTAATACAACACTCAAGACGGAGCATTAACGAAGTCAATGTTAAACATTTTATGATTAAAGTTGGATTAGAATTCAATGGGAAAAAAGCAACAAAAGCTTCATCGGTTACTTCCAACTGATCTCCAATGGTCGAAAGCTCGCAACGGTCGAAACACAATAACTTATAAATTACGAAGTCTTCAAACCGGAAGAGATAACGATTGATTAATGACTTGACGAAGCCAATGAAATGATGTTACTACTTCACCGTCGATATGTCAACAACTCAAACACTCTCTGTTTCTCAATATTCATATAGTTTACAGTAGATAGTGGGATGAACAATTATTGCATTTCAGTGTTTATTCATTCACTTCTGAGAGAGAAGATTTATCTGTAAACATTCTATCTGAGAGTTTCTCAAGATTGGGAGATCTTGAGTGGGAAACCCATCGTATTGATTATAGCTTGTAAGGGGAGTGAATCCTAGTGAGAGGATTACTTCGAGTACAGAGTGTGTAATCAAGTGGGTGTATTGATTACAACTTGTAAGGGGGAGTGAATCCTAGTGAGAGGATTACTTTGAGTACAGAGCATGTAATCAAGTTGAAAGAAGATAGTGGATTGAAAATGCTTGGGGACTGGATGTAGGTCAAGGATTAGCCGAACCAGTATAAATCTCTGTTTGCATATTCTCTTCTCTTATCTCTTATATTCCCAGCATACATATTTGAATGATTGTTTAATACTTTATAAATCATTACTGTCATATAAACAACTTTCAGTAAGTTGCGAAAAGATTTTCAAAGCTGATAAGTTTTTATCAGACACCCAATTCACTCCCCCTCTTGGGTGACAGCTAGGTCTAACAACCCTTGCTACTGAGGCCCCTTAGTGCTATGGATTTCTGGGGGCTTGTCTTGAACATGCGGTCTTGTGGGTATGTATTACATGCCATGTTTATCTTCCTGATTGTGATTTGCATATAATGCATTGCATACATATAGCATATGAGCTTAACAGTTACTCTGGAGTTCAATTTTGAACTCCAAACTGTTTCAAATAGTACAGGTATTAGTTGCTAAGCTGTTCAGGAACAAGGAGGTAAGGGCATGGTGTGGAAGACTGAAGAAATAGGGGATGCCCTTGTTGGAAATTATGCTCTAGGGGCCAATCATTGTACTTTAAACATTATTGTTATTTAAAGCATAAAGATTTTCCTAAATGTCCCTGGTCGATCATCTATACTGGAGCAAAGATGAAATAAGACCAGTATGACCTTGATGAAGGTATGGAGATACGAATCAAAGTCATAGGCACTTGTAAGAGTACAACGTGCTGGACCGACCCACTATCAGAAAGCTGCATGGATTAAGTCATAACTTATCTCATGTATAACCACATCATAATGCCCTTTGACCTGAGATCAACATGGATTCCTACATGAGAGCCGCTGATCTTTGACCTAGTCAAAAGTCACCTTTGACAGGGTGATTTTAAAGGCTTCGATCGGGATTAATGGTTTTCATGCAAAGGAATGTGAATGGTCAAGATGGAATTTATCCCTCACATTTGTAGAAAGATATTACTGGGCCCCTCGATGAGTGAGTTTGAGAAATGTATGGGCATACTACGATGGAAAGGAGTTTCCATTTCAATTGTTAGACTACTCAAGAATCGAGAAAGTAGTGGTCAAGAACAGGAAGTTGACATTATCCATGCCTCATCCTTGACCAAATTATCGCGTGACAAAAGGGACGTGACATGGTTGTACAATAGGTTGTATCGTATCATCGATCGCCATATGAATTGGGTAGTCGCAATATCTTGCTAGAGGCCGCTTGCGACTTGTGGGCTTACAGTATTGGCCCGCTGCCAATCTCATGTGGGCCTGCAGGGTCGCACACAAGAATAGCCCAACACGAGCAAAAGTGTCCAGATTCATTGAATCTTAGATATGTCTAAGATTTAATGAATAGAACATTTAATCAAGGATGGATATATATGTGTGTGTGTGTGTGTGTGTTTATATATATATTTATATTATTAAATTCGAAATTAAATATAATATTATTATTTAATAGAGATTATAATATTATTAGATAATATTTGTTTTGTATTTAATTTATTTGATAAATTAAATATTTAAAACAAATAGAGATATTGTATCTCACATTTAATTTTTGAATAAAGATATCATATATCTATTTAATTTAAATTGAGATATAGTATCTCAAATTTAATTAAATAGATAGATATCATTTCTCGGATTTAATTTATAGAGATAAATTAAATCAAAAGGCTTTTAATTCGGATTAAATAAATAGATTAGATTAGATCTATTAGATAGATTTAATTAATATATTTTTTAATCTAGATTCAAAATTCTAATTTCAAAATTAATGCGGATTAGTTTTGAATATAATACGCCTATCAGGTTTAGAAAAACCTACAGGACTTTTGTCGAGTGTATTAGAAAGCCGCGAGAAACCCTAGAATAAAAAAAGAGAGGAGAGAGACGCAAGTTCGAAGGCGCTAGCACGCTACCGCAGTCGTGTTCGGAGATTATTCGTGTGGATACCGGTAGAGGAAGGCGATTCGTAGAGTCGACTTCTACTGATCGAGAAGGTAGCCCACCAGTTCAAATAGTACGAGACGCGGACAGGCTCGCCGAAGGTAGGATTCGGATTCTTTTAACCTTGATTTAAACGTGGTTGAGCGATCCTTAGAAGGGATTCGTAAAGTTTTTAATTCTGCTGCGTGTACGGATCCCAACATTATGTCGTTGTGGGGTCATAATTACATGTCATTCCTCCTGTCACATCAGATTCAAATGTGTGGTGCAGATTAATCTTGATTATTTTATTGTCTCTCTCCTCATTATTACTTGATGTGACCTTTGCCTTGCTCTCCAAGTCACTTTTCTCTCTCTTCTTGCCCACTATGTGGCACCATCTCCCTGTGTCTGGGAGTCTGGGCTCGTCTCAGGAAACCCCTAACTGGTCCCGCTCAGCTGCTTTTTGCCTGTTACACTTTTCCTCAGGACTTGAGCCACTCAATTGGACTTGTATGGGGCAGGATCAACAGTCTCTTCTCCCTAACCATGAGGGGCCGAAACATATTACCTTGGGGAGCAAGAAATCAATATTTCATTATCTTATCATTACCTCATACTACGTGCTACCAAAAATCCAACTTCTGACCCCGAAACGCCACGTGTCCGGAAAATCATCACTACTACTGACTTTTACTTTTGCACATGCTCTGAATACCCATTCTCTCTCTCTCTCTCTCTTCCTTGGTTGGACACGCATATCATGACCCATAGGTCGGACTTCGTGTCCTACTAATGTCCTTTGCCACCTATACATTATACCAGTTTACACCTCTACGAGCTTACTTCATCCACAAGTTACTATGAAACTAGCATAGTTTCCTTCTTGTTTTGACTTAGTAAGTTTCAAACTTAATTATAGGCAATGGCTTATCACCTCAGAATCCTTAGAATAATTTACCCCATAAATTACAGAAGAAAAATATTTTTGAATTTGAATCAAAGCTTCTCATCACTATACTAACTCATGCTTGAACATAAGTTACACAAGTTACAGAAGTAGGGGTGTTACATTTCCTCCCCCGTAAAATAAATTTCTTCCCCAAAATTTAGCTATACTTCAATCATATTTTTGGACTTAAAATCCGAATAATGCTTCTTCATCTCCTCAATTGTCTGCCACGTCGCTTCCCTAGGAGATAATCCCTTCCTAACTCCTTGACAAAGGGAATACTCTTTCGTTGGAGCTGCTTCTCTTGATGACCAATAATCCGTTCAGGTTCCACCACGAAGGTGTGATTATCTTGGACATCAACATCTTTATACTCCAAGATATGCTCAGGGTCCGGCTGATACTTCTTCAGTTGGGAAACATGGAAGACATCATGTAATTTGCTGAGGTTTGGTGGCAATGCCAATTGATACGCCACAGGTCCCCGTTTTGCCAGTATCTCAAAAGGACCAATGTATCGAGGACTTAGTTTTCTCCGCTTTATCGCTCTACCAATTCCAATAACAGGTGATATCTTCAGGAATACATGATCACCCATTTCAAATTACAGAGGCCTCCTTCTCTTATCCACATAACTCGTATTCTGCTCTGTGCTGCAATGAGCCTTTTCCGAATCAAATTAATCTGCTCGGACATCTCATCAACCAGCTCAAGTCCGAACAGCTTCCTTTCTGATAGCTCTGTCCATCCAAGGGGTGACCTACATTTCCTCCTGTACAACGCCTCATAAGGAGCCATATGTATACTGGAATGGTAGCTATTATTGTAAGCGAATTCTGCTAAAGGCAGATACCGATCCCAACTACCTTTAAAATCCAACACACAGGCTCGTAACATATCTTCTAACGTTTGGATAGTCCTTTTCGATTGTCCGTCAGTTTGGGGGTGGTAAGCTGTACTAAACTTCAGCTTCGTCCCCATTGCCTCATGTAACGCTTGCCAAAATCGAGAAGTAAATCGGGGATCTCTATAAGAAATAATGCTCTTTGGGGTACCATGGAGCGTATAATTTCTTTGATATAAATCTCCGCCAACTTCTCCGGAAAATAATTTACACTTATAGGAATAATGTGTGTCGATTTCGTAAGTCAATCTACTATCACCCAAATAGCATCATAGTGCCTTATCTTAGGAAGTCCTACAACTAAATCCTTGATAACATCTTCCCATTTCCACTCGGGTATCCCAATCCCTTGTAGTAATCCTCCCAGTCGCTGATGTTCGATCTTAACTTTCTGGCACGTTAAACATTTGTTAACATACCTTGTCATGTCTTTCTTTATACTTGGCCACCAAAATTCTGTTTTTAGATTCCGACACATCTTCTCTGCTCCTGGATGAATAGTGTACTTACTTTTATGTGCATCATCCAATATCTTCCATCTCAATTCTTCCACTGGTGGCACATAGATTCCCTTCTTATACCGAACTAGTCCACTCGGCGAGAAGTCATAATCTAACGATTCGCCATGAGATATCTTCTCTCGAATGGACTTTGACAGCTCATCTTGCATTTAGGCTTTTGCTATTTCTGATCTCAACCTATTCTCCTCATGGCTGACAAGAAGATTAGCAATGTAAATTCTGGGGAAATCACCCTTATTTGTCACAATATGTCCTGACAGATTCAAATTCCTGAAATCCCCTATAAGCTTTTGTTCTGCTATCATCATGGATGCCACTTGTACAAATTTCCTGCTCAATGCATCTACAACAACATTAGCCTTGCCTAGATGATACTTGATTTCAAAATTGTAATCCTTAAGCAACTCCATCCATCTACGTTGTCTCATATTCAACTCTTTTTGATCAAACAGATGCTTAAGACTCTTGTGATCGCAGTACAGTTCAACATCAGCACCATATAAATAATGTCGCCATGTCTTCAAAGAAAACACTATCGCTGCAAGCTCCAAGTCATGTGTAGGGTAATTTAACTCGTGAGGCTTCAACTGACGAGAGGCATAGGCCACAACTCTGTCCTGCTGCATCAGGACACATCCCAATCCCTGCAAGCTGGCATTACTATAGACCATATAGGTCTCACTCGGATCTGGGATAATCAACACAGGTGTCGTCGTAAGCCTCTCCTTCAGCACTCGAAAGCTCTCCTCACATTGCGCATCCCACACAAATGACTAGTTCTTCCTGGTGAGCTTTGTCAATGGTGACGCAATCCGTGTAAAATTCTATATAAAGCGACAGTAGTACCCCGCTAGACCCAGAAAACTGCGAATCTCAAACACAAATTTTGGTCTTTTCTAGTCCAGTACTGCTTCCACTTTACTAGGGTCCACTGCAACCCCCTCTTTAGAGATTACATGGCCCAAAAATTTCACCTAAGAGAGCCAAAATTCGCATTTGCTAAATTTGGCATAAAGCTGCTTCTCTCTTAGAGTCTTCAATGCCAGACGTAGATGGTTCTCATGTTCCGCTTCACTTTTTGAATAGATCATAATGTCATCGATAAACACCACCACAAACTGATCCAGGTAAGGGCGGAACATTCTATTCATATAGTCCATGAAGACAGCAGGGGCACCAGGAACTCATAATTCCCATATCTGGTCCTAAATGCGGTCTTCGGAATAGCCTCAGCCCTAACTCTCAGCTGATGATATTCGGATCGTAAATCGATCTTGGAAAATACACAGGAACCAAATAGTTGATCAAATAGGTCATCAATCCTGGGGGTGGGAATTTATTCTTGATGGTTACCTTGTCTAATTCTCTATAATCAATACAAAGTCGTAGGCTTCCATCTTTCTTCTTCACAAATAAGACTGGAGCTCCCCATGGTGAAACACTAGGCCGGATAAATCCCTTTTCAAGCAACTCTTCAATTTGCTTCTTCAATTCCACCATCTCGTTGGGTGCCATTCTGTAGGGTGCATTAGAAATTGGTCCAGTGCCAAGCATTAACTCAATGTCGAATTTGACTTCTCTCTTTGGAGGTAATCCACTGATGTCCTCAGGAAATACATCAGGGAACTCCTTTACAACTAGTATTTGATCCGGTGAGAGCTCCTTTTCTGCTTGCACAGAAAAGAATACTACATATCCGTGGCAACCCTACTTAATACATTTCTCAGCTTTAGTGGCGGAGAGGAAGTTAAGTCTAACTTCATTGTTAGAGCCTTGCAGAGACTCTACGTAAAGGATCTCCTTATTTCCAGTATCCATAATCATCTTGTTAGCCGTTAACCAATTCATGCCCAGTATCACATCAATCTCCCGCAAAGGCAAGAAAATTAAATCAATGGTTGACTCACGCCCATTCATGGTCACCACACAATTCAAGCAAACATTGGGCCTTAACTGTAGAAATTCTTACAACGCAGCGGATTAAAAAAATAAGAATCCCGTCCCGAGGATCACTCAGGTGCGTTTAAATCAAGACTAGGGAATCCGAAACTACCTTTGGTGAATCCGTTCGCGTCTCGTTTCCTTTGAACTGGTGGGCTACCTCCTCGATCAATAGAAGACGACTCGTTGAATCGGCTTCCTCTACTGGTATCCACACGAACAATTTCCCGAACATGGCTACGGCAGTATGCTAGCGCTTCTTCTGTGTCTCTCTAGGTTCTTCACCACCAGATCAGATTTTCTCTCGTTTTTCTCTTCTGCTTATTGATAATCTTTAAATTCATATTATTTTTGATGCAAAAAGGAGCTAAAACCTCTGTCATTGTCATGCTTTAATGGAACAATTAGTTAAATATTTGATTTCATCTTCATAATGAGTTTTTAGACTTCATTTGCATTAATCTTGGTCATATTTGTAGTTTGGATCAAAATTGGGCTTAAATCTCATCTCTTTTACAATTGAGTAAAGAACACTGTTTCGTATTATTATAATATCTTGGGTTCTAGACCTCAAATAAATCTTCACTTTATATTGTAGGAAAGCTGAAAGATATACCTACAACTCTTATGAAGAGCCCAAAAGCTAAATCAGATGTTTAGAGATCCAAAATGGGCTTTGAATCCGAGACAAGGCGTTGGCACTTTGGACTCTGGAACAATGTTCGGTATTTGATCCATAACTGGTGCTACAGAACTCCAAATTCGGTGCGGTTTGAACGACTGGACAGCTGACATCCACGGCTACATTTCGTATGAAGACAGCTTGGTCCAACTCCACCGAATTCATGGTGTAACACAGGCTGGAAAGTTGACGCGTTTTTGGAGCACAAAAGTCAAGAATTGTGGCTCAATAGTTCTTCCAATTTTCCTATAAATACATAGATGTTTTCAAGAGCAAAACACACCTTGAAGAGACCAAGATCTCTCCCATTCTAAGTTCCTTCTTTTATTTCTTGCCTCCTACTTGGGATGGCTTAGTTTTGCTTTATTAGTTTCATGTATTGTCTTTAATTCTTGTCTTTAATTTCTTGCCTCCTACTTGGTATGGCTTAGTTTTAATCTTTCTTTTTAATTATTTTATTTTGATTTTATGTTCTTCATCTTTTTCCTTTATTCGTTCATTATGTTTTTGATATTTACTTTTATATTGGAATAGAAGCTTTCATTTTCTTTAATTGTTCTTTGTGTTCTTCATGTTCATGATGAACTTGTTCATGTTCTTCGTGGTCATGATGAACATCTTTATTTCTACATTTTCATCTTACATAGCCATGCTTGGCTAAGTTTTTGTGATCGACCCATGAGTTGAGGATTCCATGGTGTCATCCGGAGGACTTATGCTTCAATCGATAACCGACTTGTTTTCGTTTACTTTAATCGGATTCGAGTTTAGAAACAGATTGGATGTTAGATTTAATATCCAGATTGAAATCCCAAGGACTTAGGTCGGACCAGGTTACGAGAACGTTGTACGATTGCACAATGAGCTCGCCACATGTTCGATCATATGCTAGGCGATTGTCTAGTCGAGGGAGCTTACGGACAAATGCAGAGATTTCGGTTTGTTTAGAATCAATCACGTGTTCGTTATTCTATTTCTTTGTCCAAAGTGATGGAAGGTCTTGGAATCCCAATTCGAGTTGATCGTTTTTCATTTGATTAATCTGTCCTTTTCATTCTTTCTTCAATTTCTATTCTAATTCCATCAAAACCCAATCCCCCTTGTTTTTATTTCATTTGCATGACATCTAGATTACTTAGGATTCAATAAAAAGCTCCTCGAAAAGAGAGAACGATCCTAGGTTTGCCTATACGCAATCCTTGGTAAATTGTTGATTGTGGACCCCAAGGCTAATGATAAAAGGTCTTCATCAAATGGCGCCGTTGCCGGGAGCTAAGTAATTGGCTCCCTAGGTAATCTAATTGTCAAATTGACTTTTGACAAGGGGTTTCTCGTGTGATGCTTGTTAATTTTGCATTTTTTTTTTTTTTCATTGCATATAGTTCAAGATTTTTGCATTGTCTTGACTTGGTAGCTTCGTGTGGTGTGTTTGTATCAAATTCAATATGATCTTGAGCTTATTTGTTTGATTTCACCATGTCTCCAAGTTAATTCATAGCATACTTACATCTTTAATCATTTAAAAAAAAAAAAAAAAACCTCCTTCTTTTCTTTTACACTTGCATTTGTATTTTATTATATTCTTTTTCTTAATTTTTATAGTTAGATTGTTATTTTGTAATTCTCGGGAATTAATTGCATTGAACTTTCATGGCTTGGTTTTATGATAATCATGAACTACCTTTCAATTCTCACTCTTTTGTAGGCAATCAAAAATGTGATGGCTCATTCCACCACCAATATCATGAACCTTACCAACAACCTCCATTCCAACAATATCATCAAAACTCTCACTTACCATACCATCCTTCATTTCATCTCACTTCCATACCATGCCATCCATCTCATGAATCCTTATACCCAGTTGAGCCACCTTATGAACATCATTATCAACCATGTGTGCCCAACCAAGAACCTTTCAATCATGAAGTCATTGGAGATTTCCAAAATCAAACGGCTTGGGCTGTAAATGAGGAGTGGTCACATAAGGACGACTTTCATCAACAAATGGACTCTATTTTTAGAAGAATGGAACACCAAGCGGAAAGGTATGAGAGATTAGGAAAAGAAATTGAGCAGCAAACACAAATGTTGAAAATGAATTTTCAAGGAAATCTTCTCTCATGGTCACACATGCACAAGAAGTGAAGCAAGTACAAAAGTACATTGAAGAGTCTTCTCTCTCATTTGGTAATGATCCTATCCTTATAGAAGTAGACTCTCCTACTACTTTGGCTAACGAAGCAATTCATGATTTGAGTGATAAAGAGGTGGATGAGGAAATTATTATTGAATCCCCTCAATTTTTGAAAATGCAATTGCTCAACCAATTGGATTTAGTAGTAGTGATTTTTGTACTTGTTGATGAGTGTGTTCCTATTTCTTCATGTGATGCTTTAATCGATGAAAATTCTTCTCTTCATAGTACTATGGATGAATGCGATAAATGGAATGACATATTTTCATGCTCTTGTGAGGAATATCAAATGTGTATAGATTGTTATCATGAAAAATGTCATTTACTTGTTGAGCTTCAAAAGAAAGCATTTAGTGAAGTGGTTGATTATACCATTGATCAGAATGCACCCTCTTGTACTATTAATGATAGTAAGCATGTCAAGTTTGAAAAGATTGAATCAAGCATGGATACCAATGTTGTTGATGATGTTCTTGCTGAATTGTATGTTGATTATCCCGATTTTGCATCTATGAGTGACTCTGTTAATTGTGCTCGTTCTAATAATGAATTTTGTCCTATTTGCACTGAGATTAATGATGCATTATACGGTGATTTTGAATCGATTAGTGATTCCCGCTTTGATTATGGATTACGTTGTTGATGTGAGTGAGAAAGATCATAGCCTAGAATGCCAAATGCATAAAATCCCCATTGAATTATTTTCTTGTAGTCTTGTTGGAGACAAAGATTTTGAAATTTTGATTGATAAAATTCTACATGTTGGTGAATCTTTCCAACAAGTGCTTTCTTGTGATTTACCACCGACTTGGAAAAGAAAAATAATTGTTTTGAATCTTTAAACACTTGCGGTGGTAATGATTTGAGAAATTCTCTTCTTTCTTCCACTCTTTTACCTTTCATCTCTTGTGATTGCAAAGATGATGTGGTGTACCCCAACACTAAGTTGGATTCTGCACTTTCCATTCTGCAAACACAAAATAATCTTTCAAATAATACTGGTTGCTTGACTCCTACTGATGGGAGTATCATTGATTTCCTTGGATGTGATAGTTACTTGGAGAGTTTGGAACTTCACATGCCCTTAATTCATTTGAAATCTCTCTATGTCTCTATATTTGGATGGGATCTTGCTATTTGCTTGTCTTATTTGCGAGGCACATTCTTGGAAAGGTTGTCGATGGAACCAACAACCACCGTACATTCTTGGACCTCTTCCAATAGATCCTAAGCCACCTCCACCAAGGAAATTCAATGTGGGAGAAGATGTTCCAAGGGAAAAATTCATGATTCACATCGGAGATAAGAACTTCTTCTTCAAGCGACTCAAGATACTCTAACAAAGGTTGTCTCTTTCCTTACTTATTTTCTTCCTAATTCATATGATTACTTGGGCTTAATTGTTGTACGAGGAAGATAAGTGTGGGGGAGGGACATATTCCAAATAGCAAAAGTAAAAATAATGTAGTTTATTAAGTAGAATAAAAAAGAGGAAAAATATATTTTGAATCCTTTTGATTATTGTTTTATTTTTAAATGAGAAAATACAAAAAAAAAAAAAAACATTTTCTCCTTCTATGATTGCTCCATATTATGAACTTGGACATTTTGGTTTTGATGGATCATTCTATTTAGATTGAAATTTAGGACTCTTGGATTATAATATCTTGGTTGTTAATTCTGTGATGCTAATTGCATGATTTGGTATTTTCCTTTGTGAGATTTTGGGCCTACATGAATGGAACTCATCTTTTACCATTCTTTCTTTCTTGTGTGCATCTCGCTCATGATTTATGTTCTCTAGAACTTGCTCTCATTCTTTTCAAAACTACATTTTTCATTTGCATGCATAAATATGATGGAGGCTTGTTTTCTTTCTTATATTTCCTCACTCGACCAAATAGCCTTTCCCTTGCATTATATCTCCTTTGTTAGCCCCTTTGTGCCTTTTTGACTCATTCCTTTCGAAGCCACATTACTAGCCTAAATGTCACACCATTTTATTCCGCACCTTGGAAATTAATTGCGCATTGGTTTTGTGGTTAAGTGTGGGGGTTGCCCGGGAGTGCAACATTTTAAGTGTGGGGGAAGTATTTGATTATATGTCATTCATCATTTGGCATTTATTGTAAAAGAAAAAAAAAAGAAAAAAAAAGAAGAAGAAAAAAGAAAAAAAAAGAGAGGCATTTATTGTTTAACAAAAAAAAAGAGAGAAAAAGAAAAAGAAAATGTTATTTGAGTGGTTTTATATTGTTACTCTTTTAAAGTTCTTGGGTATTTAACCTTTCATTTCCATACTATTACCTACCCTTATCCTAGCCCCATTACAACCTTAATAATATGTCCTCTTAATTTTTGCAAGCATGTGTTACAAGTAGTGGAGAAGTAGAACTTGAGCAAGCTTATGGTAGAACAATTTCCTTGAGTAGAATTTGAGCGATACACTTATTAACCATATACACTTGAGAGATTGATTGAGGGCATCCCTTGAGAGACTATCTTGAGTGATTAGCATCATTGAATGATATTGCCATGATTAGTAATTTGAGATGAAGAGATTTCTGTCTTGATTGGTTGATCTTTTGAAGCTTTTGTGATCCTTGTTAAGTTTTGAAATTTCAGCAATTGTTGGAAAAGAGAATCTTTCCTTTATCTTTATTTTTGCCCAGGAGTGCAAAAGGATAAGTGTGGGGGAGTTTGATAATCTTTAAATTCATATTATTTTTGATGCAAAAAGGAGCTAAAACCTCTGTCATTGTCATGCTTTAATGGAACAATTAGTTAAATATTTGATTTCATCTTCATAATGAGTTTTTAGACTTCATTTGCATTAATCTTGGTCATATTTGTAGTTTGGATCAAAATTGGGCTTAAATCTCATCTCTTTTACAATTGAGTAAAGAACACTGTTTCGTATTATTATAATATCTTGGGTTCTAGACCTCAAATAAATCTTCACTTTATATTGTAGGAAAGCTGAAAGATATACCTACAACTCTTATGAAGAGCCCAAAAGCTAAATCAGATGTTTAGAGATCCAAAATGGGCTTTGAATCCGAGACAAGGCGTTGGCACTTTGGACTCTGGAACAATGTTCGGTATTTGATCCATAACTGGTGCTACAGAACTCCAAATTCGGTGCGGTTTGAACGACTGGACAGCTGACATCCACGGCTACATTTCGTATGAAGACAGCTTGGTCCAACTCCACCGAATTCATGGTGTAACACAGGCTGGAAAGTTGACGCGTTTTTGGAGCACAAAAGTCAAGAATTGTGGCTCAATAGTTCTTCCAATTTTCCTATAAATACATAGATGTTTTCAAGAGCAAAACACACCTTGAAGAGACCAAGATCTCTCCCATTCTAAGTTCCTTCTTTTATTTCTTGCCTCCTACTTGGGATGGCTTAGTTTTGCTTTATTAGTTTCATGTATTGTCTTTAATTCTTGTCTTTAATTTCTTGCCTCCTACTTGGTATGGCTTAGTTTTAATCTTTCTTTTTAATTATTTTATTTTGATTTTATGTTCTTCATCTTTTTCCTTTATTCGTTCATTATGTTTTTGATATTTACTTTTATATTGGAATAGAAGCTTTCATTTTCTTTAATTGTTCTTTGTGTTCTTCATGTTCATGATGAACTTGTTCATGTTCTTCGTGGTCATGATGAACATCTTTATTTCTACATTTTCATCTTACATAGCCATGCTTGGCTAAGTTTTTGTGATCGACCCATGAGTTGAGGATTCCATGGTGTCATCCGGAGGACTTATGCTTCAATCGATAAGCGACTTGTTTTGTTTACTTTAATCGGATTCGAGTTTAGAAACAGATTGGATGTTAGATTTAATATCCAGATTGAAATCCCAAGGACTTAGGTCGGACCAGGTTACGAGAACGTTGTACGATTGCACAAACGAGCTCGCCACATGTTCGATCATATGCTAGGCGATTGTCTAGTCGAGGAGCTTCGGACAAATGCGAGATTTCGGTTTGTTTAGAATCAATCACGGGTTACGTTATTCTATTTCTTTGTCCGGTGATGGAAGGTCTTGGAATCCCAATTCTGAGTTGATCGTTTTTCATTTGATTAATCTGTCCTTTTCATTCTTTCTTCAATTTCTATTCTAATTCCATCAAAACCCAATCCCCCCTTGTTTTTATTTCATTTGCATGACATCTAGATTACTTAGGATTCAATAAAAAGCTCCTCGAAAAGAGAGAACGATCCTAGGTTTGCCTATACGCAATCCTTGGTAAATTGTTGATTGTGGACCCCAAGGCTAATGATAAAAGGTCTTCATCACTTATCCACACAGACAACCATCATAAGCCTCAAAAGCTTCTGTCCGTTTTTCTGTGCATCAATACGTATTAATGCGTATTAATACGTATTAATGTACAATTAATCTGCATTAATGTACAATCAATACGCATCAAGAATTTGAATTTTGAATTTCAAAAGCGCTTTTTGAAATCTGAATTTCGAATTCTTGAATTAAAAAATATTAATTAAATCTATCGATAGATCTAATCTAATTTATTTATTTAATGCAAACTAAAAGCCTTCCGATTTAATTTATCTCTATAAATCAAATCCAGAAATAATATTCATCTATTTAAGTAATTATGAGATACCATATCTCAATTTAATCTAAACAGAGATATCGATATTCTTATTCGAATATTAAACGAGATACATTATCTCTATTTGTTTTAGATATTTATTTATCAAATAAATTAAATACAAAACAAACATTATATATATAATAATATTATAATCTCCATTAATAATATTAATATATATATATACATTAATTTCAAATTTTAATAAATATATATAAATATATATTTATCCTAGATTAAATTTAGTATTAATTAATTCCAGATTAATCGAGATTCAATGAACCGGACACAAATGCTCGTGTTGGATTATTCTTGTGTGCGACCTGCCAGCCCATATGAGATTGGCGGTGGGCCAAACCGTATCGTATCGCCCACAAGTCGCAAGCGGCCTCTAGCAAGACATTGCGACTACCCAACTCACATGGGGATCGATATCACGATACAACCTTATCATACAACCATGTCACGTCCCTTTTGTCACGCGATAATTTGGTCAAGGATGAAGCATGGACAATGTCAACTTCCTATTCTTGTCAATTACTTTTCGATTCTCGAGTAGTCTAATAAGTGAAATGGAAACTCCTTTCCAACATAGTATGGCCATACATTTCTTAGACTAACTCATCGAGGGCCCAAAGATTATCTCTCTAGGAATGTGAGGGACAAATTCCATCTTGACCATTCACATTCCTCCGCATGAAAACCACTGATCCCGATCCCAGCCTTTATCATCACCCGGTCAAAGGTGACTTTTGACTAGGTCAAAGATTAATGATTCATCATGTAGGAATCCATGATGATCTCGGGTCATAGGGCGTTGTGATGCGGTTATATATGAGACAAGCTAATGACTAGATCCATGCGGCTTTCTCATAGTGGGTCGATCCCAAAGCCTTGTACTCTTACAAGTGCCCATGACTCGATTGTATCTCCATATCTCATCAAAGTCATATCGGTCTTAACTCATCTTCGCTCCCACGTAGATGACCAGGCCCGGGACATTTAGGATAATCTATAAGATATATCCAGGGATGCAGTTATCAATACAAACATGCAAACGAAAATGATAACAAAAAGGAAAATACTATAAATATCCTAAACGTTCATTGTACAATGACTTGCCCCTACGGCATAATTTCCAACATTAACCCCTAAGGGTGTATTCATATTCAAGTCATATGGCAATTTATAAACCTCTAATTTTAGTCGTGCCACACAATCACATGCAATAAACAAATGACTAGCACCAGTATCAAACAATGCATGTAGTAAGTGATCATGGATGTAAATCATACCTTGTATCAGCTCCGGTGATTTTTGTGCCTCCTCCCTGGTGATGGTAAAGACTCTTCCTTGATTTTGGGGCCTCTTCTCCGTCTTCTGTTGTGGGTAATGTTCAGGCTTACAATAGGTAAAGTAGACAAGTTATCTTTCACAGTTTGCCCCTGGGTGAAACCTCCCACATTTGTTACATTTTTGAGGCTCTGGTGGCCTTCTATAGTTTTGCTGTCCAGGCCTGAAAGATTTCTTGTTGTTACCACGCCTACCTCTACCCATGCATAGCCTCTGACGTTTCAGGGATGAATTTCCATGGCTATCATCACCACGGCTAGAGGTATTGCCGGAGGATCGCAAATCCTTAAGATTTCTTTCAACTATTCGACATTCTTCAACAGCTTGACTCAGCACCCGGAATTGTCTATCTATCAGCTTCTCTCTTATTTCATACTTTAACCCGCAGAGAAGAATATCAGCCATGCTGATTTCCGCATTAGGGCTTTGATAATAGGCAGAGTATCGCGACAGGCAGGTAAACCTGGCATAATATTCTTCAAACGGTTTGCTGTCTCCCTACTTGATGTTTAAGTACTCTAACTCTTTTGCAATTCTGATGGAAGGAGGCTGATATTGTTCATTAAACTTCGCCTGAAACAGCTCCCATGTAACAGGGATGTTTAAAGCATGAAGGGTGGTCTCAGTATTCCGCCACCATCAGTTGTCATCACCCTCGAGTTTATAGATGGCCAGCTATGCTTTTCTCTCTTCAGGACATCTTAGCACCTGGAAGATTTTCTCAAGGTGCAGGATCCAATCCTCTGCTGTCTCAAATCTTCCTCGGAACACAGGGGGATTTTGCTTACAAAACTTTGAGACCCAGTATAGTGGAGTCTCAATATCCCTATTCCCACGCTGTCCATGTTGGAACTCAGCCTGTTCCTCATCATCATTTTTTCCATTTCCTTCTTCTTCTTGTTCTTCCTGTTCCCGATCCTGTCGGGCTCTTAATTCATTTATTTCGGCCCTCATTTGCTGCATCTTATTACCCTGTTCCTGCAGCATAGCCATCATCTGCTGTGTCAAGTTAGGCTCTTGCTCGGGCTCTCTCCTCGCTCTAGTCCTCCTTCTATCCATCTTTAACTACATCATAACAATTATCAATTAAGCACTTATTAGAGAACTAGGATACTTATAATAACCATAATTATATTGTGATCACTACATATCATGCTTCATTACATATACTGCATCCTACTTAATTCTACTCCCAGCCTTACTACTAACTCCTGTGTCTTACATCCCATACACTACTTAGGAATTCATTCCATTACCTTCTCCATACTACTACTTTACACAAGTACTCCACCACATCATTCTACTACTAGAGTAGTTTACATGAAAGAGTAAACACGGATCTCCATGAGAATGATGTAAGACCTTATATCAAGTTTGTAGTATTGTTTACTCTCTATTATTTCATTAATCCGCTGCACCCACTTAGGAGTCCTTGGAAGAAAGTAGAGAAGAATCCTTTTCCACTGCTCGAGAGGATAGACTACTCCATTAAACTCGCCATTATCATAAATATTCCTCATCCTTATCATGTAGCGACGGTATTGTGCTATCGGTGTGTTCCTTCCTAAGCAGGCAAAATGATACTCCTCCCTAGCCACATTCAATAATCCTTCATCGACCTCTAGGGGGAATGGCAGCATGTCACCAGATCCATTCACTTTGTCCAAGAGCTGGCTGGGCATTGTCTCCCACTGATGAGTGTACTGATGATGAGCATGATTTATGCCATGTTTTCCCTGTATTTTGTG
Organism: Acacia melanoxylon; assembly: GCA_019022615.1. Taxonomy (NCBI): domain Eukaryota; kingdom Viridiplantae; phylum Streptophyta; class Magnoliopsida; order Fabales; family Fabaceae; genus Acacia; species Acacia melanoxylon. The sequence continues at coordinate 1,726,030 of JAFJYJ010000102.1, forward strand.
ACTAAATCGTATGGTGAATATGATCTTAATTACATGTAATCCTAGCAAAAAGACATTTATTCATTGTACAGGGAACTTAAGGGTGAATTCTGTTTACATCCTAAACATGTGCTAAGAAAGAAGCAACTTTTGAGGTTTTATAAGGAAGTTGCATAACATAGCCGATGCTGTGCTATAGCATCAGGACAGCCTTATCGAAGTGCAATACAATGCATCCCTGAAGGTATAGCATAGTAAGTGACGTAGTGCTATGCGGCATATATTCTGATCTTTTGTCAAGATTGTTTCAGGAAGTATAGTGCAGGTCGAGGATAAAAGGTAGATTGCTGATGTATTCAAATAGAAGATGTGGAGGATCAGAACTAAAAGATTTGAAGAATCCCGCAGGATCAGCAGAATCAATCTATCACAAATTGGAAGATAGATACGATCGGACCTCGACAAATTAAGAAGGCCCAGCTTGCTGGAACTTAAGCCGCAATAAAGTGTGCTTATATATAACCCAAGGCACGAAACTCTAAGTAGGTCGTCGATTCGCTGAGAGCCTAATCCCATTCATATCCGGCCAGACTTGGAAGAAGAAAGAGAGAGTTCACAAGGCACAAAACTCTCAAGAGAACCCAACATCCTTCCTTGCAGTGAGACGGAGAGAAGAAGACATGGAGTGGTGACGTGTCAGGGCTTCTTCCATGCCGTCAGAAACTTCGTCAAGCTTTCTGTTTTCTTTCATTTTAATCTTTTGATCATGGGTCATTTTGTTGTTATCAGTTTTGTGTTTCCCTTATCAGTCATGAACTAAATTTCCTATGGCTGAGCGAGGATGGTTTCTTAAGTTTGGAATGAACCCAGTTGCTAGTTCTTAATTAAATAAATTCAGTTTGCTTATCAGTGATTTAAATTCTTGTCGATTAGCGGAAGCTAAGGGCTAGATTAGTGGCCTTGGCTTACTAGAAAGGAGTCGGGGTTAGACCTCTGAGAAATCGTGATTGCTAGGTAGGCTGATGCAAGGCTTGACCTATTATTGTAGGCTTCAGGAATAGGTCTACCGCTCATAACCATAACACCTTGCTTTGTAATGTTGATCTGACTATAAAATTGCCATAGGCATATGGGAGAAGTAAAGTTAGTATTACATGTATCGGACGCGGAAGCTTCGATAGACTATAGTGGTGGGTTAGCTGAATAGAAGTGAAAATAGCATCTATGCTGTAGCATTGTGAAAGCTGTGCAGTATAAATGCTATAGCAATGTGTGAAGCAACTGGGGGATTGATATGCTTAAGAATGATTCCGATTTCAGCTACTAATTTCTTCTTACAACTTAAACACTCTGTTTACTTTTCTGTTATTTAGCGTGTTCACAAAAACCTCCAACCTAATCAGATTTTACTTTCTGTTTAGGCAACTATTACAGCAGTTGAGCGTCACTTCTCGTTATCTCAGTCTCTGTGGGACGATACTCTACTTACACTTTTTTACTTGTTCAACTGGTTCACTTGCCATCAAGGAATTCTACCAACAACTGACACATTGTCCTCTCTCATTTCCTCCACTATTTCTCATCTCACCTCCTCCTTTACCGGTTCTAACTCCGGCTTTAGTTCCGGTTCAGGCTCAGGCTCGGGCATCAGTTCATGCTCATGCGGGGCACAATTGCAAGAGGAGGAGCAGGTATCACTTCATTCTCAGGGTTTAGTGCTAGAAATGGAAACAACTGGTATATCGGTTCTAGATCAAGTGGGATTTCGGGAAATGGTGGAAATCCAAGCATTTGTGGTGATTCAGATTCAGGTGGGGGAGATATACGTCTACTTTAGGTTCCACTAGGAATTCGGGTGCCAATGGGAACTGGGGTATAGGGTCGGGATTCGTTGCATGTTCTGGTTCCACTGCCGAATTAAGGTTAAAGGCAGGCTGTGGCATAGGTGGAGGTATCACATTTACAGGCATAAGTGCTCGAACTGGTGGAAGTTCGGGTACAGGTGGGTCTACCTGATGCCTGGCCTGTCCGAGAACTTTGTTCCTTCGCGCTTCCCTCCTCTGGAATACTCGTCCGAATCTGTGCTCCATTATTTTCCTACTCCATTCACCCAAGAACTTCATTAGTACTCCTAACCACCATATTCTAGTGTTTACTAGTACTATCCAAACCGTGCTCTGATACTAAACTATTACACCCCTACCAGCCTTGCCCTTTCGGATGGCGGATTAGAGGGATTCCTTATATTTAATTACCTTTCCTTTATTACTTATACCTTTTAACTTGTTTCAAAGTAAGCGCAATAGAGCATAATACCAGTTTGTACGAGTGCAATGTACTGGTAAGCATACAATAATCAAAAGTAAATATGTCCCCAGAGGGTTACTAGTACAGTCATCCAAAGTAAAGTACTAATCCAGAGTTAATGCGACAGTTATCCAAAATATAAAAGTACAAAAAGAGATATGGCATCCCCTATTTCTTCATCTCTCCTCATCCAGCCCTACCTGCTCCAAGTCCCACCAGTCTACCGCCTCACGCCTGTATCTTCAAAATGTTTTGGAGTTCAAAGTTGAACCCCAGAGTAATTGTTAAACTCAAGTATAATATGTGTACAGTGCATGTAAGTAACCATAATCAGGAAATCAAATCACATTGGCACACATACCAAAAATATGCATTCATAATCACATCACATCACAATCACAACGACGTACCGTCGGGTTGCCTTACCAAGTCAAGCCTTGAATCCCCACGTACCGTCCAGTCGCCTCACAAGGTAGACCCCGTGTTGGGATCCGTAAACGCAGTGGAAGGATTCTCATCCATTAAAAATTACGGATCCCTATAGAGAATCCATCAACGGCGTTTAAATCAAGGTTCGTTAGAAAAAATACCTATGCGAAATTCGTGAGTGTCCTACGTTCGATTTGATCTGGTGGGCTACCTACTCGATCAACAGGAGCAGACTTTGTGAATCTCCTCCCTCTACCGATATCCACACGAACAGCCTCCAACACTGACGGCATCGTGCTAGTGCCTTCAGTATTTTCGCGTCTCTCTCTTTTCTCTCTAGGGTTTCTCGCGGCTTTTCTAATTCATCTGTCTTCTTAATACGACTAGATCAATATCTATTATAGAGTTTCTAAAACCCTAATAAGCCATATTAAAATATTCAAAATTAATCCAATTAATCTTGAAATTCGAATTTGAATTAAAATAATATATTAATTAAATCTATCAAATAGATCTAATCTAACATATTTATTTAATTCGAATTATAAGCCTACAGATTTAATTTATCTTTATAAATTAAATCTAAGATATGATATCTTTTATTTAATTAAAGATGAGATACTATATCTTTATTCGAAAATTAAATCGAGATACAATATCTCAATTTATTATAGTTATTTAATTTGTCAAATAAATTAAATACTATATATAATACTATTATTATCTATAAATAATATCATTATAACTTTCAAATTTAATATATATATATATATATATATATATATATATATATATATATATATATATATATATCCATCCTAGATTAAATATAGTATTCATTAAATCTTAGACATATCTAAGATTCAATGAATCTGGATACTTTTGCTTGTGTTGGGCTATTCTTATGTGCGACACTGTAGGCCCACATGAGATTGGCAGCGGGCCAATACTGTACCAGCCCACAAGTCGCAAGCGGCCTCTAGCAAGACATTGCGACTACCAATTCATATGGGGATCTATCAAAACGATACAACCTATCGAACAACCATGTCACGTCCCTTTTGTCACGCGATAATTTGGTCAAGGAAGGCATAGATAATGTCAACTTCCTGTTCTTGACCATTACTTTCTTGATTCTTGAGTAGTCTAACAATTGAAATGGAAACTCCTTTCCATCGTAGTATGACCATACATTTCTCAGACTCACTCATCGAGGGGCCCAGTATTATCTCTCTACAAATGTGAGGGAGAAATTCCATCTTGACCATTCACATTCCTCAGCATGAAGACCAGTGATCCCGATCCAAGCCTTTATCATCACCCAGTCAAAGGTGACTTTTGACTAGGTCAAAGAGCAGCGACTCTTCATGTATGAATCCATGATGATCTCAGGTCAAAGGGCGTTGTGACGCGGTTATACATGAGAAAAGCTTATGACTTAATCCATGCAGCTTTCTCATAGTGGGTCAGCCCAGCACCTTGAACTCTTACAAGTGCCTATGACTTTGATTCGTATCTGTTAGATATGATTAGTTTTGATGATGTCTTATATAGATGCCATTATTAAGAGCAAAAATATTGTATAATATACATTGACTAATTTTTATATTTAATGTAGAATCAAAGATGTGAAGTTTATTTATGAAGAATGATCAAGAAGAAGAACAATAAACAAGTTTTGAATTAGAGAAAGAAATTGAATCAAAGAAGATGAGAAGTCAGATGATAAAGAATGGTCAAGATGGGAGAAGGAAGAACTTGCTGACTGGAATGAGAATATCATTATTCAAGTTCCTAGATTGATACTAGAAGTCTCCATGATCAAATGGAAGTTGGAATGGCTAAATTCGGAGTTAAAATAAGCAACAGTTGCATTCCTGAAGTCATTCTCGAGTATGACAATGTAATTCTCGAGAATGGTACTGTTCATGTGAAAATTGCAAGTCATTCTCAAGTATGAAACATCAATTCTCGATAATGGTCGGGTTTCAGCACCTCTGTTCTACTCTGTTTCACATTCAGCATGCACAAGGTCTGGTAATTTGATTATATCCCCCAAACTAGAGATCAGATTGAGGTGAAACAAATTATATATGAAACTAGACTCCCAATGCGTCATTGTGACAAAGTTGCAAGCCCAAAGGAGGTCAGATGAGAGAGATACGAATTTCACAAGTTGGCACATCAATTAACGACACACAGCAAACCAAGCTTCAATGTTTTGAGTGTATCTCACACACTACAAATCCGATTGAGCTAAAATCAATGGCATATGAAAGCAGACTCAAAGGGATTTCCATCAAGACTTGAACAGACCAAAACGGAGTTACAACCAATGAGATATGGCTTTCGAAAGTTGACAATCAGTTCAGGACGTTGCAAAAACACTGGTCAAGAACAGCCTCCATTCATCTGATGATAACGGACGAACTACAATGAGTTTGGAGCTGATTCTTCTTGCATGGAAAGAAGGATTTAAAGAGTTCAAATATTTGAATCAGAATTAACTCACTTGCATCTCCTTGTGTAATTGATTCTCGAGAATGGTATGTGAGAATCAACATCACGAAGCTCTCTCGAATGACTCTTCTTCGCCTACATCGGTTCTCATCTGATATGATTCTCGAGAATGATTAAGGGATTCTCGAGAATGGTACTCGAGAATAGGTAAGTCAATTCTCGAGAACGATTTGACAGACTCACAATGGTGTGCTTCTCTGATGTGATTCTCGAGAATGCGTAAGTTAATTCTCGAGAATGCGCGGTAAAAATTTGATGATCTTATTATTCTCCAATAGTTACACTTTGCTGATTCTCGAGAATAGCAACATGATTCTCGAGTATTGACGAAGAGTTGCATTTACAAAGGATTCCAGTTTAAGGAATTCTTGAGAATGATACCATGATTCTCGAGAATGAGCGTGAATGTTTCAATATCAATTCTCGATCAGAGTAATTCTCGAGAATGCTAGATGATTCTCGAGAATGAGCGTAGTTATCTTGTTTCTATAACCATTCCTGATCAGAGCAATTCTTGAGAATGACTGAAGCAATTCTCGAGAATGAATTCTTCTCAGTTCTGTGATTTTCCAGTGTCACTAATCGATTTCATAAAATCAATAGGTCATTATGTATTATATATTAATCATATATGAACTTATTTATATCATGTTTAATCATCTTTTTGATTGAGTTTCAGTTGATTAATCGTGTTAATCTGAGTGTTTGAACGAAAGGCAATTCGACGTGGCAGATGCATTAAATGCTTGTTCAGAAAAGCAGAGCTACAATCGGAATAAGATTTTCATTGCAGTCGAAGACATTCTTTCGAGGAATACCTATTCCAGCTATTACTCTGAATCACTCTCTGCACAAGTACATTCGACGGCGAAGCATTTATGAAGCAACGGTCAATTAACTTCAATGGAAATCATTTGTGCCTAACGGAAATACGAAGAGACACAACGGCTAGTTTACAAAGCTTCTCAACGGTCATTAAGGACGATCAACTATAAAAGGAGAAGGATTCAAAATGGATAGATACATATGAGCTTGCATTGTCAAAATGCTGATATTCTGAATCCAACACTTATCTCATATACTTTCTGTTTTACAATGTTTATATAGTTTTCAGTAGAGAGTGTGATAATCGATTATGTACCTCAGTTATTATAATTCATCTCTTTGTGAGAGAATCTAAACACTTATTTGATTATCTGTTTAGTGATCAAATCTCAAGGTTGTGGAACCTTTGAGTGTAGGTGTACAATTACAACTTGTAAGGGGGAGTGAGTCCTAGTGGGAAAGGATCATCCTGAGTACAGAGTCGGTAATTGTATTCTTACAGTGCGTAAGGGGGAGTATCTCGGAAAGAGATTGTAAAGGCTGCACAAGTGCCCGGCTAAACTTGTGAGGTTGTAAAGGTTTTTCTCTTGTGCCTGGTTAAACAAGGATATAGTGGAAAATCTCAAGTGCAGCTTGGGGACTGGACGTAGGTCAAGGTTGGGCCGAACCAGTATAAATCTCTGTTTGCATATTCTCTTCCCTAAACTCTTACATTCAGCATATATGTTTTGAATGACTGTCTATCGGTTTATAAATTATTATTGTCATTCAAACCTCCTTTAGTAAGTTGCGAAAAGATTTGCTAAGTTTCGAAAAGTTTTATCCGACACCCAATTCACCCCCCTCTTGGGTGATAGTCAGGTCTAACAGTATCTCCATACTCATCAAAGTCATACTGGTCTTATTTCATCTTCGCTCCTGCGTAGATGACCGACCAGGGACATTTAGGATAATCTATAAGATATATCCAAGGATTAGTTATCACTATAAACATGCTAATGAAATGATAACTAAAGGAGAATACTTTAAAAAACATAAACGTTTAAAGTACAATGACTTGCCCCTAGGGCATAATTTCCAACACCCCGGACACTTGTGTAACGTCGAGTCGTCTATTAAAAATATCCCGAAGGAATGTTCATGTGATACAGTAATACAAAACTTTTATAATTACAATTCTTACATGTAACTATACCCTCTTCAACCAAGCCTTAGGTAGACTTGGGGGCATAGAACCTAACTCAGTTAAATCATCTCATTTGGCCAGGCTGGGTAGGTCTAGTGGAAGTCTCACCGTGCTAGGGTGACTGATTGACTGAACCACATAGACGACCCTTCTAGATTAAGCACCAAATGATGTGAAGTAACTTTATTAGATTCATGCCATAAGGTAGGTTCTGTTGACTTTCTTCCCGTATTTCCTTTGACCGGTGCCTTCTCACGGCTCCGTCCATTAGTGCTCCTACTCATGGCTCCATTCACAACGTCTTCATAAATCCTGGTTCCTTTCCTGAACCTCTAGTCAAGTCTAAGATTCAAAACAAATTGAATCTTAGGTAACAATTAACCTCATGCTTATGTAAACAATATATATATGACAGGTATTCATGACATTTTCGCAATAATCACTACAAAAGCCCATAACAGATGTAGGAAACACATAATCAGATATGTAAGGCAATAACAATACATAGCCCCTGCAATATGTTTGTTATCCCAGTCTGCACACTCTCCGGTGCCACGATGTACAGTCGTGTCCATAGCGCTAAAGAAAACTTTCAACGGCGTTAACAATACCATAACCCGTATATTCATGATTTCATCAATTTCAAATGAGACAGAGTCTCAATACAGGAACACAGCAATCATATATATAAGCATACAATAAGCATCAGAGTTAGTGTTACAGTACGCGAACGTACCTTCCTTCCATGTGAATAGTAATTTACTATTCATGTATACGGTACTATTCATAAATACGGCACTATTTATGGATAGTAATATGCCCGTCCTTCAAATCTGACTCCGGAATCCTCGGATATCCTAACAAATTACCATATCACTTAGAGTAATATCCTAAAGGTTTAATTTACCTTTCTACCCTTGGTGAATTTGTTATTACCATTTTGCCATTACATTTTATTTAATAAAAACGCTACTTTCAGCATTATGGCCAGATTTTCCTAACTTTGAAAATTCATAATTAATTCTACAAAAATCGAAACGAGAACCCGTAAAATTCCTCGAAATCCTTAGGATGTCTACTTTTGAGAAACAATACTGGTTATTTCCCAGATTTTAAGAATAATTCCCAGTTTTCACGTGTTCATCCTCTGTCCAGAAAAATTCCAGAAAACGTAGACTAACTTCAATTGGTCGTATCTCTTTGTACAGAAATCAAAACGCTACATATTATATATATTCGGAAAGCCCTACATATCTAATTTATTTCTGGAAATTTTCGTGATTTATGGCCTTCATTTTCAACATAAAAGATTAGCATTTCTTTCGCTGTTTGCTCAGAAAATTTACTGAAAATTTCGCCAGAACTTCGTTACTTTGATCTTCAACTTCCAATAATTTTGCTCCATAATATTTTTCATCATATTTTTGAAATAAAGACATTTTTAATCATAAAAACATGAAATCAAAACTATATTGGAAGATTCAAGATCAAACTAACATTTATTCTAAGAACTACAAAACTAAAGACTAGAACTTAAGAACTAGAGAACTTACCCTTGAAGAACCTTGCTACTCCTTCCTCCCTCTTGCTTCTCACTAGCTCTCACTTCTCTCTTAAACTCACCTATTTAGTTTTGAGTTTGGTGTGAAGAATGAAGAGGTAATTGCTCTATATTTATAGGGAAAGTTTCAAGATTTAAAATTACATGCTTCCCTTGCTTGCCTTGCTTCCCATGCTTGCCTTGCTTCCCATGCTTGATGCATGGAATGCATGGGAGATTAAAATATGACGTGAATAGTAAATACGTATTTTTGAATAGTGAATACGTATTTTTGAATTATTCATGTCCCATAAGATACCAATTCCATTTTATCATTTAATGTGTTAATCTTATTATATTGGTCTCATATCTTGCCTTTTGTTAAATTAATTCCAAAGTGGAATTTAGATGAAAATATAATCAATAGATTATAATTCCTTGAGACACATATTCACTTTTAATTAATATGCCTCATTTATCAAAATAGAGTATTTATGATAAATAGGAATTTTTGGTTATTACATTTCTCCCCCCGTTAAATAAAATTTCGCCCTCGAAATTTGACCGTATAATCTTAAAAGAATTATCTAGACTTCTAGTATATTCCTTTCTATACATGCTTATTAGCACGCACTCTAATCTCATTCGTATTGCACCCAGGTATAGTATCAAAACACAAGATCCACTGATCCATTCTCTCAGTGCTTGGTTATGCAGGCCTCACTGCCTGACTCATTTAGCCTCTCAGCTTAATACATATTGGCCTTCCGGCTCAATCAATTACCATAGCACTGAAGATTCTAGTCTCACCACCTAGGAAATTATCCTCAGGTCTTAGACATTTCAACTATCACCTGGTACAATGAATGTTTTGCCAGACTCAAGATGTAATATAGACACAGTCTAAAGTCATCATACCTATCAGCATTCACATAGTGCTTAAGCATCACCGGTCTTATGGCCTAGGGACACCGCCCCGTGCACACTTGCACACCAGGTCTTACTGCCTCAAGCATCTGTTCGTCTATTGCATCTGAGTCTTTCCCATTCAAGCTCTCAGACTACTTTCACTTAGCACTATAGCTGACAACTACTATCTGGCTTAACTAGTTCATGTTCTAGACCTTTCTAATAGTTTCTGTTCCAAATTTTCCAACTACACCGCTTTTCTTTCAACACCATAGCACTGACAATCATGTCATCGCTATGCAATACTATTATGTTGTCTCATTTTCAAATTTCCATACACTGAAAATTTTCCGTGGCCTCAGTACATTTCGCAATCCACACTATACCAAAGAGTAATAGTGCTATTACATTTTCAATTTTAATCGCTGCCAAAACAAATTCGTGAAAACACATTCACTGTCGGATCATTTTCAAAAACTTTTACTACCGACAAATATCTTTGAGGGAAAAATTTCATTTTATAAAATTTCTTAACAATTGAGAGCTCACGCCACCACTTCAACCACTTGGTACAGCGAGCACACTATCCCAATCCCCAAATCCGGCCTCTGCATCAGCAGTACCGTCAAACAATGTGGGAGAACCTCCGCCCCTCCCATAAGAGATCCAGTGTTCACACTGGCACACAAAGTAGCAACCCTCAGGTTCTGCTAAACAAAACATACGCCCTCGGCGAAATGTTATGGATTGGGTGCGTTCACTGCTGGTGCGATATTCATTCTCTCAAGCAAAACCCCTCAAAACTCTTTGTTCAAAAGATCATTTATCAAAGGCCAGCGATTTCAAACATTATAAAACATCTGGCAAGACCCAGCAAACCGTGTATAACTACAACAGCTTCTGTCCTTCCAGTTTTGTACTGATTTTACCACAACACAGTTGAAAACTCAATTTCAAACTCTGGGTTCTAACAAAACCCTTTTATGAGACAACATCATTTCAAAAAGGTAATGGTCACTTTTTGAAAACATTTCATTTGAAAGCTCAGTTTCAAAAATTCACAAATTTGAAAATCAATTTCAAATACACCAGGTGTATTGGCAAGTTTAAAATATTCAATTTTTAATCGTTCTCAGGAACCAGACAACTAACCTTAGAAGGTCATACAACATTAGAGCACCGCTTAGTGATATACTTGATTACGAAAATCTTTTTCTCTAAGGAACCTATTAAATGTGAGACTCATTATAATGTACTTACCTTGAGAATCGATACACTGATAGCTCTACTTTATGGTTTGTTGTCATGGCGGCTGCACCTTACGGCTCGTCATCACGGTGGCTCTGCTCTACGGCACTTTACTCGGTGCTTCACACAGTCTTTTTCGGGATCGACTTCTCCGGTCAGCATCCTTTGTAGGTAAAACCTCCTCGATTAGAACTCCGGTAGCCCTCTCCAATCAAAACGTTCCATAAGTAGCGTTAACTTCAGTTAATCATTTCTCAATTAGAGTATTATTATAACGAGAACTCAAATCTTATCAGGTTCCTACCCTTAATAGTCTCATAATCCACTATCTTAATTTCCCAATGTCACAGAGACAAAGTCTACACATCATTTTGTTACCTCAAAGGTAACCACCCTCTTCTTAGGGAATCTATTAGTTACTAGCATTACTAAGGTTATCGGTCCCACCTTGAAACCATAACCCGTGGTTTACTGAGGTTTATTCTAACAATCGTATGGTTCCGTTAAGGAACTAACTCTCAGATTTTAGAACCTAAGGCAATCTCACTCATACTTTCTCAGGATTCCAACTCTCAGGTACTGGAACATAAGAAATGCTCGGTCATATCTTGACCTAAGCACTATCTCTGCTTTAAGTCTATCATCTATTCTCACGGTATCCCAAAGGATTACTATGTTTCATACCTCACGGTATTCATGCTTTAGCTCAAAGGATCTCAAATCCTTATGCTACATCCCAGGGGTTAAAAATCCTGAGATTTCTCTCGCCTAAGCACGCTTAACTTCATAACGTCTGTCAGATCTAAGGTACTAATACCGATACACATACCACTGCATACCGACAACTCTCATAGGTACTAGTACGACATATGTGCCTCCCCAAAATATTGGGTACTTTCCTTTCCTATCGCCTACACCCTTTTCATGTAATGGACCACCATCGTCAAAGATTTAGTCAAAGACCTCCATCCCCGGAACCACACTACGTTGCATGCATGGTGTCCAGCTTCTACTAGGCAGGGATTGTCCCCTCAAGGAAACCTAGCAAGTTACTATTTCTATAAGGAAACTTTAATCAGTAGTTCACTGTTTTCTATAGGGAAAACTAAGTCTACCGACTTCTCTTTCATTGCGGAAATTTAATTCAGACTCTGATTCCCATATCAGAAGTCTTAGAGTTTTTTAGAAACTCTAACCTTTTCTTAGGGTATTTGTTTTATTGTATCACAAAACCAGTATTATATCAGTACTCTTGTCTTTGTTTTACCTACAAAGGATCTTGGCCGAGGAGAAGGCGACGTCGAAAAGAGCGTGTGAAGCACCGCGTAAAGTGCCGTAGTGCAGAGCCACCGTGATGACGAGCCGTAAGGTGCAGCCGCCATGACAACGAACCATAAAGTAGAGCTATCAGTGTATCGATTCTCAAGGTAAGTACATTATAATGAGTCTCACATTTAATAGGTTCCCTAGAGAAAAAGATTTTCGTAATCAAGTATATCACTAAGAGGTGCTCTAGTGTTGTATGACCTTCTAAGGTTAGTTGTGCAGTTCCTGAGAACGTTTAAAAAATTGAATTTTTGAACTTGCCAATACACCTGCTATATTTTCGGAAGTGATTTTCGAACTAGTGAATTTTGAAATTGATTTTTCGAATGAAATATTTCCAACAGAATTTGATACCACAGTGATGGTTATTTTGAAATGATGTTGTCTTATAAAAAAGGGTTAGTTTAAACCCGAGTTTGAAACGAGTTTTCAAGCTGTGTTGTGGTAAAATTAGTACGAAGCGGAAGGACGAAGTGTTGTAGATATACACGGTTTCTTTGGGTCTTGCCGGATGTTTTAAAGTGTTTGAAATCGCTGGCCTTTTATAAGTGATCTTTTGAACAAAGAGTTTTTGAGGAGTTTTGCTTGAGAGAATGAAAATCGCACCAGCACTGAACGCACTCAATCCATAACATTTCACCAAGGGCGTATGTTTTGTCTAGCGGAGAACACGAGGGTTGCTACTTTGTGTGCCGGTGTGGACACTTTGGGTCTCTTATGGGAGGGCGGAGGTTCTCCCACATTGTTTGACGGATGCTTGTTGATACGAGGCCGGATTTGGGGATTGGGATAGTGCGCTCGCTGTACCAAGTGGTTGAAGTGGTGGCATGAGCTCTCAAATGTTAAGAAATTTTATAAAATGAATTTTATCCTCAAAGATATGTGTCGGTAGTAAAAGTTTTTGAAAATAATCCGGCAGTGAATGTGTTTTCACAAATTTATGTTGGCAGCGATTAAGTTTGAAAATGTTATAGCACCATTGCTTTTTGGTATAGTGCAAATTATGAAATGTCTTTGCGAGACCACGGAAAATTTTCAATGTTTGAAAATTTGAAAATGAGACAACATAATGGTTTTTGGATAGCGACGACATGTTTGTCGATGTTATTGTGTTGAAAAGCGGTGTGATTGGAAATTTCGATCTAGGAACAGAAACTATTAGAAAGGTCTAGAACACTTAACTAGTTAAAGCATGCATAAAAAAGGAATAGACGAGACGTCTAGAGTTTTTCTCCAAGATTATACGGTCAAATTTCGAGGACGAAATTTTAATTAACGGGGGGAGAAATGTAATACCCGGATATTTGTTTATCTGGAACCCTATATTTGAGAATTTGCCTATTTTTGGGAGACTACTAGGCCCTATTTTTGAAAGTGACAAAATTGGAATCAGTATTTTATGCCTCATGAATAGTATTTACTATTCAAAAATACGTATTCACTATTCATGTCATATTTTAATCTCCCATGCATTCCATGCATTAAGCAAGGAAGCAAGGGCATATTTTAATCTCCCATGCATTCCATGCATCAAGCAAGAGAAGCAAGGGATGCAAGTGAAGCATGGTGTATTATTTTATTTTGGGGAAAATTACATAGAAGTACCCAAAGGTGAAAATTACACTTAAGGACCCATTTTCCTCCCTATAAATAGACAGACCTCAGATGCCCATAACCGACGAGCCTGCCTAAAAAGACAAACCCCGGTATCCTCAGCGCTAGGATCAACACAGTAGCCAGGGACTTTAACCCCAACTACCCTGAATGCATCTCAGGCTCGGTAGTGACCTAAGGACACATAGTCCACTAGGCCCTACAGCCTTGCCTCCTCAATCATGAAAAATAGACATACAACATCAATATAGATTACGTGTGTTTACAGTTACTACCTGGTGCTTTTTTGAATTCATTAATCCTTCTCCTAATGCTAAGGGACTGTCTTGAACGTGTTTTAGCCCTAGTTACAGTAAGCACAACCCATTTAAACACTTATATAAACTCCTCCTCCAAAATAATAAAAATTCGCACCTTTCCCAAAAATTCCAGAAACGGTGATCCAACTTCCAAGATTTTTAATTAATTCCAAAAATATCTAATTGACATGAAATCAGTAGCCATGGAACCCTTAGGATGTCTAGTTTATAGGAAAAATAATTTCCAAGGTCATTCAGGTTTTGTTCCTTTCCTTATTTCCAAACCTTAGCCTCTGGTCCGAGACAAAGTCCATGTTACAGTAAACACAACCCATTTAAACACTTATATTCGATTGAGCATTGGTTTCACCTTGGTTTTGTGTTTAAGTGTGGGGGTTGCTTAGGAGTGCAACAGTTTAAGTGTGTGGGGGAGATATTTGATTTTGTCATTGTGATTATGTATATAATTTCTCAAAAAAAAAAGCTTAAAGAAAAAAAAAGGGAGAAGAAAGAAAGATAAGCAAAAAAAGAAAAGAAAAAAAATACATAGAAAGAAAGGAGATATATGAGTAAAATAAAATTTTTCATACATAGAGAATTATTGTGTTAATCAGTGCTCTTTTTTATTTCTTTGGTGCTTAGCCTCTCATTCCATCATATTACCTACCTTCACCCTAACCCCATTACAACCTTTAATAATAAGCTCTCTTGATTTGTGCATACATGTGTTATAGTAGTGGAGACGTAGAAATTGAGCAAGCTTATGGTAGAACAATTTTCTTGAGTAGAATTTGAGCGATACACTTATTTACCTTAAACACTTGAGAGATTGATTGATTGAGGGCATCCTTTGAGAGACCATCTTGTGTGATTAGCATCATTGATTGAAGCCTACTTTTAATTTATTTTTGTTTTGGGTTGAACCATTGGAGCCCATTTCCATTTTAGGTTAACTTTAAGTCAGATGGTGGCTACAACACTTATGTCATTCACATTTTTTTTTTATTTTCGGATTGAAAGAGAAGTTTTGAAATTCTCTCAACTGTTCTTCATCTATTCATCGTGTTCATGATTAACTTCCTCATTTCTGTTCGATTTTCGTTCTGCATAGCCATGATAGGCTAAGCTACTGTGATTGGCCCACAGATTGAGGATTCCACTATCCAGAGGACTCGTTCTTAACGGTAACAAATTCGTTTCTATTTTGTAATTTCGGATTCGATTTACATTCGGATTGGGTGTTAGATTTAACACCCAGATTGAAATATCCCAAGGATCAAGTTCGAACTAGGTTTAAGTGCTTGCTGTGTGATCGCACAATGACATGCCATTGTTTGGATAAATGCTAGGCGATCGTCTAGTTGAGGGATTTTCTGGACGAACGCAAAGATTTCGGTTCATCCAGAATCAATCACGAGTTCATTTCAAAATCTATTTTCGTCCGAGGAAGGAAAGTGGTGGAATTCAAAATCTTGGGTTGATCTTCTGTTCATATGTTTAATCTATGTTTATTTCATTCTGTTTCTATTTATTTCATTTTTATTCTGTTTGAACCAAAACCCCCCATTTTACTGTTTTTGTTTCGCTGTTATTCCAATACGAATGTAACACCCCTATTGGCCTTGCCCTTTTGGGTGGCGGGTTAGAGGAATCCTTTTCACCTAATACCTTTCCTTTGTTAATTAATCCATTTAAATTTTATCAGAGCGTGCGCGACAGAGCATAAAATCGGTTTGGACAACTTACAATATACTGGTAAAGGTTCATACAAACAATTACATAAAGTAATCCCCGTAAGGTTTAAGGGTCCTATCGTCCAAAATAATTATTGAATAGTGACTTTGAGTCATACAGTCATCCCAATTATAGATGTAAAAGAAGCAACTGGGCATCCTCTATCTCTTCGTCTTTCCGCACTAAGCCCTACCTTCTTCAAGTCCTCTAGCCGCTACTACCTTACGCCTGTATCTTTTGGAACCAGACTGGAGTTCAAAGTTGAACCCCAGAGTAACTGTTAAACTCATATACAATATGTATGCAATGCATGTAATGCAAATCACAACCAGGAACACAAACATGGCATGTACTCCGCAGGACCGCCTGGTCAAGACAAGCCCCCGGAACCAGCGTGCGAAAGGGCCTCAGTAGTCAGGGTGGCCAACCCCAACCACCTAGCCTAGGGCCTCAGTGAACACCTATAAGCACACAGTCAAATAGGCTCCACCTACCCCAAATACCTTGGGCCTCAGCAGACACCTATGAACACACAGTCACATAGGCTCCACCTAGCCTACATGCCAAGGGCCTCTGTAGTTCAGGTACTACCTAGCCACCATGCCTCAGGCCTCAGCAGCACCCCTATAGGTACTACCTAGCCTGCATACCTCGGGCCTCAGCAGTAACCATAGAACACGAAGTCCCATAGATACCACCTAGCCTACATCCACAATCATGATAAAACATAACATACAAAAGCCACATAGAGTATGCAAGTTTACAGTTACTACCTGACACTTCTCATAATCCGAAAACTCTCCTCTCGGTAATGAATATGTATGCCACACGTTCTGTCACCCTAAACATAGCCAAACATCATGCTTTCAATCTCCCATTCAAACTTTACTTCATGTTTCCTAAAATTCGCATAGCACCAGAATTTCTGACCCTACTTTGCCGATTTTTAATAAATTCTAGAAAAATTATATTGACATGAAATCAGTGTCCATGGAACCCTTAGGATGTCTATTTTATAGGAAAAAATAATTACCAAAGTCATATGGGTTTGAAACTTGTCCCTATTCCCAAACATTAGCCACTGGTCCGAGACAGAGTCCAAGTTTTTAGGTCATTTCCAATATTAAATAACTCTTGGTTAGAAAATCCAAAATGACATGAAATAATATACCAAAATCATCCATAGGATTTCTAATTTATCCATGTAAAATTTCAGAGCAAACCAAGTTCATTTACTATTTCAAAACCATCGATTAGTATACACTGCCCAGAAAAATCCCAAATCGGCATATTTACGTAACTTTACATCTTAAGGCTTACGGGTTTGGAAAAAGTAACCTTGACTTATGACTTATCCCCACAAAAAATCACGTTTTGGACCCAATGGAGACCTCAAAAATACCAAAATCCTACTGAAACTCTACGAAAAGCACCATAGGGCAGAAACTTCAAACAAGAAACATGAAGTTGTCGGTGGAGCACTTACCTTAAATCTTTGGTTGCGTATGACCTTTTCTTCTTCCTAAACCAAGAGTTGGCTGTTCCCTCTCTTCTCTCCCTCTTGAACACGTGCTAGGGCAGCCAAAAATGGGTGGGGAAGTGTCCTTATATAGACTTCCAAAGGTGGGGCCCTTATCCAACTTTGATCACGATCTGACGGTCGGGAAAATTCTTCGGATTAAATTATTATTTCTTTGCTTGTTTCTCAAGGCTTCTAGAGGGATATTTTGGGCAGATGAGTGGCGCATTCCAAGGCCAAAAATGAGATTCCAAAATTGCCCCTGGAGGTGGTTTCCAAAATTGCTAGGTGTAGGTTTTAGGTCCAGGGGTAAAATGGTCATTTTGCACTGCACTTCTTCCAACCAATGGGACCCACAAAATCTGCCCTTAGATATGCCATTAATGACCCTTTAAGTGTCATAATTTCATGTCTTTCAATCGGTCATGTCAAAATCAAATTGTGTGGTCCAGATTAATTCTATTATTTTATCTTTCTCTCTCTTCATAATTACATGATGTGACTTTCTCTCTCTTCATCATTACATGATGTGACCCTTTTCTTTTCCTCCAAGTCACTTCTCTCTCATCGGGGCCCACCAATTTCGTCCTCCCTCTGTGTTCAGGGGTCTGGGCCCGACTCCGGTAAAACCCTACTGGTCTCGCTTAGCTCCTTTTTGCCGGTCACAACTTTCCTCGTGACCCGTGCCACTCTATGGGACTTGTGTGGGCTCGGATCAACAGTTCTGTTTCCCCTTATGTGACTACACATTTTTCTATGTTCTTGGGGAACGAGAAATGTATATTTTAATGTCTCATAATCACCTCGTGCTTTGTGGTGCCAAAAAGTCAAACATCCAACCCCAGAATGCCACGTGTCCTACTAGCATCATTACTCTTTGTCTTTTGTAATCATGAAGGGACATGTGTCACCATTCTATTTGGCCAACACAAAAGTATGTCATCATGACATTACTTTATTAAAATTAATTTATCGGTACTTGCTCAAGATCCTGCCCGGGTTTACTCGGGTTTTCTTCACGAATACCGATGTCTTCTAAAAAACGCAGGGCATACCCAACTGCCCTGAAAATGCCGTGTACTTTTACTTATACCGGCACATTTTTGCTCAACTAATTGTCCTATACCCCAGGACATAGTTGGGTGGCATCTTTTCCACCGAATTTACACCGTATAGATCTTCTGTGTCCCATTTTCACTGGCACCTTAATTCCACGGCTTATGCATACAAGGTCCACTGACCCGTATGGCTGAGTTACTTAGTCCTAGAGGGGCGTCCTAACTCTCGACATTCTTGGAACTCTTCCCGATCTAGGCTTAGTTGTTCGCCTACTTTAGGCTCATTCTCCATTCTCAGGGTGCGAAATTCGGGGTATTACATTTCTCCCCCCATTAAATAAATCTCGTCCTCGAAATTTGGCTATACATCAATCATACTTTTAGACATACAATTCGGATAATGCTTCTTCATCTCCTCAACTGTCTCTCACGTTGCTTTCTTGGGAGATAATCCCTTCCAAACTACCTTAACAGACGGAATACTCTTCCGCCGGAGCTGCTTCTCCCGATGACCAATAACCCGTTCAGGTTCCATTGCCAAGGTGTAGTTATCCTGAACGTCAGCATCTTCGTATTCCAATACATGCTCCGGGCTGACTGATACTTCTTCAGTTGGGAAACATGGAAGACGTCATGTAATCTGCTGAGGTTTGGTGGCAATGCCAAATGATATGCCACTGGTCCCCGTTTTGCTAATATCTCGAATGGACCAATGTAACGAGGACTTAGTTTTCTCTGCCTTATTGCTTTGCCCATTCCAGTAACAGGAGATATTTTCAGAAATACATGATCACCTACTTCAAATTCCAAAGGCCTGCTTCTCTTATCCGCATAACTCGTTTATCTGCTCTGTGCCTGCTTTGTACTAGGTAATAGATGTGATGCCTAGGGCCTAAGGGTGATTTCCTGGACGGTAAGGATAGAAAATCCAGTATTATGGTAACAGAATGAGCCGCAAGGCCAGTATATGATAAGCCGAGAGGCAGAATGAGTAACGCAGTAAGGCCTACATAACCATACGCTGTGGGAACTCACACACCCTCCTTATTTTTCTTGAGGATTCCAGAATGACTAAAATTGATGCGAGATTCCTCCGTTTGGGACCTGTACGGCCACATAGGCCATTTGGGCATACTTGAGGTCAGAAGAACACAAACTTTTTCAACGTCTCGGAATTGCATGGAAACTCACCGAAGCTCCTTATTTTTCGTTAGGATTCCAGACTGCCTAAAATTGTTGCGAGATTCCTCTGTTTGACTCCTGAAGGGCCACATAGGCCATTTGGGCGTACTTGAGGTCAGAAGAACACAAACTTTTTCAACGTCTCGGAATTGCGTGGAAAGTCACCCACCATCCTTATTTTTCCTCAGGATTCCGAATGCCTAAAATTGATGCGAGATTCCTCCGTTTGGGCCCCGAACGGCCACATAGGCCATTTGGGCATAATTGAGGTCAGACGAACACGAACTTTTTCGACGTCTCAGAATTGCGTGGAAACTCTCCCACCCTCCTTATTTTTGTAGAGCATTCCAGAATGACTAAAATTGATGCGAGATTCCTCCGGGTGGGCCCTGAACGGCCATATAGGCCATTTGGGCATAATTGAGGTCAGAAGAACACGAAGTTTTTCAACGTCTCGGAATTGCGTGGAAAGTCACCCAAGCTCCTTATTTTTCGTCAGGATTCCAGACTGCCTATTATTGTTGCGACATTGCTCCGTTTGGCCCCTAAACGGCCACATAGGCAATTTGGGCCTACTTGAGGTCAGAAGAACACGAACTTTTTCAACGTCTCGGAATTGCGTGGAAACTCACGCACCCTCCTTATTTTTCTTGAGGATTCCAGAATGCCTAAAATTGTTGCGAGATTCCTCCGTTTGACTCCTGAAGGGCCATATAGGCCATTTGGGCCTATTTGAGGTCAGAAGAACACGAACTTTTTCAACGTCTCGGAATTGCGTGGAAACTCACGCACCACCTTATTTTTCTTGAGGATTCCAGAATGCCTAAAATTGTTGCGAGATTCCTCCGTTTGACTCCTGAAGGGTCACATAGGCCATTTGGGCCTACTTGAGGTCAGAAGAACACAAACTTTTTCAACGTCTCGGAATTGCGTGGAAACTGACCCAAGCTCCTTATTTTTCGTCAGGATTCCAGACTGCCTAAAATTGTTGCGAGATTCCTCTGTTTGACTCCTGAAGGGCCACATAGGCCATTTGGGCGTACTTGAGGTCAGAAGAACACGAACTTTTTCAACGTCTCGGATTTGGGTGGAAACTCACCCACCCTCCTTATTTTTTCTCAGGATTTAAGAATGCCTAAAATTGATGCGAGATTCCTCCAGGTGGGCCCTGAACGGCCACATAGGCCATTTTGGCATACTTGAGGTCAGAAGAACACGAACTTTCTCAAAGTCTCGGATTTGGGTGGAAACTCACCCACCCTCCTTATTTTTCTTGAGGATTCCAGAATGCCTGAAATTGATGCGAGATTCCTCCGGGTGGGCCCTGAACGGCCACATAGGCCATTTGGGCATAATTGAGGTCAGAAGAACACGAAGTTTTTCAACGTCTCGGAATTGCGTGGAAACTCACCCAAGCTCCTTATTTTTCGTCAGGATTCCAGAATGCCTAAAATGGTTGCGAGATTCCTCCGTTTGATCTTTGAAGGGCCACATAGGCAATTTGGGCCTATTTGAGGTTAGAAGAACACGAACTTTTTCAACATTTCGGAATTGCGTGGAAACTCACGCACCCTCCTTATTTTTCTTGAGGATTCCGAATGACTAAAATTGATGCGAGATTCCTCCGTTTGGGACTGTACGGCCACATAGGCCATTTGGCCATACTTGAGGTCGAAGAACACGAACTTTTTCAACGTCTTGAAATTGCGTGGAAACTCACCGAAGCTCCTTATTTTTCGTCGGGATTCGGGAATGCGCCTAAAATTGTTGCGAGATTCCTCTGTTTGACTCCTGAAGGGCCACATAGGCCATTTGGGCGTACTTGAGGTCAGAAGAACACGAACTTTTTCAACGTCTCGGAATTGCGTGGAAAGTCACCCACCCTCCTTATTTTTCCTCAGGATTCAAGAATGCCTAAAATTGATGCGAGATTCCTCCGTTTGGGCCCGAACGGCCACATAGGCCATTTGGGCATAATTGAGGTCGACGAACACGAACTTTTTCGACGTCTCGAATTGCGTGGAAACTCTCCCACCCTCCTTATTTTTGTAGAGCATTCCGGAATGACTAAAATTGATGCGAGATTCCTCCGTTTGGGCCCTGAACGGCCACATAGGCCATTTGGGCATAATTGAGGTCAGAAGAACACGAACTTTTTCAACGTCTCGGAATTGCGTGGAAAGTCACCATCCTCCTAATTTTTCGTGAGGATTCCAGACTGCCTATTATTGTTGCGACATTGCTCCGTTTGGCCCCTAAACGGCAACATAGGCCATTTGGGCCTAGTGAGGTCAGAAGAACACGAACTTTTTCAACGTCTCGGAATTGCGTGGAAACTCACGCACCACCTTATTTTTCTTGAGGATTCCAGAATGCCTAAAATTGTTGCGAGATTCCTCCGTTTGACTCCTGAAGGGTCACATAGGCCATTTGGGCCTACTTGAGGTTAGAAGAACACAAACTTTTTCAACGTCTCGGAATTGCGTGGAAACTCACCCAAGCTCCTTATTTTTCGTTTGGGATTCAGGAGGCCATTTGGGCCTAAAATTGAACTTTTTGTCTCGAGATTCCTTATTTTTTGACTCCCGAAGTTTGGCCACATAGGCCATTTGGGCGTACTTGAGGTCGAGAAGAACACGAACTTTTTCAACGTCTCGGAATTGCGTGGAAACTCACCCACCCTCCTTATTTTTCTCGAGGATTCAACAATTCCTAAAATTGATGCGAGATTCCTCCGTTTGGGCCCCGAACGGCCACATAGGCCATTTGGGCATAATTGAGGTCGAAGAACACGAACTTTTTCAACGTCTCGGAATTGCGTGGAAATGTCACCACCCTCCTAATTTTTCGTGAGGATTCCGAATGCCTAAATTGTTGCGACATTGCTCCGTTTGGCCCCTAAACGGCAACATAGGCCATTTGGGCCTACTTGAGGTCAGAAAAACACAAACTTTTTCAACGTCTCGGAATTGCGTGGAAACTCACGCACCCTCCTTATTTTTCTTGAGGATTCCAGAATGCCTAAAATGGTTGCGAGATTCCTCCGTTTGACTGCTGAAGGGCCACATAGGCAATTTGGGCCTATTTGAGGTTAGAAGAACACGAACTTTTTCAACGTTTCGGAATTGCGTGGAAACTCACGCACCCTCCTTATTTTTCTTGAGGATTCCAGAATGACTAAAATTGATGCGAGATTCCTCCGTTTGGGCCCTGTACGGCCACATAGGCCATTTGGGCATACTTGAGGTCAGAAGAACACGAAGTTTTTCAACGTCTCGGAATTGCGTGGAAACTCACCCAAGCTCCTTATTTTTCGTCAGGATTCAGAATCGCCTAAAATTGTTGCGAGATTCCTCGTTTGACTCCTGAAGGGCCACATAGGCCATTTGGGCGTACTTGAGGTCAGAAGAACACGAACTTTTTCAACGTCTCGGAATTGCGTGGAAACTCACCCACCCTCCTTATTTTTTCTCAGGATTCAACAATTCCTAAAATTGATGCGAGATTCCTCCGTTTGGGCCCCGAACGGCCACATAGGCCATTTGGGCATAATTGAGGTCGACGAACACGAACTTTTCGACGTCTCGAAGTGCGTGGAAACTCTCCCACCCACCTTATTTTTGTAGAGCATTCCGAATGACTAAAATTGATGCGAGATTCCTCCGTTTGGGCCCCGAACGGCCACATAGGCCATTTGGGCATAATTGAGGTCGAAGAACACGAAGTTTTTCAACGTCTCGGAATTGCGTGGAAACTCACCCAAGCTCCTTATTTTTCGTCGGGATTCCGAATGCCTAAAATGGTTGCGAGATTCCTCCGTTTTCGAATGCCTAAAAGCGGCCACATAGGCAATTTGGGCCTATTTGAGGTTAGAAGAACACGAACTTTTTCAACATTTCGGAATTGCGTGGAAACTCACGCACCCTCCTTATTTTTCTTGAGGATTCCGAATGACTAAAATTGATGCGAGATTCCTCCGTTTGGGACTGTACGGCCACATAGGCCATTTGGCCATACTTGAGGTCGAAGAACACGAACTTTTTCAACGTCTCGAAATTGCGTGGAAACTCACCGAAGCTCCTTATTTTTCGTCGAGGATTCCGAATGCCTAAAATTGTTGCGAGATTCCTCCGTTTGACTCGAAGGGCCACATAGGCCATTTGGGCGTACTTGAGGTCAGAAGAACACGAACTTTTTCAACGTCTCGGAATTGCGTGGAAAGTCACCCACCCTCCTTATTTTTCCTCAGGATTCAAGAATGCCTAAAATTGATGCGAGATTCCTCCGTTTGGGCCCTGAACGGCCACATAGGCCATTTGGGCATAATTGAGGTCAGACGAACACGAACTTTTTCGACGTCTCAGAATTGCGTGGAAACTCTCCCACCCTCCTTATTTTTGTAGAGCATTCCAGAATGACTAAAATTGATGCGAGATTCCTCCGTTTGGGCCCTGAACGGCCACATAGGCCATTTGGGCATAATTGAGGTCAGAAGAACACGAACTTTTTCAACGTCTCGGAATTGCGTGGAAAGTCACCACCCTCCTAATTTTTCGTGAGGATTCAGAATTGCCTATTATTGTTGCGACATTGCTCCGTTTGGCCCCTAAACGGCAACATAGGCCATTTGGGCCTAGTGAGGTCAGAAGAACACGAACTTTTTCAACGTCTCGGAATTGCGTGGAAACTCACGCACCCTCCTTATTTTTCTTGAGGATTCCAGAATGCCTAAAATTGTTGCGAGATTCCTCCGTTTGACTCCTGAAGGGCCACATAGGCCATTTGGGCCTACTTGAGGTTAGAAGAACACAAACTTTTTCAACGTCTCGGAATTGCGTGGAAACTCACCCAAGCTCCTTATTTTTCGTCAGGATTCCAGACTGCCTAAAATTGTTGCGAGATTCCTCCGTTTGACTCCTGAAGAGCCACATAGGCCATTTGGGCCTACTTGAGGTCAGAAGAACACGAACTTTTTGAACGTCTCGGAATTGCGTGGAAACTCACACACCCTCCTTAATTTTCTCGAGGATTCCAAAACACCTAAAATTGATGCGAGATTCCTCTGTTTAGGCCCTGAACGGCCACATAGGCCATTTGGGTATACTTGAGGTCAGAAGAACACAAACTTTTTCAACGTCTCGGAATTGCGTGGAATGTCACCACCCTCCTAATTTTTCGTGAGGATTCCAGAATGCCTAAAATTGTTGCGAGATTCCTCCGTTTGGCCCCTGAACGGCCACTTAGGCCATTTGGGCCTACTTGAGGTGGAAAAAAACACTAACTTTTTCAACGTCTCGGAATTTGCGTGGAAACTCACCACCCTCCTTATTTTTCTTGAGGATTCGAATGCCTAAAATGGTTGCGAGATTCCTCCGTTTGACTCCTGAAGGGCCACATAGGCCATTTGGGCCTATTTGAGGTCAGAAGAACACGAACTTTTTCAACGTCTCGGAATTGCGTGGAAACTCACGCACCCTCCTTATTTTTCTTGAGGATTCCAGAATGACTAAAATTGATGCGAGATTCCTCCGTTTGGGCCCTGAACGGCCACATAGGCCATTTGGGCATAATTGAGGTCAGACGAACACGAACTTTTTCGACGTCTCAGAATTGCGTGGAAACTCTCCCACCCACCTTATTTTTGTAGAGCATTCCGAATGACTAAAATTGATGCGAGATTCCTCCGTTTGGGCCCGAACGGCCACATAGGCCATTTGGGCATAATTGAGGTCGAAGAACACGAAGTTTTTCAACGTCTCGAATTGCGTGGAAACTCACCCAAGCTCCTTATTTTTCGTCGGGATTCCGAATGCCTAAAATGGTTGCGAGATTCCTCCGTTTTCTTTGAAGGGCCACATAGGCAATTTGGGCCTATTTGAGGTCAGAAGAACACGAACTTTTTCAACGTTTCGGAATTGCGTGGAAACTCACGCACCCTCCTTATTTTTCTTGAGGATTCCAGAATGACTAAAATTGATGCGAGATTCCTCCGTTTGGGACTGTACGGCCACATAGGCCATTTGGCCATACTTGAGGTCAGAAGAACACGAACTTTTTCAACGTCTCGAAATTGCGTGGAAACTCACCGAAGCTCCTTATTTTTCGTCAGGATTCCAGACTGCCTAAAATTGTTGCGAGATTCCTCTGTTTGACTCCTGAAGGGCCACATAGGCCATTTGGGCGTACTTGAGGTCAGAAGAACACGAACTTTTTCAACGTCTCGGAATTGCGTGGAAAGTCACCCACCCTCCTTATTTTTCCTCAGGATTCAAGAATGCCTAAAATTGATGCGAGATTCCTCCGTTTGGGCCCTGAACGGCCACATAGGCCATTTGGGCATAATTGAGGTCGACGAACACGAACTTTTCGACGTCTCGAATTGCGTGGAAACTCTCCCACCCTCCTTATTTTTGTAGAGCATTCCGAATGACTAAAATTGATGCGAGATTCCTCCGTTTGGGCCCTGAACGGCCGCCACATAGGCCATTTGGGCATAATTGAGGTCGAAGAACACGAACTTTTTCAACGTCTCGGAATTGCGTGGAAAGTCACCACCCTCCTAATTTTTCGTGAGGATTCAGAATGCCTAATTATTGTTGCGACATTGCTCCGTTTGGCCCCTAAACGGCAACATAGGCCATTTGGGCCTAGTGAGGTGAGGAACTTTTTCAACGTCTCGGAAGAACACGAACTTGAGGATTTTTCAACGTCTCGGAATTTGCGTTGAAACTCACGTTCTCGCACCACCTTATTTTTCTTGAGGATTCCGAATGCCTAAAATTGTTGCGAGATTCCTCCGTTTCGGCCCTGAACGATGATGACAAAGGCCATTTTAGCCTACTTGAGTTTAGAAGAACACAAACTTTTTCAAGTCTCGGAATTGCGTGGAAACTCACCCACCCTCCTTATTTTACATGAGGATTCCAGAATGCCTAAAATTGTTGCGAGATTCCTCTGTTTGACTAATGAAGGGCCACATAGGCCATTTGGGCGTACTTGAGGTCAGAAGAACACGAACTTTTTCAACGTCTCGGAATAGCGTGGAAACTCACCCACCCTCCTTATTTTTCTTTTTTCTAAAATTGAGGATTCAACAATTCCTAAAATTGATGCGAGATTCCTCCGTTTGCGAGGTTTGGGCCCGAACGGCCACATAGGCCATTTGGGCATAATTGAGGTCAGAAGAACACGAACTTTTTCAACGTCTCGGAATTGCGTGGAATGTCACCACCCTCCTAATTTTTCGTGAGGATTCCAGACTGCCTATTATTGTTGCGACATTGCTCCGTTTGGCCCCTAAACGGCAACATAGGCCATTTGGGCCTACTTGAGGTCAGAAAAACACAAACTTTTTCAACGTCTCGGAATTGCGTGGAAACTCACGCACCCTCCTTATTTTTCTTGAGGATTCCAGAATGCCTAAAATGGTTGCGAGATTCCTCTGTTTGACTGCTGAAGGGCCACATAGGCAATCTGGGCCTATTTGAGGTCAGAAGAACACGAACTTTTTCAACGTTTCGGAATTGCGTGGAAACTCACGCACCCTCCTTATTTTTCTTGAGGATTCCGAATGACTAAAATTGATGCGAGATTCCTCCGTTTGGGACTGTACGGCCACATAGGCCATTTGGGCATACTTGAGGTCAGAAGAACACGAACTTTTTCAACGTCTCGGAATTGCGTGGAAACTCACCCAAGCTCCTTATTTTTCGTCAGGATTCCAGACTGCCTAAAATTGTTGCGAGATTCCTCTGTTTGACTCCTGAAGGGCCACATAGGCCATTTGGGCGTACTTGAGGTCGAGAAGAACACGAACTTTTTCAACGTCTCGGAATTGCGTGGAAACTCACCCACCCTCCTTATTTTTTCTCGAGGATTCAACAATTCCTAAAATTGATGCGAGATTCCTCCGTTTGGGCCCTGAACGGCCACATAGGCCATTTGGGCATAATTGAGGTCAGACGAACACGAACTTTTTCGACGTCTCAGAATTGCGTGGAAACTCTCCCACCCACCTTATTTTTGTAGAGCATTCCGAGAATGACTAAAATTGATGCGAGATTCCTCCGTTTGGGCCCGAACGGCCACATAGGCCATTTGGGCATAATTGAGGTCAGAAGAACATGAAGTTTTTCAACGTCTCGGAATTGCGTGGAATCTCACCCAAGCTCCTTATTTTTCGTCAGGATTCCAGAATGCCTAAAATGGTTGCGAGATTCCTCCGTTTGACTGCTGAAGGGCCACATAGGCAATTTGGGCCTATTTGAGGTTAGAAGAACACGAACTTTTTCAACATTTCGGAATTGCGTGGAAACTCACGCACCCTCCTTATTTTTCTTGAGGATTCCGAATGACTAAAATTGATGCGAGATTCCTCCGTTTGGGACTGTACGGCCACATAGGCCATTTGGCCATACTTGAGGTCGAAGAACACGAACTTTTTCAACGTCTCGAAATTGCGTGGAAACTCACCGAAGCTCCTTATTTTTCGTCGGGATTCCAATCGCCTAAAATTGTTGCGAGATTCCTCCGTTTGACTCCCCGAAGGGCCACATAGGCCATTTGGGCGTACTTGAGGTCAGAAGAACACGAACTTTTTCAACGTCTCGGAATTGCGTGGAAAGTCACCCACCCTCCTTATTTTTCCTCAGGATTCAAGAATGCCTAAAATTGATGCGAGATTCCTCCGTTTGGGCCCGAACGGCCACATAGGCCATTTGGGCATAATTGAGGTCGACGAACACGAACTTTTTCGACGTCTCGAATTGCGTGGAAACTCTCCCACCCTCCTTATTTTTTAGAGCATTCCGAATGACTAAAATTGATGCGAGATTCCTCCGTTTGGGCCCCGAACGGCCACATAGGCCATTTGGGCATAATTGAGGTCGAAGAACACGAACTTTTTCAACGTCTCGGAATTGCGTGGAAAGTCACCACCCTCCTAATTTTTCGTGAGGATTCCAGACTGCCTATTATTGTTGCGACATTGCTCCGTTTGGCCCCTAAACGGCAACATAGGCCATTTGGGCCTAATTGAGGTCAGAAGAACACGAACTTTTTCAACGTCTCGGAATTGCGTGGAAACTCACGCACCACCTTATTTTTCTTGAGGATTCCGAATGCCTAAAATTGTTGCGAGATTCCTCCGTTTGACTCCGAAGGGCCACATAGGCCATTTGGGCGTACTTGAGGTCGAAGAACACGAACTTTTTCAACGTCTCGGAATTGCGTGGAAACCGGCCCAAGCTCCTTATTTTTCGTCAGGATTCCAGACTGCCTAAAATTGTTGCGAGATTCCTCTGTTTGACTCCTGAAGGGCCACATAGGCCATTTGGGCGTACTTGAGGTCAGAAGAACACGAACTTTTTCAACGTCTCGGAATTGCGTGGAAACTCACCCAAGCTCCTTATTTTTCGTCAGGATTCCAGAATGCCTAAAATGGTTGCGAGATTCCTCCGTTTGACTGCTGAAGGGCCACATAGGCCATTTGGGCGTACTTGAGGTCAGAAGAACACTAACTTTTTCAACGTCTCAGAATTGCGTGGAAAGTCACCCACCCTCCTTATTTTTTTCTCGAGGATTCAACAATTCCTAAAATTGATGCGAGATTCCTCCGTTTGGGCCCCGAACGGCCACATAGGCCATTTGGGCATAGTTGAGGTCGAAGAACACGAACTTTTTCAACGTCTCGAATTGCGTGGAAACTCTCCCACCCTCCTTATTTTTGTAGAGCATTCCGAATGACTAAAATTGATGCGAGATTCCTCCGTTTGGGCCATAGACCGAACGGCCACATAGGCCATTTGGGCATAATTGAGGTCGAAGAACACGAACTTTTTCAACGTCTCGGAATTGCGTGGAAACTCACCCACCCTCCTTATTTTTCTCGGGATTCAAGAATGCCTAAAATTGATGCGAGATTCCTCCGTTTGGCCCGAACGGCCACATAGGCCATTTGGGCATAATTGAGGTCGAAGAACACGAACTTTTTCAACGTCTCGAATTGCGTGGAAACTCTCCCACCCACCTTATTTTTGTAGGATTCCGTAGAATGACTAAAATTGATGCGAGATTCCTCCGTTTGGGCCCTGAACGGCCACATAGGCCATTTGGGCATAATTGAGGTCAGAAGAACACGAAGTTTTTCAACGTCTCGGAATTGCGTGGAAACTCACCCAAGCTCCTTATTTTTCGTCAGGATTCCAGAATGCCTAAAATGGTTGCGAGATTCCTCCGTTTGATTTCTTCGAAGGGCCACATAGGCAATTTGGGCCTATTTGAGGTTAGAAGAACACGAACTTTTTCAACATTTCGGAATTGCGTGGAAACTCACGCACCCTCCTTATTTTTCTTGAGGATTCCGAATGACTAAAATTGATGCGAGATTCCTCCGTTTGGGACTGTACGGCCACATAGGCCATTTGGCCATACTTGAGGTCAGAAGAACACGAACTTTTTCAACGTCTCGAAATTGCGTGGAAACTCACCGAAGCTCCTTATTTTTCGTCAGGATTCCAGACTGCCTAAAATTGTTGCGAGATTCCTCTGTTTGACTCCTGAAGGGCCACATAGGCCATTTGGGCGTACTTGAGGTCAGAAGAACACGAACTTTTTCAACGTCTCGGAATTGCGTGGAAAGTCCCCCCTCCTTATTTTTCCTCGGGATTCAAGAATGCCTAAAATTGATGCGAGATTCCTCCGTTTGGGCCCGAACGGCCCATAGGCCATTTGGGCATAATTGAGGTCAGACGAACACGAACTTTTTCGACGTCTCATTGCGTGGGCATCCTTATTTTTCTTGAGGATTCGAATGCCTAAAATTGTTGCGAGATTCCTCCGTTTGACCACGAAGGGTCACATAGGCCATTTGGGCATAACTTGAGGTCGAAGAACGTGGAAACTCTCGAAGAACACGAACTTTTTCCACCCACCCTTATTTTTCTTGAGGATAGGCCATTTGGGCGAATGCCTAAAATGTCTCGAATTTGCGAGATTCCTCCGTTTGACTCCTGAAGGGCCACATAGGCCATTTGGGCGTACTTGAGGTCAGAAGAACACGAACTTTTTCAACGTCTCGGAATTGCGTGGAAACTGATCCAAGCTCCTTATTTTTCGTCAGGATTCCAGACTGCCTAAAATTGTTGCGAGATTCCTCTGTTTGACTCCTGAAGGGCCACATAGGCCATTTGGGCGTACTTGAGGTCAGAAGAACACGAACTTTTTCAACGTCTCAGAATTGCGTGGAAAGTCACCCACCCTCCTTATTTTTCCTCAGGATTCAAGAATGCCTAAAATTGATGCGAGATTCCTCCGTTTGGGCCACGAACGGCCACATAGGCCATTTGGGCATAATTGAGGTCGACGAACACGAACTTTTTCGACGTCTCGAATTGCGTGGAAACTCTCCCACCCTCCTTATTTTTGTAGAGCATTCAGAATGACTAAAATTGATGCGAGATTCCTCCGTTTGGGCCCTGAACGGCCACATAGGCCATTTGGGCATAATTGAGGTCAGAAGAACACGAACTTTTTCAACGTCTCGGAATTGCGTGGAAAGTCACCACCCTCCTAATTTTTCGTGAGGATTCCAGACTGCCTATTATTGTTGCGACATTGCTCCGTTTGGCCCCTAAACGGCAACATAGGCCATTTGGGCCTACTTGAGGTCAGAAAAACACAAACTTTTTCAACGTCTCGGAATTGCATGGAAACTCACGCACCCTCCTTATTTTTCTTGAGGATTCCAGAATGCCTAAAATGGTTGCGAGATTCCTCCGTTTTCGATTTGAAGGGCCACATAGGCAATATTGGCCTATTTGAGGTCGAAGAACACGAACTTTTTCAACGTTTCGGAATTGCGTGGAAACTCACGCACCCTCCTTATTTTTCTTGAGGATTCCAGAATGACTAAAATTGATGCGAGATTCCTCCGTTTGGGACCTGTACGGCCACATAGGCCATTTGGGCATACTTGAGGTCAGAAGAACACGAACTTTTTCAACGTCTCGGAATTGCGTGGAAACTCACCCAAGCTCCTTATTTTTCGTCAGGATTCCAGACTGCCTAAAATTGTTGCGAGATTCCTCCGTTTGACTCCTGAAGGGCCACATAGGCCATTTGGGCGTACTTGAGGTCAGAAGAACACGAACTTTTTCAACGTCTCGGAATTGCGTGGAAACTCACCCACCCTCCTTATTTTTTCTCAGGATTCAACAATTCCTAAAATTGATGCGAGATTCCTCCGTTTGGGCCCTGAACGGCCACATAGGCCATTTGGGCATAATTGAGGTCAGACGAACACGAACTTTTTCGACGTCTCAGAATTGCGTGGAAACTCTCCCACCCACCTTATTTTTGTAGAGCATTCCAGAATGACTAAAATTGATGCGAGATTCCTCCGTTTGGGCCCTGAACGGCCACATAGGCCATTTGGGCATAATTGAGGTCAGAAGAACACGAAGTTTTTCAACGTCTCGGAATTGCGTGGAAACTCACCCAAGCTCCTTATTTTTCGTCGGGATTCCGAATGCCTAAAATGGTTGCGAGATTCCTCCGTTTGATTCTTTGAAGGGCCACATAGGCAATTTGGGCCTATTTGAGGTTAGAAGAACACGAACTTTTTCAACATTTCGGAATTGCGTGGAAACTCACGCACCCTCCTTATTTTTCTTGAGGATTCCGAATGACTAAAATTGATGCGAGATTCCTCCGTTTGGGACTGTACGGCCACATAGGCCATTTGGCCATACTTGAGGTCAGAAGAACACGAACTTTTTCAACGTCTCGAAATTGCGTGGAAACTCACCGAAGCTCCTTATTTTTCGTCAGGATTCCAGACTGCCTAAAATTGTTGCGAGATTCCTCTGTTTGACTCCTGAAGGGCCACATAGGCCATTTGGGCGTACTTGAGGTCAGAAGAACACGAACTTTTTCAACGTCTCGGAATTGCGTGGAAAGTCACCCACCCTCCTTATTTTTCCTCAGGATTCAAGAATGCCTAAAATTGATGCGAGATTCCTCCGTTTGGGCCCTGAACGGCCACATAGGCCATTTGGGCATAATTGAGGTCGACGAACACGAACTTTTTCGACGTCTCGAATTGCGTGGAAACTCTCCCACCCTCCTTTTTTTGTAGAGCATTCCGAATGACTAAAATTGATGCGAGATTCCTCCGTTTGGGCCCCGAACGGCCACATAGGCCATTTGGGCATAATTGAGGTCAGAAGAACACGAACTTTTTCAACGTCTCGGAATTGCGTGGAAAGTCACCACCCTCCTAATTTTTCGTGAGGATTCCGAATGCCTAAAATTGTTGCGACATTGCTCCGTTTGGCCCCTAAACGGCAACATAGGGCATTTGGGCCTACTTGAGGTCAGAAGAACACGAACTTTTTCAACGTCTCGGAATTGCGTGGAAACTCACGCACCACCTTATTTTTCTTGAGGATTCCAGAATGCCTAAAATTGTTGCGAGATTCCTCCGTTTGACTCATTTGGGAAGGGTCACATAGGCCATTTGGGCCTACTTGAGGTCGAGAAGAACACAAACTTTTTCAACGTCTCGGAATTGCGTGGAAACTCGACCCAAGCTCCTTATTTTTCGTCGAGGATTCCGAATGCCTAAAATTGTTGCGAGATTCCTCCGTTTGGGACGAAGGGCCACATAGGCCATTTGGGCGTACTTGAGGTCGAAGAACACGAACTTTTTCAACGTCTCGGAATTGCGTGGAAACTCACCCAAGCTCCTTATTTTCGTGAGGATTCCGAATGCCTAAAATTGTTGCGAGATTCCTCTGTTTGACTCCTGAAGGGCCACATAGGCCATTTGGGCGTACTTGAGGTCAGAAGAACACGAACTTTTTCAACGTCTCAGAATTGCGTGGAAAGTCACCCACCCTCCTTATTTTTTCTCAGGATTCAACAATTCCTAAAATTGATGCGAGATTCCTCCGTTTGGGCCCTGAACGGCCACATAGGCCATTTGGGCATAGTTGAGGTCAGACGAACACGAACTTTTTCGACGTCTCAGAATTGCGTGGAAACTCTCCCACCCTCCTTATTTTTGTAGAGCATTCAGAATGACTAAAATTGATGCGAGATTCCTCCGTTTGGGCCCGGAACGGCCACATAGGCCATTTGGGCATAATTGAGGTCAGAAGAACACGAACTTTTTCAACGTCTCGGAATTGCGTGGAAAGTCACCACCCTCCTAATTTTTCGTGAGGATTCCAGACTGCCTATTATTGTTGCGACATTGCTCCGTTTGGCCCCTAAACGGCAACATAGACCATTTGGGCCTACTTGAGGTCAGAAAAACACAAACTTTTTCAACGTCTCGGAATTGCGTGGAAACTCACGCACCCTCCTTATTTTTCTTGAGGATTCCAGAATGCCTAAAATGGTTGCGAGATTCCTCCGTTTGACTGCTGAAGGGCCACATAGGCAATTTGGGCCTATTTGAGGTCGAAGAACACGAACTTTTTCAACGTTTCGGAATTGCGTGGAAACTCACGCACCCTCCTTATTTTTCTTGAGGATTCCGAATGACTAAAATTGATGCGAGATTCCTCCGTTTGGGACTGTACGGCCACATAGGCCATTTGGGCATACTTGAGGTCAGAAGAACACGAACTTTTTCAACGTCTCGGAATTGCGTGGAAACTGACCCAAGCTCCTTATTTTTCGTCAGGATTCCAGACTGCCTAAAATTGTTGCGAGATTCCTCTGTTTGACTCCCGAAGGCCACATAGGCCATTTGGGCGTACTTGAGGTCGAAGAACACGAACTTTTTCAACGTCTCGGAATTGCGTGGAAACTCACCCACCCTCCTTATTTTTCTCGGGATTCAACAATTCCTAAAATTGATGCGAGATTCCTCCGTTTGGGCCCGAACGGCCACATAGGCCATTTGGGCATAATTGAGGTCGACGAACACGAACTTTTTCGACGTCTCGAATTGCGTGGAAACTCTCCCACCCACCTTATTTTTGTAGAGCATTCCAGAATGACTAAAATTGATGCGAGATTCCTCCGTTTGGGCCCTGAACGGCCACATAGGCCATTTGGGCATAATTGAGGTCAGAAGAACATGAAGTTTTTCAACGTCTCGGAATTGCGTGGAATCTCACCCAAGCTCCTTATTTTTCGTCAGGATTCCAGAATGCCTAAAATGGTTGCGAGATTCCTCCGTTTGATCTTTGAAAGGGCCACATAGGCAATTTGGGCCTATTTGAGGTTAGAAGAACACGAACTTTTTCAACATTTCGGAATTGCGTGGAAACTCACGCACCCTCCTTATTTTTCTTGAGGATTCCAGAATGACTAAAATTGATGCGAGATTCCTCCGTTTGGGACTGTACGGCCACATAGGCCATTTGGCCATACTTGAGGTCGAAGAACACGAACTTTTTCAACGTCTCGAAATTGCGTGGAAACTCACCGAAGCTCCTTATTTTTCGTCGAGGATTCCGACGCCTAAAATTGTTGCGAGATTCCTCCGTTTGACTCCGAAGGGCCACATAGGCCATTTGGGCGTACTTGAGGTCGAAGAACACGAACTTTTTCAACGTCTCGGAATTGCGTGGAAACTCACCCAAGCTCCTTATTTTTCTCAGGATTCCAGAATTCCTAAAATTGTTGCGAGATTCCTCCATTTGGGCCGTGAACGGCCACATAGGCCATTTGGGCCTACTTGAGGTCACAAGAACTCAAATTTTTTCAACATCTCAGAATTAGAGGGAAACTCACCCACCCTCCTTAGTTTTTCTCGAGGATTCAACAATTCCTAAAATTGATGCGAGATTCCTCTGTTTGGGCCCTGAACGGCCACATAGGCCATTTGGGCATACTTGTGGTCAGAAGAACACGAACTTTTTCACAATCTCGGATTTGCGTGGAAACTCTCCCACCCTCCTTATTTTTCTTCAGGATTCCAGAATGCCTAAAATTGATGCGAGATTCCTCCGTTTGGGCCCTGAACGGCCACATAGGCCATTTGGGCATAATTGAGGTCAGAAGAACACGAACTTTTTCAACGTCTCGGAATTGCGTGGAAAGTCACCACCCTCCTAATTTTTCGTGAGGATTCCAGAATGCCTAAAATTGTTGCGAGATTCCTCCGTTTGACCCCTGAACGGCCACATAGGCCATTTGGGCCTACTTGAGGTCAGAAGAACACGAACTTTTTCAACGTCTCGGAATTGCGTGGAAACTCACCCACCCTCCTTATTTTTTCTCAGGATTCAACAATTCCTAAAATTGATGCGAGATTCCTCCGTTTGGGCCCTGAACGGCCACATAGGCCATTTGGGCATAATTGAGGTCAGACGAACACGAACTTTTTCGACGTCTCGGAATTGCGTGGAAACTCACCCACCCTCCTTATTTTTGTAGAGCATTCCGAATGACTAAAATTGATGCGAGATTCCTCCGTTTGGGCCCCGAACGGCCACATAGGCCATTTGGGCATAATTGAGGTCGAAGAACACGAAGTTTTTCAACGTCTCGGAATTGCGTGGAAACTCACCCAAGCTCCTTATTTTTCATGAGGATTCCGAATGCCTAAAATGGTTGCGAGATTCCTCCGTTTGACCTCGAAAGGGCCACATAGGCAATTTGGGCCTATTTGAGGTTAGAAGAACACGAACTTTTTCAACATTTCGGAATTGCGTGGAAACTCACCACCCTCCTTATTTTTCTTGAGGATTCCGAATGACTAAAATTGATGCGAGATTCCTCCGTTTGGGACCTGTACGGCCACATAGGCCATTTGGCCATACTTGAGGTCAGAAGAACACGAACTTTTTCAACGTCTCGAAATTGCGTGGAAACTGATCCAAGCTCCTTATTTTTCGTCAGGATTCCAGACTGCCTAAAATTGTTGCGAGATTCCTCCGTTTGACTCCGAAGGCCACATAGGCCATTTGGGCGTACTTGAGGTCAGAAGAACACGAACTTTTTCAACGTCTCGGAATTGCGTGGAAAGTCACCCACCCTCCTTATTTTTCCTCAGGATTCAAGAATGCCTAAAATTGATGCGAGATTCCTCCGTTTGGGCCCGAACGGCCACATAGGCCATTTGGGCATAATTGAGGTCGACGAACACGAACTTTTCGACGTCTCGAATTGCGTGGAAACTCTCCCACCCTCCTTATTTTTGTAGAGCATTCCGAATGACTAAAATTGATGCGAGATTCCTCTATTTGGGCCCTGAACGGCCACATAGGCCATTTGGGCATAATTGAGGTCAGAAGAACACGAACTTTTTCAACGTCTCGGAATTGCGTGGAAACTCACCCACCCTCCTTAGTTTTCATGAGGAATCCAGAATGCCTTAAATTATTGCGAGATTCCTCCGTTCGGCCCCTAAACGGCAACATAGGCCATTTGGGCCAATTTGATGACAGAAGAACACGAAATTTTTTACATCCCGGAATTGGGTGGAAACTCACCCACCCTCCTTATTTTTCATGAGGATTCCAGAATGCCTAAAATTGATGCGAGATTCCTCCGTTTGACTCCTGAAGGGCCACATAGGCCATTTGGGCATAATTAAGGTCAGAAGAACACGAACTTTTTCGACGTCTAAGAATTGCGTGGAAACTCTCCCACCCTCCTTATTTTTCTTGAGGATTCCAGAATGCCGAAAATTGATGCGAGATTCCTCCGTTTGGGCTTTGAACGGCCACATAGGCCATTTGGGCATAATTGAGGTCAGAAGAACACGAAGTTTTTCAACGTCTCGGAATTGCGTGGAAACTCACCCAAGCTCCTTATTTTTCGTCAGGATTCCAGAATGCCTAAAATGGTTGCGAGATTCCTCCGTTTGACTGCTGAAGGGCCACATAGGCAATTTGGGCCTATTTGAGGTCAGAAGAACACGAACTTTTTCAACGTTTCGGAATTGCGTGGAAACTCACGCACCCTCCTTATTTTTCTTGAGGATTCCAGAATGACTAAAATTGATGCGAGATTCCTCCGTTTGGGCCCTGAACGGCCACATAGGCCATTTGGGCATACTTGAGGTCAGAAGAACACGAACTTTCTAAAAAGTCTCGGATTTGGGTGGAAACTCACCCACCCTCCTTATTTTTCGTTGAGGATTCCGAATGCCTAAAATTGTTGCGAGATTCCTCCGTTTGACTGCTGAAGGGCCACATAGGCCATTTGGGCCTACTTGAGGTCAGAAGAACACGAACTTTTTCAACGTCTCGGAATTGCGTGGAAACTCACCCA
Source organism: Acacia melanoxylon (assembly GCA_019022615.1). NCBI lineage: Eukaryota > Viridiplantae > Streptophyta > Magnoliopsida > Fabales > Fabaceae > Acacia > Acacia melanoxylon. The sequence continues at coordinate 1,763,939 of JAFJYJ010000102.1, forward strand.
AGCTCCTTATTTTTCTTGAGCATTCCAGAATGCCTAAAATTGTTGCGAGATTCCTCCGTTCGGCCCCCTAACGGCCACATAGGCCATTTAGGCAAATTTGATGACAGAAGAACACGAACTTTTTCAACGTCCCAGAATTGGGTGGAAACTCACCCACCCTCCTCATTTTTCATGAGGATTCCAGACTGCCTAAAATTGTTGCGAGATTCCTCTGTTTGACTCCTGAAGGGCCACATAGGCCATTTGGGCGTACTTGAGGTCAGAAGAACACGAACTTTTTCAACGTCTCGGAATTGCGTGGAAACTCACCCACCCTCCTTATTTTTCTTGAGGATTCCAGAATGCCTAAAATTGATGCGAGATTCCTCCGTTTGGGCCCTGAACGGCCACATAGGCCATTTGGGCATACTTGAGGTCAGAAGAACACGAACTTTTTCGACGTCTCAGAATTGCGTGGAAACTCTCCCACCCTCCTTATTTTTCATGAGCATTCCAGAATGACTAAAATTGATGCGAGATTCCTCCGTTTGGGCCCTGAACGGCCACATAGGCCATTTGGGCATAATTGAGGTCAGAAAAACACGAAGTTTTTCAACGTCTCGGAATTGCGTGGAAACTCACCCACCCTCCTAATTTTTCGTGAGGATTCCAGAATGCCTACAATTGTTGCGAGACTGCTCTGTTTGGCCCCTGAACGGCCACATAGGCCATTTTGGCCTACTTGAGGTCGAAAACACACGAACTTTTTCAACGTCTCGGAATTGCGTGGAAACTCACGCACCCTCCTAATTTTCCTGAGGATTCCAGAATGCCTAAAATTGTTCCAAGATTCCTCCGTTTGGGCCCTGAACAGCCACATAGGCCATTTGGGCCTACTTGAGGTCAGAAGCACATAAACAAACTTTTTGATCGTCTCGGAATTGCGTGGAAACTCACCCACCAATCTTATTTTTCTCGAGGATTGAAGAATACCTAAAATTGTTGCGAGATTCCTATGTTTGGGCCCTGAACGGCCACGTAGGCCATTTGGGCCTACTTGAGGTTAGAAGAACACGAACTTTTTCAACGTCTCAGAATTGCGTGGAAACTCACCCACCCTCCTTATTTTTGTAGAGGATTCCAGAATGACTAAAATTGATGCGAGATTCCTCCGTTTGGGCCCTGAACGGCCACATAGGCCATTTGGGCCTACTTGAGGTCAGAAGAACACGAACTTTTTCAACATCTCAGAATTGGGTGGAAACTCACCAACCCTCCTCATTTTTCATGAGGTTTCCAGAATGCCTTAAATTGTAGCGAGATTCCTCCGTTTGGCCCCTAAACGGCCACATAGTCCATTTGGGCGTACTTGAGGTCAGAAGAACACGAACTTTTTCAACGCCTCGGAATTGCATGGAAACTCACCCACCCTCCTTATTTTTCCTCAGGATTCAAGAATGCCTAAAATTGATGCGAGATTCCTCCGTTTGGGCCCCGAACGGCCACATAGGCCATTTGGGCATAATTGAGGTCGAAGAACACGAACTTTTTCAACGTCTCGAATTGCGTGGAAACTCTCCCACCCTCCTTATTTTTTGTGAGGATTCCGAATGACTAAAATTGATGCGAGATTCCTCCGTTTGGGCTTTGAACGGCCACATAGGCCATTTGGGCGTACTTGAGGTCAGAAGAACAAGAACTTTTTCAACGTCTCGGAATTGCGTGGAAATTCACACACCCTCCTTTTTCTTCGTGAGGATTCCAAAATGCCTAAAATTGTTGCGACATTCCTCGTTTGGCCCTAAACGGCCACATAGGCCATTTGGGCCTACTTGAGGTCAGAAGAACACGAACTTTTTCAACGTCTCGGAATTGCGTGGAAACTCACCCACCACCTTATTTTTCTTGAGGATTCCAGAATGCCTAAAATTGTTGCGAGATTCCTCCGTTTGACTCCTGAAGGGCCACATAGGCCATTTGGGCCTACTTGAGGTCAGAAGAACACGAACTTTTTCAACGTCTCAGAATTGCGTGGAAACTCACCCACCCTCCTTATTTTTCGTCAGGATTCAAGAATGCCTAAAATTGTTGAGAGATTCCTCCGTTTGACCCCTGAAGGGCCACATAGGCCATTTGGGCTACTTGAGGTCCGAAGAACACGACCTTTTTCAACGTCTCGGAATTGCGTGGAAACTCACCCACCCAAGCTCCTAATTTTTCGTGAGGATTCCAGAATGCCTAAAATTGTTACGAGATTCCTCCGTTTGAATCCTGAACGGCCACATAGGCCATTTGGGCGTACTTGAGGTCAGAAGAACACGAACTTTTTCATCGTCTCGAATTGCGTGGAAACTCACCCACCCTCCTTATTTTTCTCGAGGATTCAAGAATGCCTAAAATTGATGCGAGATTCCTAAAATTTGCGTTGGGCCCCGAACGGCCACATAGGCCATTTGGGCATAATTGAGGTAGAAGAACACGAACTTTTTCAACGTCTCGAATTGCGTGGAAACTCTCCCACCCTCCTTATTTTTGTGAGGATTCCAGAATGACTAAAATTGATGCGAGATTCCTCCGTTTGGGCCCGAACGGCCACAGAGGCCATTTGGGCATAATTGAGGTCAGAAGAACACGAACTTTTTCAACGTCTCGAATTGCGTGGAAACTCACCACCCTCCTTATTTTTCGTGAGGATTCCAGAATGCCTAAAATTGTTGCGAGATTCCTCCGTTTGGCCCCTAAACGGCCACATAGGCCATTTGGGCCTACTTGAGGTCAGAAGAACACGAACTTTTTCAACGTCTCGGAATTGCGTGGAAACTCACCCCCTCCTTATTTTTCTTGAGGATTCCAGAATGCCTAAAATGGTTGCGAGATTCCTCCGTTTGACTGCTGAAGGGCCACATAGGCAATTTGGGCCTATTTGAGGTCAGAAGAACACGAACTTTTTCAACGTTTCGGAATTGCGTGGAAACTCACGCACCCTCCTTATTTTTCTTGAGGATTCCAGAATGACTAAAATTGATGCGAGATTCCTCCGTTTGGGACCTGTACGGCCACATAGGCCATTTGGGCATACTAGAGGTCAGAAGAACACAAACTTTTTCAACGTCTCGGAATTGCGTGGAAACTCACCCATCCTCCTTATTTCTTCAGGATTCCAGAATGCCTAAAATTGATGCGAGATTCCTCTGTTTGACTCCTGAAGGGCCACATAGGCCATTTGGGCGTACTTGAGGTCAGAAGAACACGAACTTTTTCAACGTCTCGGAATTGCGTGGAAACTCACCCACCCTCCTTATTTTTTCTCAGGATTCAACAATTCCTAAAATTGATGCGAGATTCCTCCGTTTGGGCCCTGAACGGCCACATAGGCCATTTGGGCATAATTGAGGTCAGAAGAACACGAACTTTTTCGACGTCTCAGAATTGCGTGGAAACTCTCCCACCCACCTTATTTTTGTAGAGCATTCCGAATGACTAAAATTGATGCGAGATTCCTCCGTTTGGGCCCGAACGGCCACATAGGCCATTTGGGCATAATTGAGGTCGAAGAACACGAACTTTTTCAACGTCTCGGAATTGCGTGGAAACTCACCCAAGCTCCTTATTTTTCGTCAGGATTCCAGAATGCCTAAAATGGTTGCGAGATTCCTCCGTTTGACTGCTGAAGGGCCACATAGGCAATTTGGGCCTATTTGAGGTTAGAAGAACACGAACTTTTTCAACATTTCGGAATTGCGTGGAAACTCACGCACCCTCCTTATTTTTCTTGAGGATTCCAGAATGACTAAAATTGATGCGAGATTCCTCCGTTTGGGACTGTACGGCCACATAGGCCATTTGGCCATACTTGAGGTCGAAGAACACGAACTTTTTCAACGTCTCGAAAATTGCGTGGAAACTCACCCAAGCTCCTTATTTTTGGTGAGGATTCCAAAATGCCTAAAATTGTTGCGAGATTCCTCCGTTTGACTCCTGAAGGGCCACATAGGCCATTTAGGCCTACTTGAGGTCAGAAGAACATGAACTTTTTCAACATCTCGGAATTGCGTGGAAACTCACCGAAGCTCCTTATTTTTCGTCAGGATTCCAGAATGCCTAAAATTGATGCGAGATTCCTCCGTTTGGGCCCCGAACGGCCACATAGGCCATTTGGGCATAATTGAGGTCGACGAACACGAACTTTTTCGACGTCTCGAATTGCGTGGAAACTCTCCCACCCTCCTTATTTTTGTAGAGCATTCCGAATGACTAAAATTGATGCGAGATTCCTCCGTTTTGGGCCTTGATCGGCCACATAGGCCATTTAGGCCTACTTGAGGTCAGAAGAACACGAACTTTTTCGTCGTCTCGGAATTGCGTGGAAAGTCACCTACCCTCCTAATTTTTCGTGAGGATTCCAGACAGCCTAAAATTGTTGCGACATTGCTCCGTTTGGGCCTTGAACAGCCACATAGGCCATTTGGGCCTACTTGAGGTCAGAAGAACACGAACTTTTTGAACGTCTCGGAATTGCGTGGAAACTCACGCACCACCTTATTTTTCTTGAGGATTCCAGAATGCCTAAAATTGTTGCGAGATTCCTCCGTTTGACTCCTGAAGGGCCACATAGGCCATTTGGGCGTACTTGAGGTCAGAAGAACACGAACTTTTTCAACGTCTCGGAATTGCGTGGAAACTGACCCAAGCTCCTTATTTTTCGTCAGGATTCCAGACTGCCTAAAATTGTTGCGAGATTCCTCTGTTTGACTCCTGAAGGGCCACATAGGCCATTTGGGCGTACTTGAGGTCGAAGAACAAGAACTTTTTCAACGTCTCGGAATTGCGTGGAAATTCACACACCCTCCTTTTTCTTCGTGAGGATTCCAAAATGCCTAAAATTGTTGCGAGATTCCTCCGTTTGACTCCTGAAGGGCCACATAGGCCATTTAGGCCTACTTGAGGTTAGAAGAACACGAACTTTTTCAACGTCTCCGAATTGCGTGGAAACTCACCCACCCTCCTTATTTTTCTCTGAGGATTCAAGAATGCCTAAAATTGATGCGAGATTCCTCCGTTTGGGCCCCGAACGTCTCGAGTGCGTGGGCCACATAGGCCATTTGGGCATAGTTGAGGCCATTTGGGCATAATTGAGGAAGAACACGAACTTTTTCAACGTCTCGGAATTGCGTGGAAACTCTCCCACCCTCCTTTTTTTGAGGATTCCGCAACATAGAATTGACTAAAATTGATGCGAGATTCCTCCGTTTGGGCCCCGAACGGCCACATAGGCCATTTGGGCATAATTGAGGTCGCACCCTCTTATTTTTCTTGAAGAACACGAACTTTTTCAACGTCTCGGAACTTTTGCGTGGAAACTCACCCACCCTCCTTATTTTTTCTCATGATTCAACAATTCCTAAAATTGATTGCGAGATTCCTCCGTTTGGGCCCCGAACGGCCACATAGGCCATTTGGGCATAATTGAGGTCAGAAGAACACGAACTTTTTCGACGTCTCGAATTGCGTGGAAACTCTCCCACCCACCTTATTTTTGTAGAGCATTCCGAATGACTAAAATTGATGCGAGATTCCTCCGTTTGGGCCCGAACGGCCACATAGGCCATTTGGGCATAATTGAGGTCAGAAGAACACGAAGTTTTTCAACGTCTCGGAATTGCGTGGAAACTCACCCAAGCTCCTTATTTTTCGTCGGGATTCGAATGCCTAAAATGGTTGCGAGATTCCTCCGTTTGATCTTTGAAGGGCAACATAGGCAATTTGGGCCTATTTGAGGTTAGAAGAACACGAACTTTTTCAACATTTCGGAATTGCGTGGAAACTCACGCACCCTCCTTATTTTTCTTGAGGATTCCAGAATGACTAAAATTGATGCGAGATTCCTCCGTTTGGGACCTGTACGGCCACATAGGCCATTTGGCCATACTTGAGGTCAGAAGAACACGAACTTTTTCAACGTCTCGAAATTGCGTGGAAACTCACCGAAGCTCCTTATTTTTCGTCAGGATTCCAGACTGCCTAAAATTGTTGCGAGATTCCTCCGTTTGACTCCGAAGGGCCACATAGGCCATTTGGGCGTACTTGAGGTCGAAGAACACGAACTTTTTCAACGTCTCGAATTGCGTGGAAAGTCACCCACCCTCCTTATTTTTCCTCGGGATTCAAGAATGCCTAAAATTGATGCGAGATTCCTCCGTTTGGGCCCCGAACGGCCACATAGGCCATTTGGGCATAATTGAGGTCGACGAACACGAACTTTTTCGACGTCTCGAATTGCGTGGAAACTCTCCCACCCTCCTTATTTTTGTAGAGCATTCCGGAATGACTAAAATTGATGCGAGATTCCTCCGTTTGGGCCCCGAACGGCCACATAGGCCATTTGGGCATAATTGAGGTCGAAGAACACGAACTTTTTCAACGTCTCGGAATTGCGTGGAAAGTCACCACCCTCCTAATTTTTCGTGAGGATTCCAGACTGCCTATTATTGTTGCGACATTGCTCCGTTTGGCCCCTAAACGGCAACATAGGCCATTTGGGCCTAGTGAGGTCAGAAGAACACGAACTTTTTCAACGTCTCGGAATTGCGTGGAAACTCACGCACCACCTTATTTTTCTTGAGGATTCCGAATGCCTAAAATTGTTGCGAGATTCCTCCGTTTGACTCCTGAAGGGCCACATAGGCCATTTGGGCGTACTTGAGGTCAGAAGAACACGAACTTTTTCAACGTCTCGGAATTGCGTGGAAACTGACCCAAGCTCCTTATTTTTCGTCATAATTCCAGACTGCCTAAAATTGTTGCGAGATTCCTCTGTTTGACTCCTGAAGGGCCACATAGGCCATTTGGGCGTACTTGAGGTCAGAAGAACACGAACTTTTTCAACGTCTCGGAATTGCGTGGAAACTCACCCAAGCTCCTTATTTTTCGTCAGGATTCCAGACTGCCTAAAATTGTTGCGAGATTCC